>OX457042.1:40892985-41057985 GCA_949752735.1 Lumbricus terrestris
ATACATGTCTATAACGGAATTTATCCGACTGGTTATGGCCAAGAACAAAACCTTCATCTCTTCTGCACAGTATAACTGGCAGCCAAAGGAGAAGAAGGAAGATATGTATACGACAGTCGGCCATTAAAGTTTCCTTTTCTTACCAACCAGAGTGCTTCACGGTGGAGTCCAGAGGTAAACAACCATTGGAATCAGTAAGACAAGTTTCTATATTTCACCTATGACATCATCTTTCTTGTTATCTAACGTCAGAACTTAAACTCTTTCTGTTTCAGCCACTGCTGTCATCATCTACACGAAGATTCAAGTTCACTGAACTGTGTATACGTCATTCTACTCTAAACCACAGTGACATCAGTTTCATCATGAGACTCTCTCCTCTAAAGCACGGCCAGCATGAATCTGGAAGAACTACACTAACACAGATTGTCAGCTTATCTGCACCAGACATTTGCTGACATTCACAGTGAATGGGAAACATGATTCTGACGGAATCAAACACAATTTATGCTCTCATCTAAGTTCACAAAACCTCAATAAAACAACAAGAAATAACAACTGAAAACGTCACGTTTCTTCACGTGTTACAGTGAACTATTCTGACAGTCAGAACAACAATGATTGCAAACAAATGACAGCATAACAATGGATTCTCATGCCTTTCAATCACTTCATACATCAGTTTACAATACAATTTATTTATTTATTTATTGGGTTTAATAGCACTTTAGCACAGAATTGGCCATTTCATGACTTGACATGTATGGTTACTACTAGAGCTATGTCATCTATCCTACAGTCAAAACAGTAGAAGAGAGTTTATTGTACTAGAAGTTTAATAAACTGATGTATGAAATGATGCCACATACAAAGTCCTACTGCTGTATGAGAAAACAGGCGTCTATACAGCACAATCATTATATCATAAACTGATAATAATATTGAAAGACTTGACAAAGCCCAAAAGGCTGCCAGCTGCCAAAAACACTCTGGTAGAACAAACTAATCTTTTTGGAAAATAGTTTGCACTTTGCATCCATACATAAAGTTAGATGCTCCTGTACTGTAACTGACAACAGATCAGTCGTAAAATGGACCCATCTTACACATCAAATTAGATTTATTCGTACAGCATCTATGATATTCACACATAACCTAGCTAAATAAAATGCACAGATACTGGTCACAAGCTCACGTTTGTTGCATATTAAACCTGTCCATGCTAGACCTATCACTGGATAGCAGTTAAATAGCAGTGAAGTCGAATGGACTGCCCAGTTAATACTCTACACTGGCAGAAAATAAACTGTCATGAGTCACAGCACTGCCAACATTGCTACACGGACATTACAGCAAACCTGACATACTCCTTATAAAGAAAAATATTCAGAGGCATCAGTTTAAAGTTGTTGGTAAATCTTTACAAAATCACAATCAGAGCACATCAACTTTTGATACTTCAACCTAACAATACTGAAGCATCACAAAGCAAATGACTGTGAAGATGATGGAGATAGGTGAATCAACTGAAATCTGTGATCATGCATTTTCATCCGTTCAGAAAACTATGGCAACAATATTGAGAAGTGATCAAAATTTTGAAAACTGTATCACAAAAGATAGCACACCTCTTAGTCGTAGAAATCTCTTAGTGGTAGACTACCATATGCAGCCTAGCCTGCTGCACATCTCTTATGAGCCAGCCTGGACAGCATCCTCCGCGTCTAAAGCGCTACTTTCTACATGATCACCATCTGCAATTCTGCATAGGACTCAAGATCGTCTAAAAAACAGCGACGTCTGTTACAATGCAAAGAGTTCTGAGCAGATCTAGAATTGTCGTCTAAAGTCTGAATGTGAATGCTATTGTTATTGGCTGACCAAGTGACGCAGTCATCCTTTCGTCTAATAACATGGCAAAACGAATACTCATTACTGAACAAAATCTACGAACAGACCGCAGCACTCACAGATCTAGGTTTGGAATTATTCAAACTAAAGAACAATCAAATTATGAGAAAGAGTTCAAATGTAAGCACAAAAGAGGTGAAATAAACATTACAATTTCTTGGATAGATCAATGAAGCAGTAATTGTGGAGAGCATGGATCACACGCATTGACTGAAACAGCTAAATCATCAAGTGGACAGTTTGCCCATGGACAAAAAACAAAACTACAGAACCAAGAGCAGTCATAAAATACAGACTAAAGCATCAAAAGTATTCAGAAACGGAACATCTACAGTTATAAACAGTGGAAAAAACTCCAAGAGGTGATGATACTGATAAAGAAGTCTTTTGGTCCCAAACGAAAACTTATTTAACCAACGAGTAGCAGAGAAGGAATGAAAAAATGTCAGCACATGCATTTGATGAATGTCTTGTTATCCAGTCAATCCTATTCATCAACTCAGAACTCGTGTCACAGATATCTCAACTTCCAATTACAAATCTAACCAGACCGGACACAAGACAGAAAAATAAAATGTAAGCCTAAGCAGACCTTCTTTAGTTATACTGCAAACACGAAGTTTCAAATCATCACCAAACTGTTATTCATATCATTGACATGATCCTTAAGATTCTATGAAAATATTGTCATTATGTCTGCAGCAGCACGAGCGCCCACGGTCATACATACTCTGATGTTGTGATTCAGTTTATGATATATTCTAGTGCACCGGACCACATTAAAACGAAAATAAAGCGTAAACAGTTGGCAGATAGCTTCACTGCCCAGAATAAGAGCTCGTTAGACATTCTGTGCCATTTTACATCAGTCACAGCATAAATGTACATTATGTATATACACAGTGTGATATTAAAACACATCGAAGTAACGGTCAGTACAACTATGTCATAAAATATCTGTACTACAAATCAGTCAGCTGAGTGCAATAAACGAAGAACCAAAGATTAGTTCTGTGCACAGAACGTTCCATACATGTACACAATACACATGCGTCTGTGCGATGATGCATTAAACACAAGCAATAGAACAGTCCATCAACCCAACGCAGTTTAAGTCTAAATTGTTAAATTCGTTATGAAATAATCGCATTGAAAAGAGGTAAGAGATATTCAGAATTGCAAGAGAAAGTAATCCAGGTTTTCGAACAGACCAAGTTACATTAACTCTTGGGAAGCATGCATGCATTCCAAAAAAATCACGGATCAATCAATCAATCATCTGTTTATGTACAAGAACATGCTCTACAGCCTGACCACAACATCATCACGACGACGATGTCTCTTGGCAAGAGCTGTAACACAACTTCAGTGCTTGCAAACGAACAGTCTACACGTGCGATCAAAACAAGAACACATTTTCTGGTCAAAAGTAAAGAATTGCAGTTAGTTATATTCATGTTTGGATTTATCTTTAATGTTGTTGCCAGTGGCCATTTTTAAAAATACTCTTCTCAGCTTCATTTAGATCGCACAATGTACAAATAAACAAGATACAAAACAAGAATTTCACAAACTACCGATTTAAGTAATTTACGTACTAGAAAACAACTACGTAACTTAAACAGCAAACAAAGTGTCTGCAGGGGCAACATCTAGCTGTTGACAGTCAATGTTTCTCGAGTTCTGCCTAAATGATCACTTTCCAAATGACTTGCTCATCATCCTAGTGTTACACTGTAGAATACTAAGAATCACAAAATGGGTTTTTCTCGATAGCATGGTCGTAGGGCAATTGCCAAATTCTTTCAGTCTGTGACAATACGCAGAGACTTCCAAAATAAATCCAGCAATTTCTGACCAATCTCAAAGTCAATTCCGATAATTAAGAGGAACAGAATGTTGACGATGTATAACACAACCGTTAAATTTCTTTGGTGGTTATTCCACCATTAGCCTCTTGTCTATCCAGGAGTCATTGCAAAGTTCAGTGCAGCTGAGAACGGAATGCTGAACATCAGTAACTGACTGAACTGTCGTTCATTTCAGAGTCAACTGAAGCTGAACTTTATTCCTCTCATTATTAGAACAGGAGTCGGCCACATTGAAAGAAATCAGTTGAGTTGCTCTCGAGATTTCCTGATGCTCAAGCAATCGGTTTCGTCTCTAAAGATTTCAAAGATTTACGCAAATATCACTCAAGACGATGGAACGACGGCCGAAGAACCCCTTCCACACGTCATCATCATCCAATCCAATCCTACCGCTCTACCTGTTAATTAAATGATAAGCACTACTCACATTCACATGCAAAGTAAACAGAATAAATGATAAACATGCTAAACAAAATTAACGTTAATTCAACAAAACACCTCTCACCTAACAGTACATTATAACTGCTCTCTTTCAGTCTATAATAAGTCATTGGAATAGGCTTCAAAAATATTGGACCCAAAATTCACGCATATGATGCGACTGTCACTTTCACTATAATAGTTTCAAATAATCATACCATTCCTAAATAAAAAAATAATTTTGCAAGAACAGTACGTATTGTGAAATAACCATTGTTAATGTGTTTAAAGAATAAAGATGAAAGTTAAATTCCTTGAAGTTTCAGAAGGATATTATTGCTTTTATCAAGATAAGATCATTACCATAGAAAATCTGCAGCATTTTCATGCAAAAACTTGAAATTCCTAGGACTCTATGATTAGCTTACAAAGTTCTAAAGAAATTCAGCTGCATTTTACTATAAAAAATTAAACATATGGTACCTGCCTTGCAAGTTTAGTTGTAATTTGCCTACAAACTTTCATTTCTTAGCTTAAGTACATTAACACATTGACCGCCTACACGCCATGTTAAATGACTGCAGCCAGTATGAGTTAACTTGTACTGGGCGGTCAACGTGTTAAACTCTAACAAATGAATCTTTACTATGAAAATTCAAATTCCCAGAATTGTTTTTGAGTAACTCATTGGTGTTTCTCCACCCCCACATTCTACTGCATTGGGGATTCAATTGCAATGAAAAATATATATTTTTTTAGTTGAAAGGTTTAGCTGCATGCAGCAAAGTAAGATTCTCTGAACCTAAACATGCCACAAGAACTTGTGCTGCAAGTTCAATGGTAGAAACAATAAACTCTACTTGAATACTGGAAAAGAAAATAACAAAGTTGAACAGCATTCAGACGATCTAACTCCGAGAGTGGAAGAGAAACTTGGGGAACCCATACATCCAAACCCACTCATGCATAACTGCTATGCTTACTAATATCGAATGAGCCAAGTACATCCCTTTCACACATTTCAAGTGAGAAGAGTGAGCCATGAAGAGAAAGAGAAACGGTGAAGCAATCAAAGTCACCAGTATAAATTCGGTGAGATTGTAAGTTACACTGTCTCAGGATATTATGCAGCCAAAGCGTCACTCACTGGTGGTGATGTGATGCAAACACCACTACCACAATCAGTCACACACCTGCAGCAGAAACTTATTTAAGAGTATGAAGAAAATGACTAAACTGAATGTAGATGGGAGATACAATGCAAACAAACAACAGAAAACAACTCCAAACAACAGAAGACAAAGAACTAGACTATATATACATATATATACACAATTATACATACATACATGTCAGACATAAATATAGACACACACACCCACACACAGCCAAGCAGACATTCTTAGAAGAGAGCATCAACATCATCACATTGCGACGAACAATTCACTCATTAGAAGCAAATAATATCAGTTCAGAGATATTGAGTTTAGAAGAACGAAGAAAGACTGCACATAATCAAATGTATAATAATTCGATTGATTGAATTCTCTTTTCCCAGATCTATATGAGATTACGAATTACTGTATAAAATACTCTCTGGAAATCAGAAAACATGTTTTTGGATGAATGATGATACAGAATATGCTCCCAATAATGTTTTCTTTAATTCAATCAGTATTTTAGCAGCACCATCATTACTACGGTACTTCTAAAGTCACCATAATCATGGTGTTAACACTACATATGGTATTTTATTTCTTTATTGCACCAGAACTAAACTAGGTATAGTACAACAAAATCAGTAGACAGGTTTTGCATTAGTATTTTCCTACACAACCTAAGAGACTGCAAATAAAATTGCAAAGACATAAGAAATTATAAAGTTATTCCTTCAATAAAATCCAGTTTGATCAAACCAACCTGGAAAGCTGAAAGCAGCATTCAATTGAGAGAATAGAAGTGCAATGATACAGAGTATGAGAGGCATGAAGTGTTAGCGACTTCATTTCTCAGCCTCAGCATATATGAGAGTGTGGGTGGCTAATCCTCACCTTTGCTGTCTATGATCACATCGATCAGTTTACTCATTACACGTAATTGAAATGGAAACAAAGGTCAAGTGAAGAGAGCAGTGTTAAGAAAATGAATGAATCATTGCGCATGGATTGGCAGCATGTCACGACAATCGCCTACGACATAATTTCAAGAACGCATTCACAAGACAATCTCAATCGGGAAACTGAGAAGAATTCAACAACAATTCATTACAGGTTCAACAACAGACAACCATATCTCACAGAAAACATTTGAGATTTGATCCACAGACATATAATTAAAAAGACTGATGCACAACTAGATGATCGTCTCATAGTATTTTGTCACTTTCACATGAAGCAGCTGACAGCAGCCAATGAATGACACATGTGTCAAATGAAAAGTACATTTACACATGCTGCAAATAGCACTAACCAATTACTGCACTGCTAATTAATTACTGCTAATTAGTTAATGTTGAATCGCAACAACAGATTAATCCTAGACTTGTGATGAGAGGAGAAGAGAGCGCTTGTCTGACCCACTCATCATCGTCACCTGACCACCTGCCTCTGAATCCGAATGCAAGGAATGAAGATACGAGCATCTCGTGCTGCTGTGCTCACCCGCATTTACTGATACGGTTTTGGCAGTGACCTGGCAATAGTCTTTGCAGGAAAGCCATTTGCAGCTGTGGCTGGGCGGCTATTAGAGCTAAGTAAGTGGATAGGTTGAGAGTGTTGTACCTCTTTAGCATCAGGCGGCAGGCTGGTCATGTTTGCGAATTCATCCATTGCTCCACTGCTCAATCGGCCGGCAGCGACCAGCAGCAGTTCGGACGACACTTCCAGGCCTGCTTCTTGGACAAAGGTACCAAACTGAAAAGACCAGGAAAGCGCAAAATGCCATCATTCTCACAAATAATGCCTTCGGTCTCACAAACAATGTCATCACTCTCACAAACTTGGTCTCACAAACAATGCCATTTATCACTCTAAAAAACCATGACATTGATTTCACAAACAATGCCATCAGTCTCACCACAAACAATGCCATCATTCTCACCACAAAAATGCCATCAGTCTTGCCACAAACAATACCAACAGTCTTACACTCGACTTCAAGACATAACTCATTTTATCTTCGTTACTTCGTCAGATGAGTCTATATCTGTAAGCGGGGCACGCAGCACTACTTAGCGTCGATTCTTTCCCTTGCATTCGCACACACAGTTCTGAAGGATATAAATCATTTTCACAGCAATTAGAAAACTTCAGGAAAAATTCAAAAGCAATTTCACAAGTCGAATGTATCATTGCAGATGGGCAGAAGAGGTCTGAGAAATAACGAAATACCTGAGAAGGCCTGGGATCAAAATACCTGGGGATTAACTCGGGCGATTCCATGAAGTTTGGCCCAAACCACTTCTCTTTGTCTCTGTTTGTCACGCTCTCTGAAAACATCGGGAAACACATTTTCTCACAACTGCAGTCTTTGGTTTGTTGCAGATAAACTAATAATTTACTTTAATCGTAGCAAATAAGCAGAATATCAGCCAAACTAAAACTTTTGATTGCAATTATTGTAATGCACAACACATCAACCAATGGTCAATTGCAATCAACCAATGGTCAATTGCAATCAACCAATGGTCAATTGCAATCAACCAATGATCAATTGCAATCAACCAATGGTCAATTTCAATCAACCAATGGTCAATTGCAATCAACCAATGGTCAATTGCAATCAACCAATGGTCAATTTCAATCAACCAATGGTCAAATGCAATCAACCAATGGTCAAATGCAATCAACCAATGTTCAATTGCAATCAAACAATGGTCAATTGCAATCAACCAATGTTCAATTGCAATCAACCAATGTTCAATTGCAATCAACCAATGTTCAATTGCAATCAACCAATGGTCAATTGCAATCAACCAATGGTCAATTGCAATCAACCAATGGTCAATTGCAATCAACCAATGTTCAATTGCAATCAACCAATGGTCAATTGCAATCAACCAATGGTCAATTTCAATCAACCAATGGTCAAATGCAATCAAACAATGGTCAATTGCAATCAACCAATGTTCAATTGCAATCAACCAATGTTCAATTGCAATCAACCAATGTTCAATTGCAATCAACCAATGGTCAATTGCAATCAACCAATGGTCAAATGCAATCAAACAATGGTCAAATGCAATCAACCAATGGTCAATTGCAATCAACCAATGGTCAATTGCAAGCAGAAATTGCAATATCCACAGACAAGGTTTGTCAATGGTGTCTGAGATGAGTCAATGCATTAAAGGAACAAGCAGGTTGAGTTATGATTTCAGTTCTGACTTAAATAACATCATCACAGAACCAGGAGAAGAGACGGAAGCAAGGAGATATTCCCATCTCACCTTGAGCCAGCAACACAGAAAGACGAGGAACCCTTAAGACTGTTTTAAAAATCTGGGACACAATGAGATTTCAAGCATACAATGAGCAAGTGTAATAGTGCATGCTGCATAACCTGATGAGTGAACAAAGACAAAAGAAATGTCAACTAATGATCACTTCAAAAACAATGAGCCATACTACAGGTGCTGTGGAAGAGGAAGCTAGAAGGTCATCATAAAGTCAATTTCACTGTGTGAGGAGCTGGTCACGATAACAATTCTATATAATCAATATAACCTGAGCTAAAATTTGGAAACTGGCCAAATTATTATGAAGCAAATTGTTATATCCATAATGAAAACTTGTTCTGAATAAGAAAGACAAACAAAGGGATCGCAAAAAAGTGGAACACTGACTTCTGCAATTCTGCTTTGAACTGTTGAGTGCACGAGTCAAACAGTTTCTGATTCATTTCCATGAAGAGCTTCAGCGCATTGTAAATCAAACCATGTATCGTCCTACATGTCGTCGAGAAGAAAAACAAACAAGAACTCAAGTTTTGTCTTTTAAGATAAAATAAGAATATTATTTAATATTCTTCTATACAGACAGCCAGAACCATTTCTCTTCAAGAAACCATCACAAGACCAATTCACATAATTTTACTACAACTTCTCAAATCTAGAACTCTCACACTGCTCCATCATTCATGGAATTCACTACCACCAACTGTAATACTCCAGCATCTCCATATCTCTCATTTTTTATTTCACCAACTGTAATACTCCAGCATCTCCATATCTCTCATTTTTTATTTCACCAACTGTAATACTCCAGCATCTCCATATCTCTCATTTTTATTTCACCAACTGTAATACTCCAGCATCTCCATATCTCTCATTTTTATTTAACAAACAATCCAGTGATCTACACTTTGACATGAATTCATATTTTAGCATGATATAAGTATCAGATAAATGATAATTAATAATAAATCCTTGAAAATTGCAACAATTGCTGAGTACATCTAAATTACCTAATTGGCATGCACTGAGCAAAATTATCTTATCACTGAAACTATCCAACTATAAGAGATGCACAATGCACACTGCTTCCAGTCAGTAACATACTCAGTTACCAGATCTATAACAGTTAAATGATTAATTGATTAAATACATTCAGTTAGCACAAAACAACCAATTTTTTATTATCAATTGAAAGAGATTACAAGTTTCCTACATTGTCACTGGATCTGCATTAATGTAGTACTGATGAAATGTACTCATGAAATGTTAATTAGCATGTTGTTTACTAACAACCTATAACTAACACGGTTTGAAACAAACAGTTTTTACACCTTTACATGTACCTCACTTGAAAGAGCCTAAATTACATTCTTTGATTAAAAAGAAAGCTCTAGCATAAATTACATTCCATGATTCGAAAAATAAATAAATACTCCAAAAAATAATTGTCAATAATAAAATGAGCGCAAACCATGGAAGCTGCATGCTTATATAAAGTATATACTTGTTCCAGTGCTGTTTTGTTCCATACAGAGATGAGAACATAATTGGAAGAATTTCCGTGACGTTATCACTGACCAAACTCAGAATGTACTCATTGTTCCAGAAATAGAGCGCCCTTTCAGCCACCTGCAAGACAAAGACCAGTTGAGCTACAATGCCTTTAACTTCTGTGCATATATATACCAGGTCATGCACTTATCTGCATTGAAAGACAAACCATGGAAACTGTATGTTTATATAAAGATTTTCTTGAACCAAATAACACAGTTGCTATTAAGTTATTATTATTATTGATCAGTAACTTCTATAGCACCAGTGTCCATAGCACAAGGCATCTACAGCCACGCCATGATCTGATAACCAGGTCAACATGATCTTAGAATGTCAGTCAATTGAAACAGAATCAGCAGCCAATGGTTGACGATAAGCAATCCAAGAAGACATTTGACGTTGAGCATAAAATGACAAATTATGTAAGCGACTGAGCAGATTGAGAAGATATATATAGAGATATTTCCAAGCCTCAAGTCCAGCAACCGAGAGAGCTGGCCGGTCCCAGCACAGCTCTAACCTTAAGTAATACTATGTATAAACTAACTGGTTGAATATGGGCAATAACACTCCCCAACAATCTCCTGAAGGACAAAGAGACAACACAGGTTGATTGCAGAAGAGCATTTATCATCCACGCAAATGTATATAATACAGTGTAATGAATACACTTACAATACTGCTCATCTTCTAAGTACATTACAAATCCAGCCAATGTAAATGTATGCAATGGATATAGAGACAAATAGCATCAGTAATCGACTTAAAAGAAACGCTGCTCAGAGATTTGTAATCCACAATTAAACAATCATTTAACAATAAATATAAACAATAGATTTATTATTTTCGCTAAGAGCAGTTGAGCAGAAAAGGTCGCTGATGTAAAATATCTGACCTGGAAATGTGGACTAGAGACACACTTGGCCAACTGTTTGAACAGAGGAGTCATGACTTTATGAAATTCCGCAGGTTCGATCACATCCAAAATCTCTTCCAATTCATTGAGGAACATGACCTTTGTACAAGACGCACAAAATTCAACCAACTCTAAACATCTTTTGAACCACCTAACAGAAGCCTAGAGAACAATGCTGAGTATTATTTCCTCATTATCATTAGGTTACACGTATTATGCAAAGTCAGTGAACCTAAATCTGATGTGCAAAGCAACTTGCGTAAGATTACTATGCAGTAAAAGCCAGTAATCATCTTAGACAGACTGAATCCCGCACTTTCTGAGTTACAAAGTAAGCGCTCTAATCAGTTACCATACCCATACCAAACATTAGAAATCAATGCCAAGCACACCAAACTTTAGAGCATTGCAAACATAAGATCCAGTTTTCCAAGCATAAGAAACCAATGTCTAGTATCCAAACATTAGAGGTAATGTCCAGTACGTGAAACATTACAAGTCAAAGCCCTATCTGGCAAATATGACAAAAAAGAGCTGAGGTTGCCAAACATTATAAAAACCATGTTTCGTGGTTCTGACAGGAAATCTGTCGAATCATGGACTCAAAACGAGACAAACAATAAAGCATCATGAATTCATGATTCACTGATCACTCCAGAAACAGTTAAACTACACTCCATACATTCGATAAAGTCAAGATAAGACTAAATAAGGAAAGTAGGAAGATGAAATAAATCTCTGCACACTGAATGTAGCTTACTTCCTTTGGACTGTGAACTTTTGGCCAGAATTTCAACAAGCCCATCACAACCTGAAATGAAAACAGTGCTCAGTAACACCACATTGACAGATGAAAGCTTGCAATTGTCACAGTCAAAAAAGCAAATGGCACATTTGCTGTGACATATTTATTATCATATCATACTAAGTGATGGGTAAGAAAACATTGTCTAATATTATCTATGATATCATTGAAGCGCCCTGTAGGTTGAGTATCTCTCTCTAGTCTGTACAAATTTATCTCAATAAAACACACAACCTAATCAAATCATGTACCCAGCACAGGATATGCATTTCCCACTTTACAAGAAACAGTTCTTTGACTCTTCATTTGCAATAATTGTAACTGCCCAATATGATTTTAAATGTCATCTGACAAATGATTTGTACGCAGTCAAGTGCCACAACATTCAAGAATTTCACGTAAGAAAGGAGCATTATTTTTATTGTTGTTGATTGGTTGATGCCAGATTATTTACAATTCACAATTGAATGCAAACTGGTCAGAAGAAGAAACTATGACACTGTAATGACAGTCGTGCCCTTAAATCTTCTTCTTCCACCTGCCTGTTCTGTGAGTGTTGGGTCCTTCTCGAGGAACTGAACCATGCAGTAGGCCAACTGAGGATGGTAGACGCTGAGGGACTTGACCTTGTGCAGAGGCAATAAGACCTTGAGGAGGAAAATCCTGTGCTCCTCTTTCAGAGGTAATGCAAACCCATTTATAATGCTGAAAAGAACACACACACTATACACACTATACACACACACTACACACACACACACACACACACACACACACACACACACACACACACACACACACACACACACACACACACACACACACACACACACACACACACACACACACACACACACACACACTGACAGTCAGATGACCTGTCATGACCTAAGAATCAGATCAAACAACACCACAGCAAATGTTTGAAATCTTACAGCAATGTCAAATTTATGTAGAACCTTTAAAACCAGTCAGAAATGTCAAATGAATTGCTGCGTTTCTTATGGATACCACGGTAATAAAATCATCACACAACAAGTCTGTCAAGTTCCTAGTGCTGAACAATCCATTATTTTACTATTACAGTGCAGCAGTCTTTCAGTCTAAGTAATTGTAATCTGGTCACACCATTCCTTTAGGTTCTGACGAATGAATAAACTTTTCTTTTATTCAATATCTTATCGAGATGCAAATAAATCTTTACCTGCCAAGAATTTCCAACAGTTCGGCAATTCCATTGTGATGCTCCGTCTCATAAATGAAACTGAAAGCAGACAAATGTTGGTAAACAATGATGCATTTACAAACAGCAAACTGAAATGACTTCTTAAACAATGATGCATTTACAAACTGCAAACTGAAATGACTTCAAAGTATCTGCACAAGGCATCTGTGCCATCAGCATAAAGCCAGTCAGTCATTAACCAATAGTTGAAGTAAAATTGCAATAAAAAAATTAAAATTCACTGGTCTTCAATAGATTTTAACAGTTTTAATCAGAGCTATAGATTTTAATGATTGATTAATGATTTTAATAATCAATCAAATGCTAAAAATTTCACCAATTAAATTTGGCTTGTTTGATTAATTTTCACTTATTTCATGATGTTGAGCAGGAGTATTTCTACATTAATAGCAATATTGCAATACATTGATAACGTGAAAAGTTCAAGTGGAAAATTAAGCGATCGTTTTGCAGTCAACGTAAATACTGATGGAAAGTCGAAGATGACAGAAAAAATTAGATGTCTTCAGTGCAATAAACAGTTTGCACACCAGGGTTGAAACACATCACTGACATATCACCTTCAGCATGTCAAACGACTCGAGTTTTTGCACAAACAAAGTAGCAAGTTCTGGCTGAGTAAAAGTTTTTCACGCTTTACGTAACAGATACCAAATTAATCAAATTTAATTGATTAATCGAAGTCAAACTTTGAAAAGTAATTGATTAATTTCTTCATCAGTACCAATCATAGTTTAAATGATCAATACAACAAAGTAGTACAACAATATAAGGCACATATGAAGAATCAGTTGGCGGAATGCAGTGACAAGCGTCACTGGATTGACAAACGACTTTGCACAGATGACAAAACAATATTAAGTCAGATATTTCGGTGCATCTTTACCTGTAAAATATGTTGTTCACTTGCTTCCTGATGTATGCTCTCAGTCCAAGAAATTTGCCATAAATACGGTGAAGAATTGTCTTAAGGAAATCTCTTTCACGAGGATCTTCGCTATCAAACAGTTCAAGTAGCTACAAAAAAATTGACATAACAAGTATCACACCAAGAGCTGACTTTTAGTCAGATCATTACATCTCCATCTTTGAAGAAAACACAACACTAATCAGAAAACTGGCTTTACTGTATTCTGACAACCTGCACAATGACATGAGTAAAGAAAAGTAAATAAGTGCCCTGCCACCACCCCTCCCATAGTGGGATTGCAGTTGCTCAATTCTTTCACTGCATGCTGACAGCAACATATGTGCGCAAACTACAAGTCCAGAATTGCAACATGGAGTTGAATCCGCAACCATAATTATATGATAATTATATGATAATTATATGATCAGACGTGTGTTAGTTTGCTGTGCCAATCTGCAGGAAGAGCAAACCTTCAGCAGAAGTGCAGAACTGATTGAAAGCACGTCATTTGAACTTCAATTTGAAACTGCTCACTAACTAACGAAATAACATGATTTAAAAACTCGTGCAGTGAAACCTGGACATCATTTAATTTCAAGCAGACAGCAAAAGAAAAACAAAACCGTTACCTGAAGCACAAAAGTTTGGTCGATAAATCGCTTGGCTGTGTTTGGTACAAAATCAGGCGACTCAACAAATCGAAGGAAATATTCATAAACTAACTGTCAAAGAGACAAACAACAACAAAATTTACAGATGGAGGAAGAAAAATAAGAATAAGAAGAGGAAGAGCAGTTCCAATCCGAGAGGCGGCCATTTTGCTATGAATTGTTAGCAGCTTATATTCTTAGCTATGGCATATGACAGTGGATGTCCAGTCCTCTCCCATGCCCTCTCATCTTCCGACCAACAATGTGCAGTCAGTCAGTCTGGACTCCAAATAGCCAGGGATTCACAAAAAATCAGAACCATCTATTCCACTGTCATATAAGAATAATTATTTTCCAACTGCATAGAATGTCCAGTACTAAAATAAATTAGATGGAATTTTACAAAATTCAGAAGACTTTTGCCACCAAGTTGTTCATAGTCGAAGATTTTTAATGTCTAGTAAACTTATCAGCAAAGTTTAACAGAACCATTTTAGACGAAGATATCACAGAGATGTCAAATCGTCAGAGCGCATGCCTTGTAAAGTGAAGAGCAGAGACAGCGGAGTCTCCTTCTTCGAGACAGCCAGTGTGTAGCGGGACCTAAATTTAGGAATTTGTCCAATGAGCCGGGCAGCAGTAATAATTATAAGCTAAGGCCTCTGTTCTGCCTTTTTTTTATCTCCACCCTACCAACAGATGAGAATGGCGCATAAGAATTGTCTGACCATCTGACCTGAAGGTGAGGCCAGGCTGCCTCAAGGGTCGGTTCATCCTCCTCTGGATCAAATTCAGCTCCACTCGGATTTGAAGATGGGGGCAAACTACGAAAGAGGTTAACTGAAAACTGGAAGAACACATCATCAACATAAATTAAAGTTATTTAATCAAATCAAATACTAATCCCAATTGAATCTGCTCCATATATTACAATCTAACCTTCTGCCAAACAGTTGAATCTATTTGAGTACAGCTCTACATATTTTGTCATAAATGATTTCAAACTCTCTCCATTGCTCATCTCCCTGCAGACCATCTGAAGATTTCCTGACTGCTTTCGACCAAGTGTCGACTTGTAATCGCCGCAATGTACAGTAAAAAGCATCAAAACAATTGTAATTGGACATCTATATAATACTGCTTCAAAGAAATTTTGTTATCAGAGGCAGCATCTAGAGATGACTTAAAACATCATGTTCAACCTATACAGAAGTTTACTCAATGAGCATTACAACATGGACAATGTCCATGAAACATGATAACACTAATATCCAACACAGTGCCTTGTAGCTGGCGATGTCAATATCAAGCAAAGTGACTTGTAGGCTACAAAACGTGGCATCTGGACGTTATGAAGCCAAAACTTTTGATCTGTGACAGACAGTGTCATTTGATTGATTGTAGAACCCTCAGTGCAAAACTTCACCCTCCAAAGAGTATGGATGGGTCTGTAAATATGGACTATTCCAAGGACAGTGGATGTTGAGCATGATAACAAAACAATTATCAGATAACTCAAAATCCACAGAAAACTTATGCCAATAATTCCAAAATTCACAATCTTTCTTCTTCCTCAACATTTTGGACAGGGTTACTTAAGCATAGAGTATGATAGTCTAGAGTTTCTGACCAAGAGATCAGGTGTTCAAATCCCATACAGGGAGAACTTATTCTGGTAAATCTATGTTAAGGATAAAGAGCTGACATTTTGGTTTGCTCTGAGGCAGCCGTGGATATCAAGAGTTAGCAACAGGATTCTCTTAGCCTATAATAAAGTAGAGTTTTAAACAGAGATGTTGATCTGACCATCTGAATGGCTTCGGGATAGATGTTGTCTGTGATGACACCACGATTCTGCGTCACATACTCCACCAGTTCGTTAAGCGCTGCACGCTTCACTTCCTTCCATTTCAGATCACTCAGTGGATCCTGGACAAAGTCGAAGAGCACCATGCACTGCTGTAACTTCTGAATGAACAGCAACTCTCTCTCGGCTGGCGATGAATCTGTGGAACAATTGCAAATGACGTAGATCGTGAAGAACAGAAAAAAATCAGCAAAGAAATGAACGTATGAAACAGAAAATGACGACGGACTTTAACCTGACTTATTGTCTGCAACATGGAATGCAGAAGGCTTTTCAATTGACATACTGAAATGTCATCAAAGGTCAACCACAAAACAGGTTATAATAGTTATATTGAACGGAGGCTGGTCACTGTGCGCGCCATTTAATAGACATGTGAAATGTTTCTTACTGGCAAAAAGTCTGCATCATATTTAACTGTGGTAATAAATTATTTACATTGTAACCATATAGAGGTATTGTATTCCAACGAGAGAAACAATTAAGGTAAAAGAGTATAAGGAACAATAAATAAATTCTGTTTTAAGAGTGAAGTGGAAGATGCCTTACAGATGAATATCCTTACACAGAACACAGCAACGATCCCAAAGATCAAGTGCCCATGCGTTAAAGCAGTACTTATGCCTCAGCAAAAGAACTTTGAGGGAATGCTTGCATTGCTTGGTCAGACCCTTTTGAATGGACCAACATAATAATGGCTCACGACTATATGCTGGTACCAAAAACCATCTATTAGACATTGTTACGTTCTCACACAAATATCATCCTCGACATCAAATCCATTTCTCATATTAGCCTTTGTCCAAGTGAAGTTGTGCCACAATTGTTGTTGAGCCTATCAGCAAAAGGAATTGACGAACTTCATATCTAGTAAATGTCCAACACTTGTGGCCATCCTTCACTTGCAGCAGAATTACATAATTGACGTAAGTCAAGGTGATGAATATAATTCAACTAATCCAAAATGTACCAGAAAGCCCTACTGAACTGTCATGTATAATAAAGAAGCTACAGCATTTAAGCACTTAAACATAGTAATTGATGACTAGATGAATCATCAGATGATAATGCTGACCTCTCTCTAACTATGTTTAATATGGTGTTAATCACAACAAATGTTACCATGTACAAACCAGTGAATGATGATAACAGTGATGATTGTAATATCAATGATAAAATGTCTCATCTCATAAACAACCTTTAAGCAAAGGCAGTTTCTGTAGTTCTTTGTTTTTGCTCGGTGCCGATCGTGACGTCGATATTCTTGGGTCTCGACGTGCGAGTGGAACGGACGACGCCATTGGATTGATCTGCTGAATCTTCGCTGAGACGACACTTCCTGGCTGCGAGTTGCCACCTTCGCCGGCTAATGCTGATCCAGCTTTCCGCTTCTTAGAGCGAACAATTCAACCAAAGCTCTCAAGCAAACACCAAACGTCAGTGAAAGAAGTTCTTCTGGATGCTAACCTGATTGGCTTTGGTATTATTGAACTACAGTTGTCATGATAATAATAACACTGATCTTAATAATGTCAATAATTACATAATCCCAATATTCAGAATGCAAAAGGCAAACAGTCAATCAATCAATCAATCAATCAATCAATCAATTCATCTATTTGAAGTAATTATGCTGACACTGACACAATTTCAACCGAAAATATTGTTCCAGGCATTTTACAGAGAGTCACAACGTAAAGAAAAGATTTTTAGTATTTGTAAGCGCTTATAAAGAATATACGTGAAATGAAGTTGTGGTGATCTTTAATAGGTAAGTTATGTAGTTCACAGTATGTCAAACAGTTCTCTTAGTTCAGCTAAACAATTCCAAGGATTCTCATTTACCAAGCATTGAGAGTGTGCCTTGAACAAAATTTCTGCACTGACTGAGTCTTGGCTCCATCCATTGAACTATGCAATGCTAACATAATTTCACAACCGTTGCCATCTTGCAGATATAATCAGTTACTGCCGCAAGCAACTTCTTAAAATGGGATTAGTTACAGCACTAGTCACCAAGTGCAGCAGCAGCAGCAAAAAAGACAGCATACCTCAATATCAGCATTTTCTCTGTTGTCTCCATTGTTACCATTCTTTGGCACAGGTTTTGGTGTTGTGGAAGTCTACATGAACATTTTTAGTGTATAATTAGCAACATTTAAAGCAAAACATTAAATAGAAAATTAATCAACCATTAAACATATGCATTATATAATATATAATATTATATATATATACCAGTATATAAGCAATGAGCAAGCATCTAAAAAATAACTGCAACATTGAATAATGGCGATGAAAAACCACAGAAGTGATGGATCAGCATGCCAGTACTGAGTGTGGGATCATTTCTTAAGTTTTTCACACCATTCTGCTTTAGCTCCACTGTTCAAATCCATTAGGTCTTTGTAGGAAAGAGTTTCTTCTGTCACATGGGACTCTACGCCTTGTAATCATCAAACAACAGTTAAGGTTGCCTGCAATGTAAAAACAGCCTTTGTTGACATTCCTCAAACACAGTAGAAACAAAATGGGATCTTAACTGAAGCCAGTTAAGTTACTGTAAAACTTTTAAGAATGACTTGGTTGTTGATATTTCCTCTGTGACATTTCGATGACTTATTTCCATCTAAAGGCAATGTTTCTTCATGTGACTCGATGCGTTGGATGAGCTATCGCATAGTCTGTAGTTACCTGTGCATAATTTTCTTAACTTCCTGATGAAATTTCTATTCCTAAAGACATTTAGACTAAACATAGTAGAGAGTCGAGACTCGTACCTCTGATAAGGCATCTCAATATGTACCATATATAAATATCTCGTTATAGTTCATAACAAGTTCAAAAACAGAAATATGAAGCAGAACATGCACAGAATTGTCAACAATACATATGTGGAACTATAAATTAAACTCTGTAGAAAGCAAACTTCTCTTCCCTTTGAAAATCGCTAATTCTAGATATGAAGAAAAGCTTAATGACAGAAAAACGGTAATAAAAAATTGATCTAGATGAACTAAAACTAGCCATGACACAATTTCAATTTTAAAGCTAACAAAGAGTTCACGATGCATCTGAGATAATAAAAAACATTATAAAAAAAGCCCTGAAAATAATGAATATCTGAATTTCTAAATTTCATAGAAAAATTATGGTCTAATATTTCTTCCTTTATAAAATGATTAATTTGGCAGAAGAAATGCTAAAAAAAAGCAGAGCTACAAAAATAGAGAATAAAATTTGTTGAAAATTTAGCAAATATCAAAATAAATGTGAAGTTTCTAACATTGTCAAAAAACATCTAAGAAGATAATCGCCATATCAATAAAATTGGCAGAAAATTACTGTAAAATGACAAATCCAAAGCATCCGCTGAAGTGACATCAATTGGATGAACACTTAGACTACGGTCAAGAAAAGCAGCATACAGCTTGGCAAAAGCCTTGTTAGTGAGACAAGCATGAGAAGCAGCTAGGCATCATCATCAGCAGCAGACAAGTTCTGGCTCTGATTGGCTAGAACACATGATCCTAAGAAGACACACCTGATCGCAGCGTTGGGTTTTCCCGACTGATGATGCAATGCACTGTGTCGTCACTACACGTGTAAATGGCACATAAGAAACGCATTGAATTGAAACGGTAAATTAGTATCATGACACACACATTGTGGACAACCCAACTTGAATACATGATGCATTGAGAGACAATGCATCCCCAGTAACATTTAATTGGGCCATTGAACAGTTCAGCACAGGATAATTCAACAACAGCAAACAACAGCTTTCTCAAGTTGCTGCAGATGCACGTGGATGCTGCTGCAAGAATTTATAGAAATTTAATAATATTCACTGAAACAAGTAAAAAATCTGATCTGATATTTGTGTGACCAAAATGTACACATGTGTATGAGCATGCATTGAACGTATGCATGAATGTATGCACATTTATGCAACACATTTGGATACTTTGAAGTTGCCATTGTGTACATTGCCATACGACATTTGTGACCCATCTGCGCAAAACCAGTCGTAAGTCAAATTTTTGACTTTTTAAGTTTAATATACTGTTTTAAAGGGGAACGAATTCTCTTTAAAATGATACCAATTTTATCGTTCTATCTTGATCCAAACTGAATTTATGGATGAAAAACTACTTGCATTATGGATACTATTTATCGACAAAAATTCATCTAAGTTGGCCTAATAATATAAATTGCAAATCATAACTTGCAAGAAATCATTCAAATAATAATCTTCAACATTATTTTAACTCAAACTTTTTGGTTATTTGCCAAAAAATTATTCAAAAAATAATTTTCTGCAATAATCTAACAATTGGAAAATATTGACCTTGCTCTAGTCTTTGCCTGTTTTCTTGAAACGGAAATTTTCGACTTACGACTGGTTTTGCGCAGATAGGTCACATTTGTGTATGTTTAAACACTCAATGCAATATTGTTGACCAGTTCCTGCTCGACCTGCTGTAAGCAAGGCATCTGTGCACATATTTAAATGAGCGCAAAGTAAATTAGGTCAAGTATCGACCTCCTCTTCTTCTCAAGATCGTTGTCAACGAGCGTGTTCAGAGAAACTTGATACACAAGATAAACAGTTTTCTGCTTATTTCAACGCTTTATGTCTGCTTAAAAATATGATTATGCTCAGTTCTTTATATAATTTGTTGTTTCGATAAATCTTAACATTGATTTTGAAAGAGCTTAAAGCATAGTCTGTACCTAATGGGGTAATTTCAATGTCATGAATGCTAGTAATCTGTTGGACATTTCAATAATATACAGTCTCCCTTTATGGGCGGTTGAAGGCTTTTGAGGGAACCATCAGGTTGTCATATTTACTTATAAACCAGAGAGTATGAATTTGAACTTTCTCTCTGCGATGGTTACTGTTTAACTTCTTTCACAATTGCTCAGCGCTATCAATTGATGCTTCGTCATTAGATAGTACACCTGGCGCTTAATACCGAAATGATTGCTTAATAATAATAACGTATTAGCATTTTAATTCAAATTCATAACATTCATATTTTTACATCAACTTCTTGGCTTCCACCCTTAAGGAAAAACTTTTATCCAGAGACATCAACTTCACCAACAAGAACTCTGTTGGACAATATGACAAACAATAGTTGAAATTTCTACGAAACATAAGAATAGAAACTCAGGAGGCTACAAATATTTCTCATACATGACAACAGTGCCAGTATAACCATGTTATAAGTTTATAACCAAATAAAATTCGCTGTTCATTCAATTGATTTTCAAGAAAAATGAAAAATAACATATCATGTGTTTTGTCAACCTGCTTATGCTCATTAAAAGAAAACACATTGATACCAGTGGATCATATGTTCAATTCAAATGACGATTGGCAGTTAAAGCAAACCAACTCCACAAGCGCTTACTCTGTGGTCACTTATAACACCAAGTCATCTGACTCTTAATCTGTCTCTATCATGAACAAGAGTCCATAACTTTCTTCTGGCAATTTATGTTGAACTAAAGTTCTTCCCTTCATGGACTCATTTACTCAATGACTGTTTTTGTTTCCATAGTTTCTTCCTTGTCTTTGGACCAAGCCGACTCTTGAATTTAACACACACGCCTATTTTGCTTAGCATTGACCATCAACTAATGCTTTGAAAATTTATCACAGTGGTAGTACAGACAGGTGTTGACTGAATTCCTGAAACGAATTTTGCTTGCATTCCCAATATCGATTTTTACACAACATAAATGATTTTAACACGTTGACCGCCAAGTACGAGTTAACTCGTCCTTCAGCCAGTCCTTTAACATGGTGTGTAGGCGGTCAATGTGTTAAGACACTACACTGTGTTATCAACAACACTAACAGGACCATTATGTAATGCATATAATTTGTCCCAGTACTTAAGCTTATAGCTTTCTGAAGTTTGGCCGCTTTCCATAAACTGTCTTCGGGATATCCGGCTTTTGTGTACTTTCGGGGTTTTAGATTGACCTGTTACAGACTTCCTTATTACAATCTGACTTCATTGAATTAAGTTCATAAACAATAATACGATACATTCAACATCCACTTTGACTTCAAGAAAGACCAAGGATGCTCCTAGTTAGATAATCATGAATGAGGATAGAATGTATGTTAAGCCGTTCCAGGAAATATTAGGTGCAGCTCGAATCCCCAAAACGAATTTTTATCGGATTCCAGAAATCTATTTCCCCAAACCCAGGGCCGAAAGTGAGCCAGGTCGGTCCGGGTCAGTGACCCGGCATCGATTTTCGAGACCTGCTGTTGCCAGGTCTCAGCAAGGTCGCAAAAAGGCAGCAAGGTGCCAAAATAGGTAATAATTGTAGGATTTTGGATAATCTTGGGCAAATAACTAAAAAAGTCGTCCGAAAAATATACGGGTCAAAGGCGTGTTCGTCCACCAAAGTGAGACCCGGCAACTTTTCCAAACCACTTTCAGCCCTGCACAAACATAATGATTTTTTAGACACCAAGCTGTGTTATCAACAACACTTAGGCCTAATGGGTTCATCATGCCATATATCCAATTTAACTCTGAATAATTTTCATGGGATCGACCGCTTACCATTATAAAACTATTATCGGGAAACCGGGCGTTTTCAATGATTCGGGTTTCGGGGATTCGGGTTGAAGCCGGAAATTTGCCACAACATGAAACGCGCTTGGCTGGGCCTGGGGTTAGATTTAGATCTACCATGTAACGAGTCGAGTCTTTTGGTCCCTTCGTAATTTAAGACGTCATAATTAAGCAAAATCACCGTCATTGCTTTAAGAACAGCAGCAGCAATCAGGCCTCGCAAAATGAATCCTTTTAGGCTAAAATTTGTGGCTGACATTGTCTTTGCGTAAGAACCACGTATCTAAAAACACTAATTATTATTATTATAAGGGTAATAGGCGCGCGATTAAATACCTACCGATATATTCTAGCGGTAAGGTAAAACCAATCTAGTTATACATGGACGCAGCGACCTACACTAGGAATACCTTTTCTTTTTCTTTCTTGACAGGTTTTGGCATTTTAATCGGAATTTTGTCGTTTATTTTGATCAATTGAGGCAAACAATTCCTCTCGCAATAAACGACGCGTTTGATTGGCAGATGCGGTCACGTGATAGCAAGAACGTTGAATATGCAGAACCCGTTCGTAACAAGGTAAGTAAGTACAAGTCAAGTAAGTTTTAGTTTTAAAGGTCGATAGGACAAATTCAAGTTCAATCAATCTATCAATAAAAAAGTTGTATGTTGTAACCAAACAAAATAAGGTTAACAAATCATTGCAATATCAACATGGCCTATCATGTTACAAAAAGAACCATATCCATTCAGTATGAGAATTTTAGAAAAACTAACTAGGGGACATGCAGATCGATATATTGCTTAAAGCAAAGAAGACTCGAGTCTAATATCTTTGCTTAAAGTGTCGAATAAGAAGTGCCTGAACGCTCCTAGGCTTACTTGATCTGCTGAGCGGGCCAAATAGGTGGCAGGACGGCGCGCAGATTCTAAAATAAGTACCTGGACGACGCGTCCATGACCGTCTATAGGCACACTTTAAGCCCTGCTGGGGACAGAGGCGGATCAAGGGGGCCAATCCGGCCATGCCCCCCCCCCATTTAGAATTTTTAAATCTTCACCAGCCATTTTGGCGCGGAAAGTAGACGTGCCTCTCCCCCAGTTCGGCAGACCTTTACAAAAGTAGTCTATGACGACTTTAATTTTGATGGATATTAACATGGTAGGCCTAATATATTTCTCCCGTGAGAATAGGACAAATGACTAAAAAAAGGTCATCAGATTTTCCGGCGACTACAGATGAAAATTATCCTTGCTCAGGACCGAAAATAATGCCCCCCCCCTTCGAAACGTTCTGGATCCGCCACTGGCTGGGGATCGAGACTCTGATCCACGGGGATTCAAGCAGGGCGGTTTTTAAGGAATTTTAATTTAGAACTGCACAACTCTTTCTTTCCATTCCCATCCTCCATGGCATATATTACTTCCAGTCGCGTTAGCCTAGGCCTATATAGTTAGGCATGCGCAGTTATATAAGCCCAAAACATATCTATTAACATATCAATTAATCTTAACAATTAAAGCTATAGGCCTATATAGGCTAACCGAACAGACAGTCTGAAATTCAACGGCTCTGAATGCATCCTACAAAGCACGTACGTCTATCCTATAGCCTATGGCTTCGAATTCAGGAATCGAACTCAGGTTCGCTGATCTTCATGTCAGTACTATATCCAATGCGCCATCGGGCCCCTCGATCATCATCATATCGGATTTATTGGGCTGCTATAGGTCTAGTGTCAAATGGTGGCCCGCTGTACGTGGGTTCAGCATGGTTGCCGTGATCATAAGCCTACGTCGTCATGACCATCGACGAATATACATGGACGCCCACGGATGGTCACGATCGAGCTGGCTTCACCAGTGACCATGCGTGCACTGATCATCAACCAGCTGGCCTAACCATGTGGCGTAAGCCTCTTGTATACCATACCAATCCATGTTAGATCACGCAACTGGTCTTCCCAAACCAATCTATGCTGCCAATCGTTACAACTTACAATCATTTTTTTACAATGCAGTGTATTCTGCAGTTTAGTATCTTGTCAGTTAGGCCCTAGCTGTTTGTAATCTCATAGTTTCGCGCAAATGACTCAAAGGGGAAGGTGCGCATTGAAGCTGATGTGGACGGCGATTTCCTGCAGTGAAGTCCCTGGGTATTATGTGAGGATTTTCGTCCGAGTCTTCGAGAGCATTTTTAGTAATATCAGGCCGGGCTACATCCATGTAGATTGGAGACTAGACGCTACAGAAGGCGCAACTTTATATTCTAAGCATGGAATTGACAGTATCTTTTAGTAAAAATACTTTATTAGGTACACTAAAAGAAACTTTGTAGCAATTTCACGACTTTGATTGAGGACTACTTTTTGAGCGAAGGCGGACGTAAGTGACGAGCGAACGGATGGGAGTTTCCGTTTTCAACTATAACAAAAATACTCGTTAAGTGGCGTTTGTTGAAATAGAACTAATTAATTTCGATCGAAAATCGTACGAACTGCATGGAAACAGAGACCTCAGTGCAGTAACTTGGTCAGATTTAGTTTTCCTTTGACTGTGTATATACGCAGAAACGTCTGCATTGTGCTTCGGAATTGATGACACAATTGGGATTGTGAAATGATCGGCATGCTCTCGGACACTTGCTCGCTCTGTCCACACCCGACCTGCAGCTGCTTGAAGCATCGTAGTTATGAGAATTAAGACTTTCGATCCTACCTTGTCCAGCGGAACATTTTGGAAGATAGGATTCGTTGGCATAAACATATTCATCGGGAATTTCGCCATTGTTCTGTTGTAAATTAGATCTGGAATTTATGTAGCGACCACCTGACTTTGATTCTTGCGGCTAATTCTGAATGCCGATGTTGCTGAACACTGTTATCTTGCAAAACATTTGTGCAGTTGATTTACTAATTTGCCCAGCTATATGAATTGAATTCTACTGTTTTTCAGTTAAAGTCTTTGTTTGCCTTGAACTTCGGAATCGGCTAGGTTATAGGCACTTTACCTGCCATTGGTACCTATGACAGCACTTAGAAAGCTTTACGATGAGCAATCAGAATCCTGCCTCTCAGCACGTTGTCAGTGCTGATCTTCTCAAGAGAATACTCTTAACTAGTGGGAGGCCATTGGCTTCCGTAATCGGCGAAGGAACAAGCTTTGTGACTTTATCGGATCGGGCGCTTGGAACTGCAAATTCATCGAACATTGGAGGGAAGATGTTGAAGCCAACTGCCATGGAAGATGCGTTGCTCACAGCAGCTGCCTACGGGCAGATGCTGGATGCTGGACGTAGTTCACAGCACTACGAGATGGGAGCACCATCAAGTGCCGTTACTTTTGAACAGGACAGTAACATGGAGGATTACAGTATGGATGATCTATCTCCACAGGGTCTCAATGGATCGGGTGACGACCCAATGCTTACCATTGGAATGGATCAAGACAGTTCAGGTCAGATCATTTAACTGTAATTTTCGAGATTTATATAGCACCACTTAAAGAAGAGCTCATCAAACTTAGATGATGGTGTTCCTACTCTTGTGTAGCATGTGCTGATGTCAATCCAGGGCTTTTTGGGTTTGACTCACAAATTAGCTAACTTAAAACTTTATTTCACAAGCACTGATAGTGACTGACAGTGTTCTTCAGATACATTGTTGTATTTAATAAAAACTCGATAACTACTAACAAAGTAATTTTTTAGTTATTAAATATGATTACTGCATATGGCTGGTATGTTGCAACCAAAATCTCAGATAAACTTTTTAGCATTCTCTCCCGTTGTCTACGAACGCATTGCAATTACATCACATTAGCTGCACCAGGGTGGGACCACATAATGATATATTTGCAGGTGGATATGACTGATTAAATACCAATTATTTAGAATTTACATGAGGTTTTTATACTTTGCTTCATATATTAAAGTGAATTATTGTAGAAATTGTGTGTATGTGTAGACATTTGTATTGGCACATTTTAATATTTCTTAAAATTGCTGTGGTGCTATAATATGATTAAGAATGAAATATAACAATAATATGCTTTTTACTGCTTACAATTCTCACATGACCTGCCAGGGGCACAGGTCTCTGAGTAGCGATATTGAAGAGGTGCTATATAAATTCTGATTGATTGATTGATTGATAATAAAAAGTTCATTTGCGAACGAATGATGTTCTGATTACTGGAGAGTGGTTACCACTGGTGGAGGGAGGGAGATCTTGCACTAATGTGAGGTCAAATCAACACAGACTTTGACAGTTGAGAGGCATGCCAATTGTCCCTCGGGCTACCAGGTCTGCACAGGACTGTGTGGTTGTGATTGACACATGTACAGTTAATTGCACTTTAATAACTTAACCGTTCTTTTGTGTTGGACAGACTGAAGTAGGTTGCTGCTTTGACACGCTACATACTCTTTGCATCACTCTTAAAAATTGTAATCTGATGATTGTAGGTGGTGTTTAAATTCCAGACTTCTCAGCTTTATTCCAGTGATGCCATCTCATAATGTCAAGGCCATGGATGATGGATCCATTTGGTTGATGGCCGAGATATGGTGGTCATTAAGACTAGAGGTTTCATAACAATAATAACAGCATTAAAAAGAATAATAAGTTGGTCAGTGTTTGTTTTGTATGTTGCAGGTACAAATGAGCATTCAAATTCTGACCCCATCCAAAGTTCCGAGACCTGCTTCTCTGTGGGTCACGTTCCACAGGACAAGGTGCACAAGAAGAAAGGCCGCCCCTTGAAGGGAAGCGCAGCATCGCCACACGGTCGACTGGGTGTGCGTTGTCCTGTCTGCAACAAGACGTTCAATAATTCCAGTGCGTTGGCTAAGCACAAGTTGACGCACAGTGATGAACGCAAGTACGTCTGTAACACGTGCTGCAAGACGTTCAAACGACAAGACCATCTGTAAGTTTCACTCAGATCACGACTATCATATTAAATAATAATAATAATAATAATAATAACGACAATTTATATGGCGCCGTAACGCGGCCATACCGCTACAAGGGCGCCTCACAAACAGCCAACTGCGGGATACGCCTTAGCAAACAGATAAGTTTTAAGCTTTGTTTTGAAAGAGTCCACTGAGGCGGCCAATCTAATGTCCGGTGGAAGACTGTTCCAGCATCTATTAAGTCTTAATATGTTGCATGAAGACTTGGTCTAAAGCTCAGCAGAGGTAGTTAAAACCATTGGTTCGCTCAGAATGGCATCATTGTCAATAAGAGAAGTCTGCCAAAAAATTGAATTACTACTCAGGCCGAGGTTTGACCAGCCGGTTGATTTACAGGATTGTATTTATGTGGATATTTCTCAGCATTGGTATTTAAATAGAGGCACATGAAAATAGCCATATATATCAAATTTAGATGCATACATCTGCATTTGGAAAAGTTCCTTCTCTCAATTCTGGGTGACACTCCCTGCTCTGTTTTGGCCTTTGCATTTTAGCAAATATCAGCTGTTCAGCTCTTCCAGTTATTATCACAAAATCAGAATGTTTTGTTCAGAATTTTGATGCATGGATTCTCGTACTTCATTCTTGATATTCCAAAGATGGAAATACCTACGGTGCCTAATTTGGTGCCAAAGTCTTGACTGGTGCCTAGACAAATCAGTTCTAGATTGCTGATGAATCGCTTCCAAAGTCAATCTTCTTTTGCATGTAACAACATTGTGTGTGTTGACTTCCATAGCAACTGCTGGATTGACGATGTCATTGTTTTGTTGTCTGGTGCAGGAATGGCCACATCCTGACTCATTCAACAAAGAAGCCATTCGAATGCAAGTACAAGGACTGTGGCAAAAGCTACTGTGATGCTCGGTCGCTCAAGCGGCACCTGGAGCATCATCATGCATTGGATGGCGCCAGCAGCCAGACCATCGTGCCACCTTACGACTCTTCTTCAGCCTTTAGCCAACAGGTGGTCAGTCAGAGTAATGCACTGACTGCGGCTGCTGCTGCTGCCACGTATCCTGAACAGTTCAGTCCTGTTAGTTCGACGTCTGGATCATCAAATGGAGCGAGTGATAAGCCACACAGCGCAGTGGCGTGGCCGACTACGTTTAACCCAGTGGAGTAAGTGCTGTCTTCTTCTCATCAGCTGATTGTTCGTACGTTGGTAGGAAGTGGATGATATGCGTTACTTTCAGTTATGCATTTTGTAGTTGGAAGTGAAATTTTAAAGTTAATTCATTCATTTATTGCGAAGATTTCTACAGCGCTCCTTCAAGGTCACTACTCACGAGCGCTTCCGACCAAATATTCATGTAGGGCTGGATAAAAGTGACTGATACAATGCTAATGTAAAAGACATGTTTACGACAGAGGTGGTAACATAAGGTCTTATATTACCACCTCTGTCATGGAGGCTATAAATTGCCCTATAGTGACCTCTTGGGATAATTGCATTGTGATTTCATGTGGGCAAGCATTTTGCATGTTTGTGATGCATTTTGCATATTTGTGATGCATTTTTTTTAGTAAATCAGTGTGTTTAATTTAATCAATAATAAAGCATCACATCGTCATCATACCTTTTGAGTATGATATGATATTCAGGAATCATTTTTGAAACATTTTGTTTATAACTTCTAAATGATTAAATTGGTATGCTGTAATTTCTTAACAGTTTTTCCAGCAATTGTCATGTATCCTAAGAAATGTATTGAACAAGAGAGATTTGTTAAATAGTTTCTTCGACGACTTAAAGCCTGTGTATTATATCTGATTGGATGCGATTTGCAGGGATCCTCTGCCCCACAAGTGCGAATTGTGTGGCCGCTGTTTCAAAAATCTGCCAGCACTGAATGGCCACATGAGACTCCACGGTGGCTACTTTAAGAAGGTCTGTCAAAAGAATAATCTTGCGTTGATTTGTTTTTCTTGCGTTGATTTGTTTTTCTTGCGGCCAGTTTTCATGATTCTCGATAATTTTGCTTTTGTCATGCTTCGAATTTGATTCATTTGCAGATGACTGCTTTAAATAGCTCTCCGGTTTTAGTTAACATGCTTGGGATTCACCTGTCCTGATGCACCTATCTTGATGCATCTGCCTTGATTCACCTGTCTTGAGGCCTGTATTGATTCACTTGTCTTGATTCACGTGTCTTGCTTCACCTGTCTTGATTCACCTGAACATTTAATATGCGTGTGGTGGTTGTGGGGTGATGGTGGTGGTGGGACAGGTGTCGTTCTCTTGGCGCCACATGTGGCTGCCTCTATAGAGTTCGTCAATCGCTTGTCTCTGAATGTGTGTTTGTCGTTGTCAAGGCGCCCTTGTAGCAGCATGGCCGCGTTATGGCGCCATAGAAATTGTCGTCATTATTATTATTATTATTATTATTTAAATAACCTGTCTTGATGCACCTATCTTTATTCACCTGTCTTGAAGTTGTGCTATTTAAATCTGCAACTACAATTGCAAGTAAAGGTTCATTCATTCATTCAGAGCATTTATATAGCGCCCCTTCAAGAAACTACTCAGAGGCGCTCCCAGCCCAACCACGAACAAAGAAAAAAGACTTGAGAGACTTGTAAAACCCAGTCGGATGGACCCCAAGTAGAGAGCGAAGCGCAACCGGGAAGTCGTTCCAGACAGTAGGCCCCACGACCGAGAAAGAACGGCGCTGCTTAATAGCTAAGCGAGCCCGCGGGACTAGACGCTCACCCCTAGCCGAAGAGTGAAGTACACGACGAGCTGTAATGTCAGAGACTGGACAGCAAAGATCACGCTAGATTGCTAGATGTTCTATCCTCGAACATTGAATCACAGCCAAACGTCTATTCTGATCTTCCGACGGCTGTGTCTTTTGGTTAACCCTTTGCAGCAGAGCATAGGAATTGCCAGCCATGCAAATGGGTGAAACCAAAATAAATAAATAGCTCTAGTATAACTGCAATGTTTACCAATTGTAGGTTTTCTTGTAACTGAAAATATACTTTATACATTTGAGAAGATTTTTTATTTTTCTGTGCAATGATATGTGTGATGTGATTTGTTTGTATGGTGGCCATCATTACTTTGTTATTTAAAGTGAATTTGAAATTTATTCCCAAATTAGCTGCATGTTGTGAAGTCCAGGATTATTTGATGAGCATCAGATCTGTTATTCATATTCTGCTTTTGTTTGTCCAGCGTTTTGTTTTAAGGCTGTGTCGTTGTTCTGTTGTAGGATGATGGGACGGATGAGTCTTCTGGTTGGTCTTCGGAAATCATCAAGAAGAAGTTGCCAAGTGGTTTGATGACTGCAGTGAGTAGCTTACTAATTCCAGGAACATCGGCAAAGCATATGACAAAGTTTTCCGAGACAAGACAGATCCAGCCGGAGCATAGTTCAGCGATCCTTGGTAGCATGGCGTCTGCAGCCCTCACCCAGACGGTAGCTCAGCTGCATCACACCCTTGCGATGAATATTGACTTTCCAGAGTTGAATGTATCGTCAAGTGGCGCTGTTGAAGAGACTGCTTCCATGACATCCTCTTCACAGCCTGGAGAGGCTGCTCGTATTCCTGACCTTGCACATCGTATTCAAGTGGTGAGCATGCCGCCATTCGCAACACGGCCTCTCAACCTCGGAAGTGTTGGTTCTATGGATGAGTTTCTTAGGCTGCAGGATCAGAGAAGACAGAATCCTCTGAGACCCGGTGAATTGACGTTTCTTTCGTCAGAACAGTTGGCTGCCATGTTAGGCAGCGATTCGAAAGGCATTTCTCTTACAAAGGATTCTCTCGTTCCAGGTTCTTTGTTCGGCCAACAACTCTTCCACATTGCCTCCGTTCCAGTTTCCATGCCGAGTCTGACTCCAAAGCCAGATGCATTGTCAGTGGGGTCAAGTGGAGGTCATCGTTCCATCGACCGGAAGCAAGCTCATCTCACTCATGCATGGAAAACGGATGAACATGGCAGCAGACTTGGAATGGGAGTATTGAAGGAGGTGAAGATAGAGGTGATGGAGAAGCAAGACGAAGGAGATGGACAGGTGAGTGAGCGAGATGAGACGAGTACAGACAGCGCCAAAGACACAGACCAAGAAGAAGAAGAAGAAGACTTTTCAGTTGAGCAGCTGAAGGAAGAAGCAAAGTATCATCACGAGCGAAGGAGATGGGCAAGTGCGGATGCTGACCAGTTTACCACCAGCGCAAAGAAGACCGTCGGAGGCAGAAGTCCAGGCAAACCGGATTTAACGTTGGCAGCTGATGAGGAGTTCTGTGCTTCCAGTTTTCGTCGTCAGTATTTCGGAGGAGCGATGGACGGAGATGGAAGAGCTGGAGATGAGCCGCCTGTGATCGATGATTTTCGGGACCTTAATCGGACCGATGGGGACGGTGGCCATGCAGAGTTTCGTAGCCCCAACGCTGCCCTTCTCAAGTTCCGGCGAAAGAATCGACCGGAGCCGCTCATTATTCCGCCACAGACGAGCGGCTTTGCTTTTCACAGTCGACTGCGCTCACCCCGCATCATGGGTAAAAGCATAGACACAAGGATGTCGTTTACCCCGTATACTCCCCCGCCGATGCTGAGCCCCATTCGGAATGGGTCGGGTCTCTTCTGTCAACTGTCCTCCAAGAGTCCTGTGTCCGCTCCAGTTGCCATGCGAACCGGCTTGACTCCAAGGAGAAGTTAGTCGCTTCACTTTCTTTTACTATAACAGATAGTTTTGATAGTTTTAGATTTAATGTTGTCTGGATTGCAATGGATTAGTAATCACTGACAGATTCATGAAGTGAAGGAATCGGGTGAAGTTAGACAGAAAGACAGGCTTTAAATCAGTCACAGAATGAATGGATGGATGGATGGGTGGATGGATGGATGAAGATGATGATTTAATGCTGCAGTGTTTGATGGTTATGATGTCTCCATTAAGGTTTGACTCCATTAGTTGTCAGCGCTATGTATGTAGTATATGTGGGGTATGTACATTGTACAGTTGTGCGTTTGTTCTTGTGTGTATGCAGATAGCAGAGGAAGTGTCCTCATGCCTCTTTTTCCACCTCCCGAACCCATCGTGGAAGAGGAGGAGCAGTTTGTGGAAGAGCTGGAAGAAGAAGTGGTTGAAGAGGAAACGCCTATCGTTGAACCGCCTCCAGAGACAGACATTTCACCGTTAGTTAATTTACACTTTAGTTGTCTATTTCTTGCAATTTCAGATCTTGAGAAACGGAGAAAGAGTTTCCAGGTTATTGGTTGTAAAGCACATCAGTCGGTATGCCTGGCCCATATGTCCAATTTCACAAACAGATTGCACAAGCCAATCAGAGGTTGCTAGGTAATCCAAGAGACATATCTAAGTCGGTAGAAGAGGCGATGGCAGATGGCAACCGCTGTACAGAAAATACAATCTATTAATGTTATGGGGTTTGTTGTCCAGCCAATCTTATCTGCTGCTAGCACATTTAGTTATGTGGTTTAGACTTTGCAGTCAGACTACTTGAACACTGGAACAGGTTAGTCTGCTTCCTGAAGTTTTCAAGACTATTGGACGAGATGCATCAGATAGTCCTTTATGTGTAATTACAATTGCATTTTCAGATTATATGACGATTCCGCTCTTTCCCAACTAAGATTAAGACTGTCTGCCTGCTGAATCAGTTTGGATCTTCACCTGGAACCGATTTCACCCACCCTGACACCTATTGATTATGTTTTGACTGAGCACCTATGATTCAGCTGCTAGTTGCGACTTAGCTTTTTGGATTGTGCGCAGTTTTGAGATTACGATTATAATGATGGAGCTGATATATACATACATGCATTCATGATTCAGCCATAATTTTAAAGTGTTTTGCATTAAGAAATTGAGAATATATGTGCTTGTCCAATGTCCATGTGTCATTCTACATGTCTGACTCACACACAAGTTATGTGTCAGATCTTTCTCGTTGCTGTCTACTTACTTGGTTCAAATCTAAATATACAGATAAGAACCAAGTAGCTGCTATGCTGCCAGCCATAGCTTGTGCATCGTCAATTTGGCCAGTAAGTTTTGTCTTAAGTCCATCTTTGCATTTCTGTTGGTGATTTTCTTCGTTGATTTGCTGACGCATGACATTTGATTTGTTCACAGGCATGTCAACATTGGACCTGACTACCAAGCAGAAATACCAACATTTAACAGTAAGACCATTTTCCATTCTGACGATTCAATTCCTTTCCAAATAACCTTCTTTCTTCTATTTCTTGTCCTAGGTTTCTATGCAGACTGGTTGGAATAAAAGTGACAATCAGTCAATGCTGCTCTATATGATTTGTGGTCTATGGTTCTCACGGTTTAATGTGATTTTGATTATAAGTTGATTTTTAAAATGCAAGATAATGTGATTGTTTGCACTGCAGATGTGCGTCAGCAGCCGGTAATAAGATGACTCAAATAAATGAGTCTTCAAGATCCTTTGAAAACTTTCTTCCTATATTTTGGGGTATGACTCAAAAATGACAAGTTTTTGTGATACTTTTGACGTGATGTGATTTCTGGATTGGGTTTTGTTGTAGCCAACAGAAGTGATGCTCTTCTGTGTCCTAACAAAGAGACAATGGTTTGGGATCCGTCCATTATGCTCAACATCAGAGAGTCTGAAGGTAAGTCGAAACTTGTGTTTTCTCAAATGCTACTTAAAAGCTAAGCACCGGGCACCAGCTTATTCACAAGCACTGCTTCAGATGATGACATGATGTTTAGCAGTCGGTAGTTCATGTGTCTGACCATTTGTATCGTTTGTTTTAAGATTCTTCAGAACTGATCACTTTTTGTTTTTAATGAAAATATGCTCTGTGACTGTGATAGTGATATGACTATCCTATGATAGTATGATGAAATGCAAATCTCTGATAGATTGACACTGAGTTTTCTACTTGTATTGCTGTGGAGAGGTTTGAAAACTGGCAATTGTAAGATGTTGGCTTCATGTTCATGACATGACCTTGCAACCTGGTTTATATACATGTGCATTGTGTTGATATAGATCTATTATTGAAGTGTGGTGTGATTGTTGTTGCATTGCAGTGAGGTCTTTCATGGACTTTGCATGTTCGGCTGGTGTTCCATTCAATGGATCGAACAAAGAGTACGCTCATCACCTGCTCCACTTATGTGCTGGCAATGTTAAGGTAACATTGGATCTTCTAACATCAGATTTACGTGAATTGTTATCTGACATTTATACGGCACCACCGTAAGAAAAAACTCATCAGTGGCTCTCCCTACCTGAATCAGTGAAATTACTCTCGGGTAACTTGTGTCATACCTGAGATGGGGCATTTGTTGTTGACACAATTAGATAGAAGACAACGTTAGTTTCTTCAAAGAATGCAAGTTCAAGACCCAACTGACCCTGTCAGGCCCACATGAGACACGATGCATATATTGAAAAGCCATGATTAACTAACGTAAATGATCTTATCAACTTGACTTACTGCATGTTGTGGCTGCTAAACGATGTGATGCTATTCGTGCTATAGATAGATAGAGACCTGTTTGCCATATTCACAAATAAATAGAGAAATTTACTTATTCTAAGTATATCAGGAGACTTTAGATCCCAGCAGATCTGTGACTAGCAACTTCTGTCTAAAGTGCATGAATCAGTGGCTGAGCAGAAGCAAGCGGCCAAACCCAATGCCCCCCCTCCAGAAGGGAATTGGTCCAATAAGACAGAGAAGCAGCTGATGGTGGATAAGCTGAACTGTAATCTTTGGAAAGTCTTAATCTTTAAATGAAATATATCACATAATCTTAAAATGAGAGATAACACATATGTTGGTTTCTTGCTTATCTGTCTGTGCAGAAAGCTGTTTTGAAGTTGATGCGGCAGAATCTGAGGCTCTCCCCAGGACACGCACTCCATTCCTACATCTACCAAGGTAATAGACTCAATAGACTCACTTGACCATCTACCAAGGTAATAGACTCAATTGACCATGATGGCTCTGCAGATTTAGCTCTCATTGTATTTGCAGATTTATACAGAGTGCTCAAGAGGGACTTGCCAGAGATGCTCAATTGAGACCATGGATACTAACTGATAACTATGAAAACAGTTACATATGATATGCCTGATTTAATTTAATTTAGAATTTAGACAGTTTCTTTAGGTTAGAATCAGGGTGGTTCCTCTTCCTGCTCCTCCTCTTCAATTCCTGCCTCCTGGTACATCCTCTGCCTGGCATGCTGCTGGACCTACTGCTGGAGTGCGCGGTACTGGTCGGCCTGCTCCAGTGGAATGATCATCTCCGGTTTCATGGTGCCCATGTGGAGCATGGTCCCATTAATTAAGTATGTGGACGAGTTTTGGCATCGTTTTATTGTTATTGTTTTATTGTTACCATACGGAACTCTACTATTTACAAATGTTGTATGCCAATTGCAGAGGCCGACACTTGGAGCACGAAGGAGATTGAAGCATTCCAGGATGGCATGACGAAGTTTGATAAAGACTTCTTCAGAGTTGCTCAGCATGTGAGTTTCTTAAACCTTGTGTACCTTTTGGAGACCTTGCAGAATAGATTATAAATTGTAAAAGACCATGAAGAATCTTTCACATGGTGCACCTCTAAGCCTTATGTAATAAACAATGTCTTGTTCAGAGAAGCCAAAGTCCCTGAAATAGGTTATGTTTAAAGATGAAATAGGTCATGTTTAAAGATAAAATAAATTATGTTTAAAGATGAAATAGGTTATGTTTAAAGGTGAAATAGGTTATGTTTAAAGATGCAGTTGTCAGTCCTTCTACTGTGGACCAGACTGTTTGATAGTGGTTCAACAGCGTTGATATGTCTATAGTCACTCCTTAATAATAAATGTTCAGTTCATTTCGTTAAGATATGGAAATAACAGAGAACATTGTCTTCTTACTCTGATTCCTAGCTGTGCATTTCTTTACAAGTTTAAAATTTTAATGCGTCATTCTTTAAACGTATCTTAATCATTGTATTTGCATTTGACTTCAGAGTTATTTAGAGATGACTTACATAGTCAGCGTAAATGGATGCTGGAGGCCACACTTGTGATTAGTCAAATGTTTTATCATGTTTCTTGAGATGTTGCATTGTCCATGGGTTGTGACTGATGAAACTCTTTCTGTTTAGGTTGGTACAAAGTCGGTGCAGAAGTGTGTACAGTTCTACTACATGTGGAAGAAAGTCTCAACCGAGGAGCATAAGCGACTACGAATCGTGCGAAGAAAGCGAGAGCAGGAGAATCTGTATAATCTGCGATCATCAAAAGCAAACGAAACGCGATTGGAAGGAACTGAAAAAGAGGAAATTGTTAAGGTAGTCTGATATGCTCTTCATCAGATAAGGAACTTTTTAGTTAACTAAATACCGTAACTACTGTTAGTGGTCTTCAAAAGATTTGAATCAGTTGGTTGTTGAATCTTAGATTCACCTGACATAAGGTGTTGCATTAACTTGAGGTAAAGACTGGATTTTCTATTCTTATATTCTTTGCTATATTAACATTTCAGTCATGAAATCTTAATCTTAAAATCGATATAAATTTAAGGTATTCGCTGATTATTGCCTTTTAAAGTGCCTTTGAGAGGAAATGTTGTATTATATCTAGAGCTTTCTGAGCAGGATTTATGTCATCTTTAAACACAATAAATGATAAATAAAAATTGAAAAATTATAGTTAGCTGAAGAAGTTTGGCAACTCGTCACCTGAGTCTTCATTTTTTGTTAAATGCATTTAGAGTGATTTGTAGCAGACATTTGTTTAGTCTTAATTGCTGGGAGATACAACTTTAGGGTCGTTTTAAAGATATTCAATGAAAACTACCTGTCGTACGTCCATTCCCAGAATTTTTTGCCATATATCTCCATTCATGGTTTAGAAGTGCCTTGCTGTATGTCCAGAGAAAACTTGTCGTTGATTGGATGATAAGGAGATACAACAATCAATACACTGCTCTTTTCGTAGCATTCATCATCAATATCCATAGGCACAGTGCCCGTAGGAGTCCGGCGCCACTCTCTGTCTGAGTCTGTCTCGCGTCATGTTACCCAGCTTCTCACCGGTCCGGTCAGCAGGTCTGCTCCATACCATTAACATCTTGAAGCAGCTGGACCACCTGATTGAAGATCGTAGCATTATATTATCCTATGTCCAGAAAGTAAAAAAATTCTTAAAAAATTGGTATTATATTTGCAAACACTGATACGAACACACTCGCTAATAGTTGCATATTGCTTTATTTTATCATTTCATATCCGTGTTTTTTATTTAAGCCCATTTTATATAAAATTGTCACGAATTTCTCAAAAACATTTTAAAAATTACTATTTTTAAATGAATTGTTTACAACTCACTATATAGCACGACTGTCCCTGATGTTGATATTTTCAAGTGATGTCTGTGCCTGACATCTATTGGCCAAAATTTCTTTTTCCATAAAATTTTACCAACACTTCTACCTCAATTATCTTGGAACTCTCAAAATGGAGACACACGAAGATAATTCTCAGGGGATGAATTGTTTTTGTTTAACTTGTAGCAGCCATTGTTTTATAACTGTTAGCGGCAGCCATAGTTTAACTTGCGTGTTGTGAGGAATATTGCATTTGATTGACATGTTCTGATGTGTCTTTGCCAGAGCGTCTTTCCCTCGATTGATGGACTGCGTTTGCCTTTCTCTGGTTACGTCGTCGCATCCGACGGGTCGTTAGGAGCGGAACCGGAAGAGAACATCATCGCTGAGGCTGATCTGCCCTTCTCCAGTTTCCATGACATTGCTTGCGATCTGCAGTACGAAGAGACGGTGGAAACGGAAGAATACCCTTGCAAGATCTGCGGAAAGTAAGTGGCTCACTCGACCTTGCTTCCCTCCATCTTTTGTTCTGTAGACAACAGTGTCTCCAACGTCTCCATCCATCACGTCATTCTTTTCAGTAAATTCATCTTCAACTTAACACCGCTTATTCTTGACGTTGCTTAGCAACCATTGGCCGCCGTCTCTCTTTCTCTCTCTCTTTCTCTCAATCGACCAGTTTGTCTGAATGTGACTTTAATTATTACTTGGGTTTTGGATCGCCATCAGTTGATGCATTAGACATCGACACTAAACAGATTGCGATTGCTAATTAATTACATTAATTGAAAACAATGATGATGCTTAATGCCGCTGATCGTCTAGCAGTACTGCTGACCAAAGACGTATCAAAATCATCGGATTTATTGCTGTTTTGCGTAAAAGATGTTGGGAGTCGAACGGTTAAGAACGGTTGCATGCATCATTGTTGTTGTTGGTGTGGAAGGAATGGATGTATTTAAAGATTTTGTTCTTTTGTTCTTTCATTTGCAGAGTTTTCAGCAAAGTAAAAAGTCGTTCTGCGCACATGAAAACTCATCGTCCGATGGGAAATGGTCCTACACAGACGACAGACAAAGGCAGACAGACGTACAGTCCTTCGCAGACGACAGACAAAGGTCGACAGACATACAGTCCTTCGCAGATGACAGACAAAGGCAGACACACATACAGTCCTTCGCAGACAGCAGACAAAGGCAGACAGACGTACAGTCCTCAAGGCAGCTGGCAATTCAATCCATCATAACTCATTAGTTGGCAGTAGAGATGGCATTCAATGGTTTCTGACTGACAGCTCATCTTCATCGAATGTCTTTCTAGTTCACCTTTTCCAGCTGTTGAAGGGTTTTGCCGCCAGCAGTCGAACGACCTTCATGAAATTCACAAATTACTATTCAGCAATTCCTCTTTCAATATTTAGCTATTAATGGGTTTAGTTGAGAAAAAGCGTTCAAGTTATATAATCCATTTAACCAGTTAAAACTTCGGACGATGAATATTCAGCAGAGTAAATGCAAGCAGTTAAGTGCTGCTGAATTTCTGGTGTCCATTACTAGTTGACATCTGGCATACTTGGCAGTGCATTGTCAAATATGATTTGCTTAGACTCTGGCCTGGCAAGAGACAACTGCCAAAGCCTTGAGCATGCTGGTTTTACTGTCCCAAAATCATGTATTGCTGTTGGGTGGCTTGCGTCAGGGATGTGAGGACTTTCTGAAACACCAACAGAATCATGGTGATGTCAATCATGGTGACGTCAATCATGGTGACGTCAATCATGGTGACGTCAATCATGGTGACGTCAATGTGGCAAGTTGAAGTGAATGATGAATTGATGAGAGAAATGAGATGAAGCTGCAGCAGAATTTGAAGGGATTGGAGACTATGAACAGGTGGCCTTAAATTTATCAGTGAATGTAAATGTATATTTAGACTATTACTAATATTGCCTTCTAAGTACCTCACAATGCCAACCTTATTGGCGTTAAAGCCATTTAAGAACAAAAAGTTAATCAACAATTGAGTAGTCGGTCGTCAAACAACTAGAAGAGTAAGCTCTTCCGGAGATGTGTATAGCAGCACGGCGATGTTGCAAAGGATTCCCATTCAGAACTGATTGTAGACATTATGTCGAGAATGTGGGGACTATGTAATGCAGAGGAAGAGGAGCAACCAGGTTGACAAAACACGACTATCTCCAAGCAGTTCCTCGCCAATGGGAGTGTGTGTGTGTGGACACCGATCACTACCGCTGGTGATTATGTTGAGATGAAATATAGCGCTTATGTCAGTGATTTTGTAGTGAGCATGTCCAAATGACATCTGAGCATTGTATAGTAGGATGTACAAATCTCAACATGCAACTTTCCCGGTTTATTAATGTTAAATTAATTGATTTGCTCGGTGGATTACATGACTCTGCCATTGCAATACTCCACAGTGTAATAATGTACGTGGAGCAAAATCAGTTTGGCTGTAAGCCAGAAGCAGATTTATAATCAACTTCAAATACTGTACATAGTAAGAGACTTTCAAAACTTGAAGCACAGCCTATTTTTAATGATGCTTGAGCTGCACATAGTTTGTACAGTAAAGTTCCGTGCATTTTCTGCACGGAAGCGATTGAAAATGAAATTGTTTTGCAGTGTTTCTGTGCCTGGCTTTGTGATTGACATTCTCTGTAAAGTTGGATGTTGAATTGTTGACACATTGTTTGTGAAAAGAGCCTTCGAACAGATGACAACATAAGAAAGCAACGTTGCAACACGTTGTGTAATACAGAAGAGACATCTTACAATGCATGAAGGGCATATCGTGTGTGCTAATGACCGAAGAGCTGGCAGTACATCTTAACAGATGTTTGTTGTTTGTTTAACTGCTGCTACTATTATGCTGTACTTCAGTGTCCGATTTTCTATCTATAAGTTTACTTAATGTCTACAACACAATAATAAATTTGAATACTTAGAAGTGTGTTTGTGTGGGTATGCTCTCGTAGAATGTTCAATTATATATTAATCTGCTGAAACTTAACACTAACAATCATGATATTTGGCAAGTGTAGGTATAGTAGCGCATCATCATCAGTCAATACACATGAAAGTTTCTCATCATGTAAGTGAACAATGTCAATGATGTCATCTGTGAATATAATAATAATTCATAAAGCAGGGATTGAAATGTTGTGCAACCAAGAGTTCTATATATATATATATATAATTTATATATACACATATATATACATATATAGCGCCTGCCATCGATGCAAGGAATTTGTGTACAGTGTAAGAATTGTTTTAATGATAATTATAAGTGACGATGTAATTTAATATGCTGCTGGCATTTGGTTTTGTTCGTGATTACCTCTGTTATGTGGCATCGTTCAATCGAATGAAATTTGTGGCTAATTGCGCTGGACTCCTCCAACGTTATTTCATCGCCTCATGCTGTATATGATTGAGGAATGTTGTTTTAGCCACACGATGATGTATAGCTGTGAAAAATTTAGGCAGTCTCTCTTTCTCAAAGTTGCAAACAGTATGGTAGAATCTGACTGTAAGGTTTTAAAGGTTGAAAGCGTTAATATAAAAATTGCACAAAAGACAGTTTTTCTAAATTTCTAATATCTATAGGTGACAGGTGTATCACTTAAACGAACGCTGTTTACCTCGCGAAGTTTGAGTCGCTTGTTGTTGAAGTTTTAGCGACTTCATTGGGGACGTTCGTATAATTATGTACGCAGAGGGGTCATGGAATTTGGGCGATTTGAGTACGGGGGAAATGTACGTACTCGAAATAAATGTTTAATTATGATGTCCACATTACAATATTTATTAATTTACGACTCTATTATCCTATAGTCGTCATGCGATGGCATTAAAATTAAATTCTGTTCCGATCCAAAACAGTAAACCATAACAGTTAACAAATTTTATCTAGGAAATGTTTATCAAAGTAAATAGTAGTCTAAAATACATGTGTAATAGATTAATAAATAGCTTTTGTAGTAGTGGGGTAGATAAGTTTATTTGTAGTTTTTTTTACATAGGTAAATGGGGAGGAGGGGGTTGAGAATGCGATTTGCGTGCGTATTAAATGGACGTCCCCTTGTCATTCTCCACTTTATATTCTCGTCGATATTTCAACATTCGACCTTTTCACGAAATCCAGCACATTAACTACTAGAGTGATTTGAGCGTCGTCTTATTGGGGGCATATATTTGAGTTCTTCATTCTTCTCATTACCTCTGCTTGTACAGGACAAAATTCCAGTTAAGTTGCCGTTGATTCTGGTGCACATTTTGATTCTGGTATTTTATTGTTGTATCTTGGGCTCAGAATAACTTCTGCATTTCTATTTTGTATTATAGTCAATGAATTTATAATAGTTCCTTGTACAGAACAAGCCAATGGGTAACACCTTCATAACAGACGAGTCAAAAGGCTGCAATGTCAACATTTCTAATGTCAGGTGCAGCAACTGTCACAATTAGCATTTGTGGCTTCATTTTATGAAACAGTTTTGTAAGAAAAAGATATTTCTCATTTCTAAAAAACTTGAAGATTTTGTTGCCCTGATCAGACATGTCTCACTATGACCAAAGTTAACACACAGGAAACTGATTGGCAAATGTTCCAAAATACTGTACATGTCATGATGGAAAGAAGTTTCTTGAGGATCCCAACAGTTTGCTGTGTAGGGACCCACCCTTAAGTGCACAATTGTGACTCATCTGCACAAAAACAATAGTAAGTTTGACATTTCCGTTTTAAGAAAACAAGCGAAAACCAGAACAAAGTCAATATTTTCCAGTTGTTAGATTATTACAGATAATAATTTAAGATGTATATTTTATGCAAATAACCAAAACATTTGAGTAAAAGTATTGGATGATTTCGTGCAAGATGTGATTTGCAATTTATATTATTGGGCCAACTCAGATGCATTTTTTCGATAAATATTGTCCATAAGCGAAAGTAGTTTTTCATCCATAGATTCAGTTAGGACTGACTTCGATTGAGATAGAATAAGATTGGTGTCATTGTAGAGAACGTGTTTTACTTTAAAATGGCATATTATACTCAAAAAAGTGAAAAGTCCAACTGAAGACTGATTTTGTGCAGATGGGTCACAATTGAAAACCACAACTAACATAAATGATCTATCAGCTTGACTTACCACATGTTCCAGCTGCCAATTATTGCTTGGCACAAAACATTGATGCCTTATGTCATATGTATATTAACAGTGGACTATGTAAACATAATTATGAAAGGTTACAATGTTTCGGTGTTCTTTCACATATTTGGGAATCTCCTCAAAAATCAAGTTGCAAATTATTCTCCACAGTACCATTATTTATAAATCACTATTTGACATTCAGTTTGAAATACGTTTAAACTTTTTTATTTATGACTCGGATTTTAAAGTTAAAAAATTATCTCGCTTAATCTTGTGTTGCATGGAAGTGGCAAAGAAAACATTTGAATTTTCACTCTGATCTGTCTTTCATACAAAGAAAATTTGTCTGCCTCTATTTTTTGTGTAAATTTGTAAACGAGTATTATTGAGACTACAAACTGTGAAATATTACCCATTGGAAGTTGAAACGGTGTACATTGTGTGGCTGAGAAGAAGAAGATTTAGACATCAGCAGTTTTGTGACTTGTACAGTTTAAAGTTATCTGCATATTCTACTCGATTTTTATCTGTAACCGTCCAAAGTTGTTGCCATGGTAATAGTTATTGTTATCAATTATGTGATTGTCAAATGAACACTGATTTATTGCTGTGTGTATGGTATGTACATTGTACATGCACTTCTCTTTGTACTAGATTTGTTGACCATCTCTTTTGTCCGGTGGGTACCATGTTCTGCAAGTGATCAATTGTATTATGACAAGTAAATCAAGAGACAAAGAAGTTCCATGTCTTTTAGTCCAGATACTACTCACATGGCTCCCAACCTTTGCAATTGACTTGACTTACAGTGCAGACCAGCTTAGGAGTGGTCACTGAGAGGCAATACAAGAGCGTGCGTTAACAACTTAACTGGATAAGAGCCTCGTGTCAAAATACGATTTATGCAAGGCTTGATGTTGCAAGAAGTCTCAAAGATGCAGTGTGTGCGTGATGCAAAGGCAGTTGCAGCGTAGCCTGTCATTAAATTTTTTTCAAATTTTAAAGGCTGCATCATTGTTCCGTTTTTGGGGCAAAAGTGAATGTAATTAAACGTCAATTTATGTTCTGGCCATACTAACATCTGCTATTTACAGACTATACTACAGTATCAAGTGCCTTCACTGCATAGTTCACACAGGCAACCTGCATTAGGGTGAGGGAGTGCTAAGAGTGCTGCAGCATCCAGCCTGCAGTTGAGAGGGCCCACATTTTCAGAAGTGACGAAACGTTTTAGCTGCAACATAAAAATAAGAAGTTGTAATAAAATCAATTACTTGTAGACTATTATTATTATTTACAGCACCGGACACTAATAATAATAATTGCACTAATTGCAGAGAAGCCTATGGATGGTAATAATTCTATGCTTCAACTAGTCAACCTTTTTTGCTAACAAATATGCAATACAGTAAAGTTTGGTAAGCAATCAAGTATAAAAATTAAAAGATTTCTTGGTCATATCTTAAATGCATATTACAAAAGTCTACTCTTTCCTCTGAATGTTATAGACTGCATCAAACTACATAAAACTATATAAAAAATTTAGTCAAATTCTCGAAAATACAGATGAGACTTTTTCAGTCATTGGTCGGAGTAAAATAGAAATTTGAAAAGCTTTCACAGACTATGAACAAAAACAGCCTCAGATGAACCATGTACACAATACACAATCAAATGTTCAATCATTAGAAATATTTTATAAACATGGTGTACGTGGCTGCTGTCTTTTAGCTGCATCATCCAGGAAAGGGAGGGAAGACCTTCATAGACATAATCAACTTGGTTCTGTAAAACTCAACACGAGTGATGTCGTAGTTTTGAGGATATGCGACGCTTTTAACAACGTTGTTTCCTATGAGACAGTCTGAACGCTCCTCAGCCACTGTGGCACAACGCGTGGAAACAACTGCAACATAAGCAAAAGTTATATTTAGATATCATGATATATCATATACACTGTGGCACAACGCGTGGAAACAACTGCAACGTAAGCAAATGTAATATTCAGATATGATACATCATATACACTGTGGCACAACGTGTGGAAACAACTGCAACGTAAGCAAATGTAATATTCAGATATCATGATACATTGTTTGAGAAATGGTTAAGCAAGTTTCAAGCTCTGGAAGATACAAGAGTCACATATGGAGGTGGATTCGGTGTTGATAAATTGCACAACTGAGATATTACACTGGCTTCCTACCCAGCAGCACAATGAGTATAGGATGGCTGCTCTGGTTTGGCAATGTCAACTGGGTGTCACCCCAGACTACCTGCAAGAGCTTTGTTGTTCCTCGGATATCCAAGACCACTGCCCCGACCAGAAGGGTGCTCTTGGTTACATCTGCACAAACTGCAACTATGCAGAACCGATGCTTTTCAGTGGTGGGCTTAGTTGTCTACTTTCTGCTCCAACGTTCAAAATCAAAGCTGTGCTAGAGTTGGAAGTGTTTCTGAGTAGTCCCATTGAAAAGGTGCTAATGCTATAGAAATGAACTGCAAACTTTGATGATAAGCTGCATTCGTTTCACATTAATTAGCGACTATTGAACTCATCGTTAGAGTATTTAAACATTGATAAGATAAATGAAGTTGACAATATTCAAAGCATGCACTTCCTAGAGGAAACCATGAAACTAATCACCCAAAACATGTTGGATACAGAACTTAGCCGATTGGGCAAATGCACGTCTTGTAGCGCAGATGATACAAGTTGGAACCTTCTTCCCTGAAATGGTTGCTGTGTAGGAACGTTGAGCAAGTCATCAATGTTGCTCACCATTGCTCAGTGATATCGATTGACGCTTCGTCATTATAGAGTAGTGCTTAATAAATGCATAATAACAACAATAATAAACATCAAGAGAATGCATTGAGGTTGTCACAGTTAGACCAAACAATACATACTCCAAGTAGATTTCGTGGCACATATCCCTCGCTGTCATCCATCTGACTCCACCACCATTCCTGCTCACAGTCATCTCCCTTCCTCAACACCAGCATCCGATCTCCAGATCGGAAACTCAGCTCATCAGGATTTTCCGCTTCATAATCGAAGACAGCGTAGACGATAGCATCATTCACAAAACCCATTCTGTCCTGTGTATCTGAAAATATGGAAATAATTAACAAACATTGCACGAAAGATGCATTAAGTATTGAACACCGTACCATCTCACATCTGTACACCGTACCATCTCACATCTGTACACCGTACCATCTCACATCTGTATTGCAAGTAATGAAGAGCGATTTATATAGAGCCTGACAACGGTGCCTGCTATTTAGCTCGAAAAGAAGTCATTTAAATAACAAAACTTAAAACAGGTCTTCAAGTGCGATAATAAAAAAATAAACATAGGCTATGCAAATAATGAAGATAAACCTGAGACAATATCCTAGAAAACAGAATCAAAACACTTTTTAAAACTTGTTCCTTACGGGTAAATTCAGCACTATGGTCTAAATGGACAAATGGACTATCCTACAAGTTAATTCGTACTTTACAAATTTGGTAGTGACTAATGACTGATTATTTTTTTAATAATCTTAAACAAATAAATATACTGCAAACAGGCAAAAATAAATCTTGCCGTAGAATTTGCTCTCACTTTCCAGATCGTACAGAATGATTATGATCTTGTATTGAAGACAAAATGGATCATGTGTATAAATATCATGGAAGGAGATGAAGAAGTGTGAAAGCAGAAGAGATGGACTGTAGCTGATATAACCTCGTAAATACTGTGAGCACGTGTCGTATCCCTCCTCATCTTCTTCGCATTTGTCCGATGCCAGTTCCTGGTCACTGAATGTCGTCGCAAAGATACACGCTCCGTGCTCCACAAGAAACTGCACCATTGAGAGATTGTTGCAGGAAGCAGCACAGTGTAATGGCGTCCTATAAACATGTATACTTTTATATAGTCAGCGAAAACATCAATGTCAATTATATCATTCGTCTGTTAATACCAGATGGATTTAGCAAGTCCACCACTTAAAAATTATCAGTTTAAAGAAAATGATTTAATATTAAAGAACTGATAATCTACATAAAGAGAAACAAACAACAGTTGTTTTGAGTGTGTTGTCTTCAAAACGAAAAGACAAGTTGCACCAAATTCCATCTTGACAACAAAAAAGATCTGCACAACGTAACAATGTAATAATAACTGTAACAATGTCTGATGACGACTAACAATGTCTGATGACGACTGTAACAATGTTTGACGACGACTTACCATCCGTCACTGTCCGGCGAATTGACGTCACATCCAAATTCGACGAGGAACTTAACGATGTCGTAATGTCCGGCACATATTGCGTTGTGAAGGGCTGTAATGCCTTCGTCATTTGACGCACTCACATCAGGAACCTGGTCAACAGAGGAACAGACAGATCTCAAAAACAGGCACATACCAATATATATGAACTTTGCCACTCTCATAAGAGGAATCTATGGTTCGTATCCTCTGTCATTGTAAAAATGATTTAGTTGCATAATATTAATCTAGTGCTGAGTGCTTTAGACAGTCAACTAAAAGGTCTTTGGTTGAAATTCCTGCCATGCAAAACAGAGGTTTGAGAAGATCTTATGGTGAAGGAGAGGAATGTTACCCATCATCACATACATGCCGAGGGTAAGAACATTAAGTCACAACATTTGCAACTCATGTGGCTGTCTTTTGAACACTGCTCTGCTTTCTTCCTGAGGAATGTGTGTTGAATTGCTTGTTAAGCAACAGGAAAGTCATGCTACTCATAACTAATGACATCATTAGCTTCAATGATGTTTAGATCAGTCTAAGAGTAACAATTCTGATAAAGTACTATCTAAAAGCATTTATGCTGCTCTCTATGGCAACTCAGGACAATTTCTTGGTGCTATGTTACCCTGTCTCACCCAATATTTAGCATGGCCACAAAGACGCTGGAACCCTTCTATTAGGCTGCATTTTGTCTTTCTGCTCAAGAACTGACCTAGTAACACCAATTTATGATTTATGCCCATCTTCTCAGATGTTCTTTGTCTGAAGACCACAAAGAAAACCTCAACAAACATCAACTGATGAAATCCATTCAGTCGGACAAATATATTATATCATCATCATCGTCACCACCACCACCACCATCCAGCAGTTTTACCTCTCGTGCAGTCTTCTCAACCAGGTCCAACTCTCCCTCAAGTGAAGCATCCAGCAGAAGAGCAAGTGGCTCAAAGCTCACTCGACGCAACAGTCTTGGCTTTTCCGTTCTCTTGAGGTTCCCCTGTCGGCGAAACGGTTGCCTTGAAAAGCTGTTCTTCTTCTCCTCCGACCTCAAATCCGGACCCACTGAAGATGACTGTGATCCTGCAGCAGGATCACGGAAGCCGTCCCTTGAATTGCGACTGTCCGATTCTCGTTTTGTGACGCCTGAACCAGAGTTTGTCGACGAGAGATGGTCTGAACTGTGATTGGAATTCTCAACTTTCGGATGTCCTTTGCCCGAATAATCCTCCGACATATCTCCAGACGACATTCGTCTTCTCACTGGACGTGGAATGATCGGCTTATGGATCGGTCTCTCCACGTCTGGTCCCACAACACTTGCTCCCACCCCTGATCGTGCTCGCAATTCCACATCTTTGTTTGAAACGATTTTCTTCTCCACTTCTGTTCGGTCTCCAACTTTTAAATCCACAGAACCACCAGACCGGTCACTTTTGAGACCGGCAGCTTTGCTCTCAGCTCTCACCTCAGGCTTTCGACTGCTTGCCATTGGCTGCGAAGGCTGAGCTGATTCTACCAGCTGAACTGAATCATCCTCTTTCTTCAGTCCAGAAGGAAACTTGCCATAGAGCTGGCCAAGGCTCCTACTGTGCTCATCAACCACGTCAGTTCTCAGTTTCTGCAGGTATGTCTCGGCAGCTATATTCTTTGGCACGTATCGCTTTCCAATTCTAGAAGGAGGCTGAAGAATGGACGACTGCTTGGAATTTGGTTCGACCACACCAGCCTCAGAGTCAATGCTGTTTTTATGATCCCCACTAGACTCAGAGAGTTGGGCAGATGACTTTTCCGACTCTAATAATCTCGAATCATCTCTTGTACGTTGTCCTGAATCAACTTCATCGAAAGAAGGTTTCTGGTCGACCGCATTCTTTGGCTCAGCTGATGAATCTCCTCCTTGACTAGTCTTCTGAAGAGAAGCAAGCCGACTTGAAGTGAGCTTTGGAGAATTAAGCTGAGAAGACTGAGAAGCGACTTTCTTTTGAGAGGAAGAAGACGAAATGACAGGCAACAAATTGACGATTGGCTTCGGCTTTAACTCCTTGCTTTTTGAACTCCATGGAAACCTTGATGGTGAAGATTCCTGCACAGCATCACCTCCTCCTCCTCCTCCTCCTCCTCCACCAGGTGCAGGATTCTTTCGATCAACGACCTTTGTTGATTCTGGCTTTGGCTGATGCTCAGCAGAGGCAGGGACAAGTCGTGCATCAACCTTGGACATGGAGGAGGCACCTGCACGAGACTCTAGCTTAGCCTTCTGGCTTTTCATGTCGATTGATTCTGAAGTCTTTGGAGAATTGTATCTGTTCGATGATGCCTGGGAAACTCCAGATGATGAGGGACTTTGGAAACTGCCGGCAACTCTTTGTAATCGCATTTCATCTGAATGAGAATCGTCGGCAAGTGTGTCGTCAAAGCTGGCTGCTTTGCGCCTTGAAGATTTCGACTCCTGGGTCGCTCCAGGTTTTGAGTGCAGAAAGAACTTGAAGCGTGAATCGGACATCTTCGTCTTCTCAGTCGTTTCTTTAGATGAAGCTTTCTCGCCGCTGCCAGCATTTGTCAGCTGAGAACTTGCAGAGACATCTGTGAGTGCTGCCGCTGTCGTTTGGCCCAGAGAATTAACGCCAGATGTCACAATAGCCTCCGACGAGGAATTACTTTCTTGTCTTGAACTGGAAACATGATCAACAGTTTTCTCCGTCGTTTTCCTCGCCTCAACCGTTTTAGTTTCCGTCGGCTGTGAGCCATGCATCGTCAAGCGCTGAGTCCCTGGATCTGATGTTTTATTAAGCGCAGTTCCACGCATGGAGAATGCTGGAAAACCAAATGCTATTCGAGCACTGGAGGTCGGAGGAGTCGGAGCGGGTGGATCCGTTATCAGAATCTCAGTTGAATCGGAAATCGATTCCGTCGTCACTTTCCCCTTTTCACTCTTTGAAGAAGTCGCCAATCGCTTCACTGATAAAAGGTCGGAAGTTGAAAGCAGAGGGTTCAAGGTCGAATTGGTCGAACTCTGTTTGCTTTCGTGTTTGCTTTCGTAGGGACGAGGAGCAAAGTGATTCATGAGAAGATGGCTGGAGATCCTGTGGCCGGAAGAGGACGGTTCTTCTGACGACACAGTCTTTGATGAACTGACATCTAAAATATCGTCGACATCTCTGCTGTGAACCTCCAGCGCAGAATCAGGTCTTCTGTCTGCTACGGTCGATGACTTTCCTTTTATATCCTCAGCAGCAATTGAAGAATTACGTTTATTCTGAGGAGAACTTTGTCCAGCAAAGTCATCTTTCAGTGCTTTGTCATTGGTTGCTGACGCCTCCTTCTCTCTGCTCTGAATTTCCAGACTCTTCATCAGCTCAATATCTGTAAACTTTAAACCGTGTGGCAATGTCTTGTATCTGGACGTTGATTTGTGAATAGTCGACGATTCGCTCTGTCTGCCAGTGGCGCTGATGTCAAGGCGCCTATTTGCTGCCGCATGCTTCTTCCTTTGATGGTTTGAGAAGAGACGCGCTTGAACTTCAGAAATCCTCCGCTCAAAATCTGCGATCTGCTTCTGTTGATGCGTGAGAGCATCCTGCTTCTGTTGCAGTAACTTAGAATTCTGCTCGTTCATTGAGTTGCATTCCTGAAACATTTTGAAAAAACATCAGCATAAATAAAAAAAATAGCACAGATCAGATGGATGACACATCACATAAGCCATTGACAGAAAGAAGAGTAAAATAATTTATAATAATACTAACAATGTCTTATGTGATCATATAATATTATACATTATAATTTACATGCTTCCTTAAACATAAATATGTATAGAACCATAGACATTTTCTGCCAAGAAACTATGCATAATGGGTTATCTTATCCTATCCCATAAATATAAATTCATTAAATGCACAGTATTATGACCAACCTGGATCTGTCCTTGAAGTTTCTCCTTTCTTCCGCTACCATCGGAGGTCGTTGGAACAGACCGCTCCAGGTGCAGTTCCTTCAGCTTCCTTGTCAGCATCTCCATCTTGTCAATGACTGTCGCCAGTTCCTGCTCCTTCTTTTCGAATTTGCTTTTCATCGACTCAAGTTCTCGTGCTATCAACACAACCAATCTAATGTTCATCTAACATGATGAGTTGATGAAAACACGTCTCACTTCGACGCTAATTTACATCAGATAAGTATAATTGTCATTGTAAGCCAACAGCATTTTAACGTCAATCAAAATGAAGAAACTACAGAATGCACTCATCACCGAAGTCTTTGTTTCGAAAATATTGAAACAAAAAGAGATGCTTCAGCAGTAGATGCCATATGCAACAATAACCTAAAGTCTCTATGAAGATCAAACTGGATGATCAGATTAAATTAATAATATCCATAATTTTAAACTATAAACTATATTGCTGAACAATAAACAATATGCTGAAGTGTATTCAATTTAGGTGAGTTCAAAGTGAAGTCAAAACAACTGATATCAACACAATTGTTAGACACCAACTAACAAATACAAAATTACATTAAAGAATCTTAAGTAAATCTATTACTAAATCATTGATCAACTGACACACAATTGTCATTTATTTATTCCCAATTGAATGCATCGATTCTGTTTGACAGCTGATCTATAAATCACAGTCTTAGTTTCTCCAGCATAATAATAGCAAGAAGAGAATCTGGAAAGAGAACAAGCAAGGGAGGATTATGATTAGTCACATAAATCTGGAGAGAGAGCAAGCAAGGGAGGATGATTAGTCACATAAATCTGGAGAGAGAGCAAGCAAGGGAGGATGATTAGTCACATAAATCTGGAGAGAGAGCAAGCAAGGGAGGATGATTAGTCACATAAATCTGGAGAGAGAGCAAGCAAGGGAGGATTATGATTAGTCACATAAATCTGGAGAGAGAGCAAGCAAGGGAGGATTATGATTAGTCACATAAATCTGGAGAGAGAGCAAGCAAGGGAGGATTATGATTAGTCACATAAATCTGGAGAGAGAGCAAGCAAGGGAGGATTATGATTAGTCACATAAATCTGGAGAGAGAGCAAGCAAGGGAGGATTATGATTAGTCACATAAATCTGGAGAGAGAGCAAGCAAGGGAGGATTATGATTAGTCACATAAATCTGGAGAGAGAGCAAGCAAGGGAGGATTATGATTAGTCACATAAATCTGGAGAGAGAGCAAGCAAGGGAGGATTATGATTAGTCACATAAATCTGGAGAGAGAGCAAGCAAGGGAGGATTATGATTAGTCACATAAATCTGGAGAGAGAGCAAGCAAGGGAGGATTATGATTAGTCACATAAATCTGGAAAGAGAACAAGCAAGGGAGGATTATGATTAGTCACATAAATCTGGAGAGAGAGCAAGCAAGGGAGGATTATGATTAGTCACATAAATCTGGAGAGAGAGCAAGCAAGGGAGGATTATGATTAGTCACATAAATCTGGAGAGAGAGCAAGCAAGGGAGGATGATTAGTCACATAAATCTGGAGAGAGAGCAAGCAAGGGAGGATGATTAGTCACATAAATCTGGAGAGAGAGCAAGCAAGGGAGGATTATGATTAGTCACATAAATCTGGAGAGAGAGCAAGCAAGGGAGGATTATGATTAGTCACATAAATCTGGAGAGAGAGCAAGCAAGGGAGGATTATGATTAGTCACATAAATCTGGAGAGAGAGCAAGCAAGGGAGGATTATGATTAGTCACATAAATCTGGAGAGAGAGCAAGCAAGGGAGGATTATGATTAGTCACATAAATCTGGAGAGAGAGCAAGCAAGGGAGGATTATGATTAGTCACATAAATCTGGAGAGAGAGCAAGCAAGGGAGGATTATGATTAGTCACATAAATCTGGAGAGAGAGCAAGCAAGGGAGGATTATGATTAGTCACATAAATCTGGAGAGAGAGCAAGCAAGGGAGGATTATGATTAGTCACATAAATCTGGAGAGAGAGCAAGCAAGGGAGGATTATGATTAGTCACATAAATCTGGAAAGAGAACAAGCAAGGGAGGATTATGATTAGTCACATAAATCTGGAGAGAGAGCAAGCAAGGGAGGATTATGATTAGTCACATAAATCTGGAGAGAGAGCAAGCAAGGGAGGATTATGATTAGTCACATAAATCTGGAGAGAGAGCAAGCAAGGGAGGATTATGATTAGTCACATAAATCTGGAGAGAGAGCAAGCAAGGGAGGATTATGATTAGTCACATAAATCTGGAGAGAGAGCAAGCAAGGGAGGATTATGATTAGTCACATAAATCTGGAAAGAGAACAAGCAAGGGAGGATTATGATTAGTCACATAAATCTGGAGAGAGAGCAAGCAAGCGAGGATTATGATTAGTCACATAAATCTGGAGAGAGAGCAAGCAAGGGAGGATTATGATTAGTCACATAAATCTGGAGAGAGAGCAAGCAAGGGAGGATTATGATTAGTCACATAAATCTGGAGAGAGAGCAAGCAAGGGAGGATGATTAGTCACATAAATCTGGAGAGAGAGCAAGCAAGGGAGGATTATGATTAGTCACATAAATCTGGAAAGAGAACAAGCAAGGGAGGATTATGATTAGTCACATAAATCTGGAGAGAGAGCAAGCAAGGGAGGATTATGATTAGTCACATAAATCTGGAGAGAGAGCAAGCAAGGGAGGATTATGATTAGTCACATAAATCTGGAGAGAGAGCAAGCAAGGGAGGATTATGATTAGTCACATAAATCTGGAGAGAGAGCAAGCAAGGGAGGATTATGATTAGTCACATAAATCTGGAGAGAGAGCAAGCAAGGGAGGATTATGATTAGTCACATAAATCTGGAGAGAGAGCAAGCAAGGGAGGATTATGATTAGTCACATAAATCTGGAGAGAGAGCAAGCAAGGGAGGATTATGATTAGTCACATAAATCTGGAGAGAGAGCAAGCAAGGGAGGATTATGATTAGTCACATAAATCTGGAGAGAGAGCAAGCAAGGGAGGATTATGATTAGTCACATAAATCTGGAAAGAGAACAAGCAAGGGAGGATTATGATTAGTCACATAAATCTGGAGAGAGAGCAAGCAAGCGAGGATTATGATTAGTCACATAAATCTGGAGAGAGAGCAAGCAAGGGAGGATTATGATTAGTCACATAAATCTGGAGAGAGAGCAAGCAAGGGAGGATTATGATTAGTCACATAAATCTGGAGAGAGAGCAAGCAAGGGAGGATTATGATTAGTCACATAAATCTGGAGAGAGAGCAAGCAAGGGAGGATTATGATTAGTCACATAAATCTGGAAAGAGAACAAGCAAGGGAGGATTATGATTAGTCACATAAATCTGGAGAGAGAGCAAGCAAGCGAGGATTATGATTAGTCACATAAATCTGGAGAGAGAGCAAGCAAGGGAGGATTATGATTAGTCACATAAATCTGGAGAGAGAGCAAGCAAGGGAGGATGATTAGTCACATAAATCTGGAGAGAGAGCAAGCAAGGGAGGATTATGATTAGTCACATAAATCTGGAGAGAGAGCAAGCAAGGGAGGATTATGATTAGTCACATAAATCTGGAGAGAGAGCAAGCAAGCGAGGATTATGATTAGTCACATAAATCTGGAGAGAGAGCAAGCAAGGGAGGATTATGATTAGTCACATAAATCTGGAGAGAGAGCAAGCAAGGGAGGATTATGATTAGTCACATAAATCTGGAGAGAGAGCAAGCAAGGGAGGATTATGATTAGTCACATAAATCTGGAGAGAGAGCAAGCAAGGGAGGATTATGATTAGTCACATAAATCTGGAGAGAGAGCAAGCAAGGGAGGATTATGATTAGTCACATAAATCTGGAGAGAGAGCAAGCAAGGGAGGATTATGATTAGTCACATAAATCTGGAGAGAGAGCAAGCAAGGGAGGATTATGATTAGTCACATAAATCTGGAGAGAGAGCAAGCAAGGGAGGATGATTAGTCACATAAATCTGGAGAGAGAGCAAGCAAGGGAGGATTATGATTAGTCACATAAATCTGGAGAGAGAGCAAGCAAGGGAGGATTATGATTAGTCACATAAATCTGGAGAGAGAGCAAGCAAGGGAGGATTATGATTAGTCACATAAATCTGGAGGTGTGACTGTTTCAGTCTGTTCTCTTAAGGCTTTTTTCGAGTGGTTCTTCGGTCATGCTGGGAGTATCTCTGATTAGATTTTTACTGCAAGAGGTGCCTTATGAATCCATAAATACTTATAGTACAGCATAAATTCCAGCAAATACTAAGGTGATAAGAGAAAAAGCATTGACCAACATTCACCAGGATCAGATTCGTATCAATCACATTAAGAAACGCTCTGTAATGTATGCCCCAGTGATGGAAAAATGAAAATGAAAAACGCAGCACCATCAATCATCAGAAGCAGATATACATACACAAAGTAACATTATGAACACTCTATAAAGTCTATATACTGCATTGGCTCCCAACTTTTCACAGCAATGCAACTTAGGGGTCGTTGCATAATTACGTAATGCCGAAAATGACCGTTTTGACCCACCCACCCTGAAACATCTCGTAATGTTTCCTTTAACTACCCGTCCATCTACCCCCCCCCCCAGCGCTACGTATTTATGATGCAAAAAATCATTTTAGAATTTTACTGTAGGCCTAATATATACAGAATGTTTTATTTATGTAAATGACAGTCTTGTTTGAATCACAATTTTTAAAAAGTTTTACAAACTTCTGAAAAGTTTCATGGACTAAATTGATCAGTAATAATTGACGAAAATAAATATAAACTAATTTGCTAAGTCTGAGTACTTCGATAATTATTAAAACAAAATGTCATCTAAGTAAAATATGCTTTAAAGCGATTCTTCGATGTCAGGAATCCAAAGAGAATTAGGGCCTACTACATTGTTCCGTTGGTAAAAGTATCAATGACAATTCGAAAAGCGGTTTCTGGTTTACACAACGAGAGTACAGACACAGAAGAAGAGATATATGTTGATTGTTGAGCTGATATTTCACTGGTGTCTGCTGCTGAGTCTTCTTCGAATATATACTTCAGTTAAGTTTTAAATCAATGGCACGAAGTCCAAACTTCGAACATCATATCTAAAGTGTCATTCAACTCAAATGTTTAAAATTCACTCATAACTTAACTGCTGGTAACTTAGGCATTACGTAATGTTAAGCCTCCCACGCAATGGATGGCCCCACCCACCCACTCTCCAGTGTTATGTAATTATGCAATGACCCCTTACTAAAAGTCACTCAGTCAGCGGCACAGGTCTGGCCACAATTTCATTCATTATTCTTCCAGTGAATTTTTATTTTAATTGTGAGCAATGTCCCTTGAATTCAACCACAATGCCACAACTATTTTCACTATATTAGGTCACAATTTTTTTATATAGGCCAGTAGCGATAGCCAGTAGTTTTTCACAATTTTTACAGAAAAGCCAGACAATTATTATCCGGCAACAGTTTCCCTAGAGCACATTCATTGCTACCCAAACGTGCAATGGCATCCACTTCGCGAAACGCTGCACTGTAATGTACGCAACGGCACAAACTGCAACAGAGCGTCGTCCATCATTGCATAATTACATAACACCTGGAATGGACTTCCCTTGACTATGCGACACCTCCCAAGCTCCTCTCAATTTCCCAAACTGTTGAAGACTTGTTTTTTGCTCGATCTTGGCCAGGAGCGCCACTGAGTAGGTACCTTGAAGGGGCGCTATATAAATTACGATTGATTAATCATACATCATAAATGGATCTTTAGATGGACATACCACCTAAAGAAGCAACGCTTAACTGTGATGAGATAAAAAAAAGTACGTACTGCATGAATTGTTTCTTTTTCCTTGTTCCACAACAAGAGCCTTGATTGACTTCAGTCTCATCAGCTTATCCTCCTTCTCCTTGATTCTCTCTTTCAACAGACTCAGTCTTTCGTTCCTCTCAAACACCGCATCCGTCTGCTTCTGCTGTTGCTGCTGAAGAGATGAGATCTGCTGCGTCTTGATCGTCAGCATCTTCTGCTGCTCATCCAGCTGATCTTTCTGCATTGCTACGATCTGCACAAGTCGCTCCAACGAGAACTCAGTGCCCAGCTGCCAGGAACAATACAAAAAACACATTTCAGCAATTAATAAGTGCATCATTCTAACATCCAAAGTCACGACATAATACATCTCTTGAAATCAACATCACTTCCACTAATTATCAGAAAAAGTTGTATATTCAATTGAGGATAAAAAGCATATTGAAGTTCAAATAGTATGACCCATAAACTAACTTCTAACTTGTGCAATCAGGAGAAAGTGAACTTAGTACACATTACTCCCACTATTAGGCAAGACAATCATGACAGGTTTTATATACAGATGCAGGTCATTAGGAAAGACAATATGTTTCAGAGCACTTGCTTATGGCTGGCTTCACTATGTATCTCGACTGACTGACTAACAGGACTCAGCCAAACAGAGAGAACAGAGAACAGTGGACTTTGCTTCTGCACATTATAAACAACTGTATTAAATCGTGTGAGAGATGAGATGAAAATGTCCCATCTACCAGACACAGAAGATCTCAGCTTTCAGATTCAATCAGACATTCTAGTAGCTGCAGCACAAAGTCAGATTAAGGATAAGAATCATCAGTCCTCACAACTCACTTACTCACTCACTCACTCACTAACCCACTCACCCACTGCAAACCCAGTTACTGTCATGCCATGATGGCAAATAACTTAAAGTTCCAAAGGAAATGAATATGAAAGAAATGAAGGACACCTGTCATCAACATCAACCAACCTACTTCTAAGACAGACAATGACCATTCATGACAGGTAATTAATTATTAATGGTGACATCAACTTCAGCAATTCAACAGAGGTGACAGAGTATGTCTTTGCTGATTTCTTCCATCCATAAAGTAGTTAACCAATGTTTATTGGCAAGTGTAATTCACTGGGACAAAAATACCCAGCAGCAAGACGAACTTGTTCAAGATTAGATGAGGCACAGAAGGTAAAGTCCTGAACCCACAGTCCTACTACACACTGCATAATATGCAACTAGAGCTGCATATTATGCACTGGCTTCCATGCCACTCAACCAGGGCTTAAAGTGTGGTGGGACGGTCATGCACTTATTTTAAAATCTGAACACCGTCCTGCCACTTATTAGCCAGCACACCCTGGAAAGGTAAGGGGCGTCCAGGCACTTCTTTTGGAAAAGTAAGGGGCGTCCAGGTACTTATTTTTCCACACTCTAGGCACTGCGCACAACCAAGGAAAAAGGCCATCAAGTAGTAGTCAACAATGGGTGTCAATTTTCCAGAGGACAAGTGCCACTCAAGATTGTTACTATGTTGTGCAGGCAGCAGCCATAACTAACAACTGCAATTAGTAGAACAACTAACGCAACAAAGTTTAACATTAGCACAGCGTCGTGAAAGACGGCACAGAACTACACCTCAATGGAACCAACAGAATGCACCGTGCGCTCTTGAACGTTGCACTGACGCATCTAAAGAAATGCAGAATATCTTAGAGACAAGCACAAGATGCCATAACATCTAAAGACCTAAAGAAATGCTAAATGACCAATTCACAGGCAACTATAAACTCAAATCAAGCACCAATAAATAACGGCAATTATCACCAAGAGTGTTCTACTGCTGCACTAAAGTTGCAAAACAGTAGTTTAACACCCAAATAGCGATACCAAACAAACTACCCTACAAAGAGTATTAATTATAATAATTAAATAATAATTATCAGAACTCGAAATGATAGTAGTAACGTGTTGCATACCAGACATAACCTCCATATTTGCCATCTACATCCAACCAATCCAAATCCTTAAAGTATAATCTAAGATGTCGAATGATAAATCCTTGTTTCTTTGGTAGAAGATGTTAGACAAGTGCTGCTTCCCATACAACAACCCCTCTCTTCTCTCTTCTTTTAGGTCAACTAATACAAGGCGTTGTCTGTCACTATAGCCACAGATTACGTCCACAACAAGGAAGGACTGGCTGCTGACAATGTTCAGCCATACTAAGTGAGTGGCCGAGCAGGAGGAGGAAGAGAAGGAGGAGGATGGGGTGGGTGAGGCCATCGTCCCCACCTGACACCGCCTCTGCTGCTCGCCAGCATCCAGCACTGGCTTCACACAGGGCCATCTGTCGCTAGACTAGGCAGTAGGCAGGGGGGTAGGTGTGGGCGGTGGCATTTTATGGAGCAAATCAGGCGGAGAATGCCAGGCGTATCAAAACTCCACCAACAACCAATTTATACAGAGATGCAAAGCAGACACTCACTATTATATGGGCATGGTATCCACTCTGCTCAGGCCAAGAGTTTCTGAAAGAGTGGGTGGGTGGCAAGGACTAAGCCAGGGAAGGTGGGAGGAAGGGTATTCTGAACTCAGTGGTACCATACAGCAATGCCAGCTGAGAGGATAGAACTAGGGTACTTTTAGACATGGCAGATAAAAGACTGCAATGAGATAGACAACAGACAGTTTATAAAACCCAACTTCAAGAGTGAAATCAGACCCAAACCAATGAAATCGTTGTGGAATAAAACAGAATTCAGCTGCTTGCAAATGTTCCGATTCAAACTTTTGCTTAAATTGTAGCTTGCCATTTACAGTCCTGCCTGTTTGCCAGTGCTTCCTGCCCTATACTCAGGTGGTGCCAGGCCAAGGTGAGAACTGCCGGGGGTGGGTTTAGGGTTCAGCCCCTCCAGTCTTTCTTCATATGACACCATTATATTAATTAAGGTTCTCATCGCACACCCTCAGCCCAAAAAAATAGTCTCACCACCAGCTATCATTCTACAATTCTCATACTGTGCCAGTCAAAAGCTTGAATAAAGGAGGAGGAGGAGAATAACAATTTCATCTACATGCATAATCGCGTGTATACACATGTACACCTATAGCAAGAGCCAGTTCAACAATCATCACGAGGCAAATAAGGCAAAGTATCTGATTGGTGCATCAATCAACTGATGAAATGTGGCCATCGCAACTTTCATGTTGCAGGCCCATGCGCCTGCAACAGTCTTCCAGCAACTATCCAGGAAATCAAGACTGAATCAACTTTTAAAAAACAATTGAGCTGCACTTGCTCTCGAGCTCATTACATTTACTCTGACAGTTGACAATATGCGTGTAAAGCATCCTAGAAGTGGCTTGCTACAGACGATGCTATATAAATCGTCTTAAAATTACAATTACAATGAAAGAATGGATTCTCCATATTCATAAATTTATCCACATTGAACACTAGAAGTAACTTTGTACGTACTACCACTTACTCCAACAAACATTATTTTCTTTGCACATTCTCTCATCAGCACATCTCCAAATTTAATTAATAATAATAATGAGGTAGTCCTTCTCCTGCTCCACGACACCTACTCCAAGACGAAAATTTCAAGAGTCCGTCAGTGAGTTACTTAACTGGTCATAATAAATATTCATTAAGCAATTATAACAATTGTAATTTAGAGATTGTAACTGAAGTCTGTTTCTGATGTAACTTGTTGCACACCATCTAGTTGCACAACACTCAAGTAGAAACCCATCAGAGGCATTAAAACACCGTTCCACATCATCAATGTAATTAATAAGACTCTCTGTTGATCAGTGAACACAAAAACCAACAAGGGTTTGGCCACTTACCAGTATGTCTGGAGGAGCAGACATTGACTGAGCATTTTCACTTGCAGACTCTGTCATTAGGGAGTCTTGACCTGCAACAAAACCACACAATTGATATTAATAGACCAAAACTTAATTGGAAAAGTTCTTCCTTTTGCAGAATGATTCACCTAGAAATTAATTCAAGTTTAAAACAAGCTGATGGTTAGGTTAGCATGAAGGATGCTGGCAGGACTAACTTCTTACTGGCTGAATATCACTTACTTAGTCAATCACAAGATGTGAACAACATGCAGAAATATTCTACATCCATATTCTAAACGCAAGATTATTCAATACCTCAACAGTCAATGATCAAGTGGAGACTTCAGATCGTAAGACTTTCTTTGCATTTTCATTTAAGTGAACATTGAATATCAAATATGTACTCTCAGGTTCATCTCAGATGAGTTACAACTATGCAAGCCAGTGCTACTAGGGCTATATAAGATGTTTGATCAAAATTATAAGACAACAGTCATACAGCGTTACACATCAAGAGACGCACTAGAATCAAATACACGGCAGCTTGTTTGACATGGAATTTTATGTCTGTTAGTACTACAGCACATAAAACTCAGGGCAACTAATTCTATTATCTATTTTGACAGTCATTGGTATCATAGCATATAAGAGAATTAGGGTTACTGGCATCATAGCATATGATGGGTTCCCTGCACTATATACATGCTCTTAATAAATAAATGAATATCTTATATTATAAGTCTGAATGTTTGTCCTTCCATATGTGTGTGTGTTGACTCTTCGTTACAAAATAGGCTCAGAAATGAAACAGGGTCGGTTTTAAAAAAATTTGCAATTGATTCTTACCCAAATTATAAGGTCAACGCAACTATTTTCAGCTTATAATTCAATTTAAAACCAGAGTTATTAGCGTTTTAAGACATATTTCATCAATAATCACTCCGCTAATGCTTTAGTAAAGAGTCTACAGTCCGCATGATGTCATACCCGCCCAGTAATAATTTCCCTAGCGCCCCGCAGGGCGGGTCACGTTTGGCTTTTTGGGGAAGCGGGTGGAGTGGAGGGTTGTCGAAAACCCGAAATTTAGCGGTCAACGATGGGTACCAGTGGATTAGTGTTTAAAACCCTAAATTTCCCGGGCAACGCCGGGTAACACATCTAGTCAGAAAATAAGAGCTATTGTTATAGCATATAAGACAATTGGGGACACTGTTCTTATAACAAAATCGAAAATTAGGGCCACTGTAACTAATTTCACAACATATAAGAGAATTAGGATAACTGAGTTACTGTTATTATACCATAAGATTGAATTAAGGCTAAGTACTGTTATCATACCATATCAGAAAGTGAGGGCTACTGTCATCACAGCATATAAGAGAATTATTACAGCACATAAGAGAATTACATTATAATAGCACATAACAGAATCAGGGTTGTTCCAAAAAACAGTACATAAGAGAATAAAGACAACAATTATTATTTCGCCATTTTTAAAGCCTTGTCAACTGTCTGAAGAAGAAGAAGAAGAAGAAGAGGAAGAGTAAGAGGAAGAGGAAGAAGAGGAAGAGGAAGAAGAACCTCTGTCTGGATGAGACGACGTGGTTCTCTGGCGAAGGATGAACTGAACTTTATCCGAATGGCTTCCCCACTGCTGAAGAATCTCCAATGGTCGTTCATCACGATCAACAACACGCTCTAACAAGCGAGAAACAAAGTCAACTGCTCTTCAGTCGAACACAGCACTTGTGCACAGAGACAGAGTGAGGACTGACTCATTGGCTACAAGTGTCGTCTGTCAACACCAGATACTCTCGTTCTGAATTCAGATGAGATGCACTCAACTCTCATCGTCAAGTCATGCCAAACAACTGAGAGAAAGAGAGAGCGAGCTCTGCACTGTCTGCTCAGTTCAAACACTTCAATGTCTCTAACCAATCCAACCACCACACAGCCTCAGAATATTTTGCTTAAAACACACAGGTCAGTGACACACATGCATTGTGCATGCATTATCTAGACATATCGTGTGTACCTTATGGTCCACCATAGACCGCCTCCTCTCTGTCTTCATGGACTGATCTTAGAACTGGGAACTGACCTAATTATGGTTTGGTTTCGATTTGCCATCAATGCATGCCAGATGTGTTCACCAATGACACTATAGAAGCTACTAATTAAAAACAATAATTAGTAACTAAAAATTATTCAATAATATTGTATATATAACTTAATAACTATTTAAAAACAGTTGTTGCATTGTCATCATGCTGTTCTCTGTCAGTTGGCAGGTTCGTACGTCCGATGGCGTCACTCCTCACGTTGTTGAGCTGATCCTCTTTTAGCTTCTGTCTAGGTCTTTCTCTTCCTTTCCGTCCATCCATTCTTCCCTCTGTTATTTCCCTCATAAATGTTGCATATACTCACTTAAAATATAACAATGGCACTAGATCAACCAATAAACAATGGAGTCAATGTACACTACCTTAGAATATATATGTTCCACACACCAAAATTTTTACATTTATTGAATTGTTTTAAAAATATCTATAAACTAAATTGTTCCAATTTACATTCTGACTTTAAACTCGACCAGCTCAAGCAATTTACAAAAGCACTTCAGTTGAACTTTGAAGTTTCTTAACTTAGTATCTCAAGACTGGAACAATTGCCGAATGCAAAACCTATAGTACCTCTGGACTGATTAGTGCATATGAATATGATCAGTTCCAACTAAAATTTCATGGTCTAGCTTTAATTCAGCTAATGAAATATATAATTAAAGAATATGCTGCTTCTCTTAATGTAACCCTTTAGGAAACTAAATCAATTACAGAATTTGTGTGATTTCACTTACAGCCAACACTTTGGATGGCAACACTTTGAACACAAGATTCTGAAAGAAATTGTGCAGGGTTGTTGAAGAGAAGCAGTTCTCTAAAAATATCCCATGCATCTTCTTCTTCTTCTTCACGTTCTCTGCAATTCATATTATTTTAACAGAAGACTTAGCTGCACATAGAGTACTGTTATTTCAGAATAGAAATTCCCCTAATTACCATATCCCATGCAGAGCTCTGCCAAGTAATACGACGACGCCTGGTTCCCTTTTGTCTCCTCATCTGCTTGACATTCAGCAATGACACTGGTACACGTTGTCTCCGAATCAATCGTCACATCACGCCACTGACTGCGACCACCGTCAAAGAAGACACGAATGAACATCTGAACAGCAGACACAAACCATGATGACCATAATATACCATCTCCAGTTAGCAACAAAATCTGAGAAAGAGATTTATGAGGTCTAGTCTGACACACACGTAACTAATAATAACTAACTATATACATACATAAATACACACAGGTAAACAAGCACATACATGTACAATCATACATGTACATTGTACAGTTGCATACACAATATGTACGCATAAAGCAAAGCACCCTTCTAGAAAAATAACTGTGTCGAATAATGGTCAACTAATTAAATCTCCTCCGACCCAAGTTGTTCATACATTTCACTAGATCCCAAGAAAAGATGAAAAATAAATTACGATACGATAGCAGAAGAAGAAGAAGACAAAGAAGAAGAGGATGAAGAAGAGGATGATGAAGAAGAAGAGCAGTCCCTTTCAAAAGCTAGCCACAAGGCAGGCATTGGTACAAAGCATTAGCGACTTCATTTTCTTAGCCTCTGCATATGAGAGGAGGGTGGGCGGCGTGTGGCCAGTCCTCTCCCTCACCGTCTCTTCTTCTCACAGACAGTGTACGGTTGGTGTACTCATCATAGCGGAGTAGTCGGCTATGGAATGCAGGTGGAGACGAATTCTCAATCCACATAATTTTCTGTCCTGGCATGGATTTAAACGCATAATTGACAGTCCAGTAAGATCACCAATACACTATCGAGTCCCCCTTCCTATGCGATAATGCGACAGATCATTCTGAAAATGTTTCATGTCGCTGCAGAATTCACCTGCATTAAACCCAATGGTTCAGAGCGTGTATAAATCGTGTAGAAAATTTAAGGCTCAATTGCAACTAAGACAGGAAAAGTGAATTCAACTCTATTTTCAGTTGTGGTGTCAACAGTTAAATTTTGTGACAATTGGAAAACGTTTACACTCGCCCATTATAAACTAAGGCATAAAAAATTGGGAGTGTAGCGACTTACGAATCCAAAGTGCAATTCCCCAAATAGGATTTAAGCGAAATCTTCAAAATCTCTTTTATAAGTTAAAACAAAATTATTTGCCTATATCAGACTTTCAAGATATATTTTAATATAGCCTACAATTCAGAGTTTTCCCAACGTTTAAATTGTCAATTTATTTTAATGTCTTAAATGCCATACTTTACGTTTTTCAGTAAGCTGTCTATTGGTCAATGTTCAATGTTCATGATAACTGCCATCAGCAACTCAATCAAAAAGTTATTTTTAATTAATTTATATTTAGGATGAAAAAATTACTTATCGTCAGTTCAAATTGTATGTAAGCAATGAATTATAATTATTTTCATCACTACTGCTCCTATTGAAGCAAAGACTTAGTTTCATGAATCCAGCCTCTACTCACGCCAACAATAATTCAGCTTCTATTTAAGAGAGGAATTAGTTTCGTCACCTCAACTTCCATGTATTATTTACATTATTCCAGCTTTAAAAGTTAACTAATTTACTGTAAACTTCGGTTTTACCATATTATTCACGCCACAAATTCATATATAAAATCCTGTGAGTTTTTGAAAGTTATGTCCTCAAAGAATGACCAACTATTGTGAATAATAACCTCCTTCCCTTGCAGCCTTGCTGTAGGCGATTATAATTACGTGGGTCAACTTCAAGTGCTGAATAATATTATTGGAGGTAGGCTATCCACCGGTAGTATATCTAGCAGTGTCTAATTTCGCTCACCTGGGCTTTTTTAATCTAACACTCTCGCAAAATCATAGGCAGCTGTGTAGATTCGTCCACCATAATCCGCTTAACACGGCTTCGCTTAACAATTAATATTTCACTGACATTACTTTTGCGCTGATAATGTTTTAATTTTCTGCTTTTAAACCTTAAATCGCACTTCTGGTCACATAAAACAGCAAAAAACATTACTTTAGCAAACTCCACCCTGGCTCCACCTAGCGAGTAATTGTGGCAAATTTTAATGCATGAGTCAGTTGACGATAGATGGCGTACAGCGGACAGGCCTAATGTGGCATAGGCCCTAAATCTTGCACCGAAATAGTAACTGCTGATGGCTGTGGTGGTCACTGCCCGGAATTACATTAACCCAAGAAAATTTTCAGAGCTGTTTTTTACATCTGTATTGCATGACACAAACGGTTTTAAGAAAGGAAATAAACGCAGGCTACCGGCCTACTTAGCTTAAAACTGTATGGTTTTTAGTAAGACGTTTTAATTTCATTTTTTGATGTTTGTCTCTCTTGATGTCACCATGTAACCAGGCTGCGGTGTGTCAACCTGGATTTTTTTCACGAATTAAACGAATATCTATATATATTAGACCTAAGCTTATTCTGAATAATTATAATAAGAATAATATCGTTCACACTCACTAGGCTTACCGCTGACGTCATTTTGCAATATGACCGTCATGACTCGAGACGAGAACACAAATTAAAAGAAGTTCAGTAGGCCCTAATATATATGAGGTCGTTGAGTAGGCCTATAGTTTTGCATGCCAACAATGTTACAATAGGCCTACGGTGAATCGGTGATGGACATGAATCAGTAGGCCCAGGGGCGCCCGCAGGCGTACGCACTTACGCAAGTGCGTACAGCAGCGGCGCCCGTAGACGTACGCACATAGGTAAGTGCGTACAGCGCGAGGATAGAAAAGGTATGTTTTTGAAAAATTTTAGCTTGATGACTAAAAAAAAAAAAAAAAAAAAAAAAAAAGGTCATCAGTTTTTTTGGCGAATAGAAAAGGTATGGTTTTGGGAAAATTTTTACTTAATGACAAAAAAAAAAAAAAAAAAAAAAAAAAGGTCATCAGTTTTTTCGGCGGATAGAAAAGGTATGTTTTTGGGAAATTTTAGCTGACTAAAAAAAAAAAAGTCATAAGTTTTTTCGGCGACCTAACGAAATTTTTTTTTCTGTTCGCCCCTCCTTCGAAAATTTCTGTGCGTACAAAAAAAAAATCCTGCGGGCGCCGCTGAGTAGGCCTATAGTAACGAAGAAAGCCCAATGCAAGTGTATTCACAAAAACTACATCAGAATCTGTCACAAAATAATGTGAATGACTAATTAGGTTAGATTAATAATTCATCAATCTCTGTGGGCCTCTGAAGGTAGTGGGCCCGTAATCCCGTATACATGTGCCTTGCACCAAGGGCGGATACAGAAATTTTCGAAGGGGGGGCCAAAGTCCTATGGAACTACTTTTGGGGGGGCCACATCTACTTTTCGAGCAAAATAGCTGGTCAAAAAAAAGAAATTTTTGAAATGGGGGGGGCCATGGCCGGATTGGCCCCCCCTGGATCCGCCCCTGCCTTGCACATACACTGCACACGTGATTACTACGCCACCGATGTGGAGGGAGATTGCGATTACATGGGGATGGCGATGATGGTGAACGCAGCCACTCACAAACAACCGGAAACAGGGTCAAGCGCAGCGCCTATATATATAGCCTATATATAGGCCTATATATATATATCAGGGGCGGAGACCTAGAGGGGGACAGGGGGGACGGTCCCACCCAATGGAGGTGTTGGGGGGACGGCCCATGCATTTGTCCCCCCTCCCAGTCGTTGAGCGTCAAGACTAAAAAAAGGGGTCATCAACTTTTTTTGGCGGCGAAAAGTTGAATTAATTTTATTAATTTTCGTCGAGATCTGGCCCGGATGACTAAAAAAAGTCATCAACTTTTTGGCGGCGAAAACAGAAATTTTTTCGAGATTTCGGCGGATGACCAGAAATTTTTTCCGTCAAAAGATGGAAATTTTTCGGTCCGTCCCCCCAACTCTCCGCCCAGGTCTCCGCCACTGATATATATATAGTAGCCTAGTAGGCCTAGACGCCTATAGCCCTATAGTAGTGAAAGATTGACGATAGATCGATGCTTACAGTGGGTACCCGCGGATTTTTTGCAGGAGTAGCCAAAATGGTTATGGTTAGCGGTTAGCCTACATTTCTGAAAAGAGCTTGAAAATGCAAAGCAGGAAATAAAGAACAAGACCTAGGCTGGTGTGTAGTTTTCTGAGAGGTTTCTAACTGAAAATTCCAGGGCTTTTTTAACGTGCAGTTCTACACAAAATGTGCAGTTGTAAATGGAGTTGTGCAGTGCAGTTGTAGAAGCACTTCTGTGCAGTTAAAACTAGTAAAAAAGGTCATTGTCCTCCAATTGAAAGTAATTTGCCACGGATGATGGGAAGAGAAAGAAGAGGTTGTGCAGTTCTAAAATTCCCTAAAACAGCTATGAGGCTAAGCAGCCTACCAGTAACCTAGACATAATTCAATCGGAAAAGTTCATATCAAAGGTCAACCAGAAATTTACGAATCGTGTTTTCAGTCCGAGGATGAATTATTGTGATCATAGTATAAGCTTAGGCCTAGTCCACGTTGAAATTAAATTTCTTGTATTGTAATATGATGTAGGCCTAATGCGCTATTTATATAGGTCTATAAGTAGAATAGCGACATCAAAGTTGTCGGGTTTACTCGGGTACTTACTACACCCGCTGTGATTGTCTCTTTCACATTATAAGTTGCTTGATGTCATAATCCACGGATATGACATCATCGCAAAATGACGCAATTTTCATTTGTTCATTCGATTCAGCCGATGACTGCATGCGCTGAAGTAGACGCAGAAGACGACGAAATTTGTCAACGAAAATGACAAAAGGCGACAAAAGACGATGAAGATGAAGATGAGAGAGAAGATGACGAGCAACAGTTGCTGAACTGAACGACAGACGATCAACGAAGTGAAAAAGAAATTATTCGAATATCGTATATTCGACAGAAATATTATCGCCGTCATTTCAGAGACAGAAAATAATCGACAAGTAAGTTTCAAAGGCGTTACTATAGCAACAAAATGGCCGACGGTCAGACTGTAGAGGGACGAGTTGAGGACAAACGGAAACAGAACATAAGCAGATAGTCGATGCATATATATATATATAATATAGGCCTAATTAAGCTAGGACGACAGCCAAATGCAGACATACATGTAGGTAGGCCCTATAATTGTAATGTGTAATAATACTTATCCGGTATCTTTTTCACTTCTACGTATCTCTCTCTATATAATCTTCTATTACTGTACAAGTCTAAAGAGCGCAGATAGCAAAGTTGTGTAATTTCATAGAAGTTCAATGTCACATCATAACTATTTCGAACCATTGTAGGCCTATGCGTACGTCATTTTTATGTAGGCCTAAAGAAGAACGAAGTTCATTATGAGGTATTTCACTATTAATGGCTTACTGGATTCCGCAGAATAATAGTGGATGCTTTGTGACAATCTGCAGTCGTTGCTTATTTTAATATATTTTATTTACATTTATATAGAAACTACTCTGAAGCAATACGAAAGATAATCGAAGACGAATGAATGCCGGTTGTGAAGTTGTTTGAAGTGGAAGAACGAAGACACAAATGTAAGTGATTCAGAATTATGCTTCATTTATGGATTGGTTGGTCTCAAAATTATGGCCTCAAGAGGCTTACAACTTTTTTAGATTGTGTTGGATCAATTAGCCAACAAACGATCTCGAGGCACGCCAGCAGGATAATGAATATTAATTATTTATGGCTTAGGCCTAATTGCAGTTTCAGGGACCAGCAAATACGTGTACAGTATCTTTGAGCAGTTTCTAATAACACTAATCCTAACACTAATTCTAACCTTAACCGACCCTCACGACGCCTAACCTGACCCTGCCAACAATTACGACACCTAGCCTGACCTTATATCCGACACTTGAGTCCCCGATACTGCAATTGAATGTAACTAAATAGTCTTATACCTATCAAAACGTGTAGGCCTATTAATAATTATCTTCGCGGATTTCTGTGTTGCTTCAGGAACCGCTGCATTGCTGCATGAGGGGCATGAGGGGAATGGCATGAGGAGGAATGCGATGAGTGACGGTTGTGTGGCTCTGTGTTGTTGTTGTTGTTGTTGTTGTTGTGTGTGTTTGTAGTTTATTTGTATTAGTACCTGCCGGGCCTCTGGCGTGGTGTAAAACCCCGTAAGCTCCTCGCAAAGGCAGGAGGGCCCCTGGCGCGGATCAGCCCAATATCCCGCAAGCCCACTATTATTAATTTTAAATTTATTATTTTATTTATGTGTTGTGCGTTGTTGAGCCGAAGAATGAGAAGGGGGATGAAGGGTGGATTAATTGGAAGGAAGTGGTGGACGATGGAGAAGCCAGATCGCAGTGGATCGACCGTCGAAACACAGCCTCAAGTGATTCGAAAGACATCCTCAACTCGATCAATCGACAACGAGGCGGAAAAACTCTTCGTTACGAGACTTAAACAGCTAGATTTGTTGCAAATAGAATCAATAAACAACGTGGGAGTTGAAACATCCCTCACTCGATCAGTAGACTCTATAATAAATTAACAGTTATTTTTTCAATTAATTGTCTTTTCTGTGTCGCCGCTGTTGTGTCTTTCTAGATATATTCTCGACTTTAGCTGTCGTCCTGTCACCGTATAGGCCCTAACTATATCCTATATGCCAAAGTTGGTAAGCAAGTTTATAATAGGAAGGAATCTCAGTCTTCTCAGATCTCATTTTACGCCACATCAGGGCTTTTTTAATGTGCAGTTGTACACAAACTGCGCAGTTGTAGAAGCACTTCTGTAGGCCTACAGTTAAAACTATAGCAAAAGAGGTCATTGTCCTCCGATTGGAAGTAATTTACCACGGATGATGGGAAAGCAAAGATGGAGTTGTGCAGTTCTAAAAATTCCTTAAAAACAGCCCTGGAAAATTCCTCAGTTTTACCTTGTGTAGGCCCCAGCACTATTGGTACTTTAGTTAGAACGAATTAGTTAAAAACCAAAAGGCAGCTACTATAGTAGTTTAAAATAGGTATCATATAAGATAGGTGGCAATTATATCCGGGAAGGAGTCCCCTTAATAATTATGCCCCTATATGCGGGCACACGTATAGCCTACATATGAAACAAAGATCTAGGGACATATACATCATCGATGCGCCCACATGTGCGCAACATTTTGTTTATAGATAAATTTAACATATATATATATATATATATATATATATATATATATATATATACAGGGTGGTCCAGCATAAATGAACCAACTTTGAATGCATATAACTCCGCCAATTTTTTAAATTTATTTATACTTTATGCGTCAAATTAAAGATATTTCACTCCAGTATATGCACTGAAAAATGGAACTGGTACAAGTTTAGGTTTTAATTATATGCTCGGAACAGCGCTAGCTACCATATTTTGTTGTCATCTGTGACGAAATCTGGCGCCGTTGACAGACGATGATCGCGTTTTGATCTTAATTTTCCGAACTGATAACTTATAAGGGATATAATTTGGTTGAAATGATTTACAAATTTTCTAACAGTGGATGGAATAAACAATACCTTGAATTATCTGCTACTGAAAATTGATAAAAAAACAGGACTTTCTAATCGTAAACCATGAGAATTACGGCGCGCATATCCGCTAACATTGCTTTGTGTCCGAGTAAATTGGCCGTCAAGACAACGACCCGGAAAGGCTCTACAGGCAAATCTCACCAGGTCACTCAGCGCGAAACAGGTAGTCCTAGAAACACCGTACAACATATTTTAAAAGATGATCTAAAGTTATTTGTCGACGTGATGTCCAACAGCACTTCAACACTGACGCAAAGAAACGACTAGCGAAACAGCTGGCGTGCAGCCAGCCGTTTCTTTGCGTCTAAAGCAGCGCGTGGCAGCGCGCACGGCTGTTGATAAAATTGAAAGAAAATGGTTTTGCGACGAGAAGATATTCATGGTAGATACTTCTAAAAACACTCAAAATGATCGTGTTTATGCACGTGTTAGCGAAAAACGATTTGTGAATATCTCGGCGAAACGGCGCCTTATTACGTCACAAATGACAACAAAATATGGTAGCTCGCGCTGTTCCGAGCATATAATTAAAATCGAAACCTGTACTAGTTCCATTTTTTTAGTACATATACTTAAGTGAAATATCTTTAATTTTACGCATAAAGTATAAATAAATTCCAAACACTGGCGGAGTTATATGCATTCAAAGTTGGTTCATTTATGCTGGATCACTCTGTATTATAGGCTTAGCCATAGGATCCAGTGTTTCGGTATAAATGAATTGATGTTTGAATTTGTGGTTTGTCAAAATGTAGCCATAGTCCTGGTTCTAGTACAGTTAGTCCTATAGGCCTATCCACCTTCTAACATCTGCAGCAATCACGCAGGCATACGCGCCTCTCTTTCGTTTAACTGTTTAAGGAAATGGCATAGGAAATAGTTTTTTTAAAACTGAATATCCCATTTAACTTAATATTAAAAAATCAAATGAAGCAGAACTTTAAAAAAACAACCGTGCACAGAGCGTTGGCAGTCATAATTATGACAGCCATAATTATTATGGCAGCATGCATGGCAGACGTTGAACTTGTTTTGCGCTATCATGCCCTGCATGCGTTCAATGGTCATGTGCACGCCTTCGAGTCCTCTGCGGTGATTTACTATATATAACCTTAGGCCTATTATATGCTTGCAGCCTAATTATTTAAGAAACTATAAAAAAATATAATAAATACCAAAATAATAGAAAATGTGCACGTAACTCAATTTAAATTGCATAGGCCTAAGTTTGTTATAAACAACAGTAGCCTAGCTTAATTCGTTTATAGATTCGTGCGTGTATAGGATGATCTCTTGAACTATGAAGTAGGTCTCCTGCAATACTGCTGCTCATTAATTCCTAATTTGCATAATGATAATAAGAAAAAAAACTGGGAGTCCTAGGCAACAGTTGATTACTCAATTCTGCATCCAATCAATTGCTGAGCAGCTGATTGGTCAGTTGTTGCATTGCTACGAAATTCTAGCCACGTGATTGGTCAGTGGTGACGTGATTTTGACGGGCGCCATTTCTCTTTGGCGAATCGCATAAGTTTGCGTGCGTCTGCCGCAGTGAATCCGAGATCAGCGATGAGCACGTCTTCGTTGAGTTCAAGAAGCAGAGGTCCGTTAATGTCGAGGGACTCGAAGGCCATGCCGAACTGCCAGAGGTTCAACAGACACAGACAGTGAGCAACATCCGCCTTCGACAGACACCGGAAGTCCAAGTCACGTGGAACATCGCTGGCATACAGATACCGTCTCAACATACACTCTTCGCCGACAGAGGTCGCAGATACGGGTGACGTCACCGCTAGAGAAGAAGAAGCGCCATCTGTCGCCAACGTTAGGTGGCTCGTGTCGGTCGTTGGCGTGAGGAGGAGGAGGGGTCGGTGTGACGTCACCGATGGACTCGGTGTGTCACGTGATGACCCTGGATCGGAAGATGGTGATGATGAAGATGATGGTGGTGGTTGAAGAAGATTAGGTGCTCGAATCTTCTGCTTCCTTAGTGTGGACAATCTTTTTCCAGTTCTTCGCTCTGGAATAGGAGGTGGAGTTGACCTTCCTCCATCACTGCCACTCCTCTCCCTTTCATTCCCACCTCCACCTGTTCGGCGATTCCCGAGGACTGACGATGACTCGGCTGACATCGGAAGTGGAGGCAGGAAGAATGCCCCTCCTCCTCCTCCTCCTCCTCCTCCTCCTCCTCCTCCTCCTCCTCCTCCGTCGCTGTCTAGCACTAGATCGGTCATCATCGCATGGATTGTCGTCGTCGTCGTCGTTGTCGTTGTCGTCGTCGTCGTTGTTGGGTCGGTCAGAAGCTCTGTGTATGATGATAGGATAGGTTCGTATTGATGTTCGATGTCTGTGAGGACGAGGTTCCTTGGTCTCATGTATTCATACGAACGATCACCTGACTCAGGCAGACGATCCAAGAAAATCACTTCTAAACACGCAGAACAATAATTTATTATTGATAGGCAACGAAGATAAAAGAAGCACTCGTACATATATATTAGGCCTATGTACGTATACATATTATGCATTATGCAGTATAACTTAAGTTGCGTATACGGGGGACGTCACTGTTACAGGGTTGACACCTAGACCCACCTCCTACGAGTCCTACGCCTTACCATTTCCGGCGATCCAAGAGAGGTAGCCTACCTCTTCCAAAGACTTTCAACCTGCAGTACACAGCATTTCAACACCGTTGCTTTTAGAGGCATGCTTACTTTTGCACCATTATTCCCCGTGGACGAGAACCACGCACTCTATGCTTGAACACACTTATACACACTTCTGGTTTTAGAGTGGTTGTTACCCTGATGATAATCATCATCATCATCATCATCATCATCATCGTCATCATCATCATCATCATCATCAGCTGACCGTTGCACATGGCTGGCGTTGATTGACAGCTGCCGATCTTTCGTCCCATCTCGTTGACCGTCGTCATCCATCGCCGGAAGTCGTCGTCGTTGCCATGGAGACAGCCGACGGCGACGACGAAGCTGAGGTCGAGAAAGACGGGGATGGACGTCACGTGCGAAGCCATCTTTGCTGAAGACCAACAACAAACACACACATCGATATTGAAGTGATGTCGTTTGAACAGATGCACATGTTCATTTATTACCAGCAGCCAATGTTGTTGTTGAAGATCATGTGCGACCATACGTGCAATCACATCAAAGGGAAAATTGCATTAGTTTTTAAATCGGCAAAAGTGGAAAAGAGATTTCGAATTTCATCTATAAATGATTTGTTTATTTGGTGAAAATATTGCGATGATTTCTGTTTCAATGTCGAAGACGAAGACGAAGAACAATGCTGACTTATGCATTAATCTTTTTGATATACAAAAATGACATCAGTCGACTGCTAATTTAAATTAAGGAATCGCTCTCTCGATCTGTGGCCGGGGGTGGAGGCAACGGCTGTCATTTGGCTCTGTCATTTAATTGGCTCTGTCATTTAATTGGCTCTGTCATTTTGATTCTGTCATTTGACTCTGTCATTAAGGCGGAGAGCATCTCACCCCATCAGAAGGTCACTGGGGTGTAGATAATAGATCGACGTACAGCCAATCCTTCACATGTGCATGGTTTTATTTACATGCCTCGTCAGCGACATTGTTCCAACTGTCCTATAACTTCATTTGATAGGATGAAGCCCCACCTGTCTGGATGCATTGTCGTATAATACGCTATTAAGTAAACGTCTGCTTACACTCGTAGATGCTGTGCGCCTGAAGATACTGAAGTTCGTAGACATCAACGACCTCGAGCACTCCCAGTCGAGCAAACGTCGTCGCCGCTGACCTCTTCACCCCGCTTCCTCCTCCTCCATTTCCTCCTCCACTTCCTCCTCCGCCTCCAGTGCCAAAGGTCACCGGTTGGTCGTCCTTCAGCATGATCAAGGGCAGAGAGACGGATGCCAACCGCGACAAGACCTCTCGAAGACTCAGCACCGACGCAGTCTCTATACACACAGATACACAGACATACAAAGATACACACAGACATACACACAGATACACAGACACACAGATGCACAGATACACAGAGGCATAAAGACGAATTTAGACGGATAGAGGCAGAGAGAAGGACAGATGGACATGGACTGAAGACAGACAGATAAACACAGATTGAGAGATAGACAATAGACATGCAGGCGGACACAGATTGAGAGATAGGCAGATGTATTGAGAGACATACATTGAGGGGCGTGCATGGTGGTACATGTAGTCACTGTAGTGGGTATGTTCCTCGCCTTGCAGCCGGAAGGTTGCAGGTTCGAATCCACCTCAAGTCGCCGCGTAAGGACCTTGGGCAAGTCCTTCACTCGCAATTGCTCAGCGTTTCGGCGTGAAATTCCGATGCAGTGTCCGCGTTGCAGTCGTAAGCGCCTCTGGGTATATAGCTTGAAGGTGCGCTATAAACAAGTGCACATACAAACAAACAAAAATCAATAAAGGCATAGCCTACATATAAAAGAATACCAACAGACGAATGAAGAATAGAGAAGTGAGTGAATCGCAGCACAAGATCAGAATCCGAATGATGTTTATTATTGGTCGGATGAGAAGATCAGCAGAGAAACATATGAAAGATATTATGAGAAAGGGAGAAGAAGATAGACTCATAGTTACTTTCATTAATTGCAGATATCATATGGAATTGGATTTTATAATCGATTGGAATGCTGTAATATCGGTTGAGTTTGTCTCGAACGAGAATTCTCTTCTGTCGAGCGACGTCAGAGATCCAGAAGACCTGCAGCAGTCAACAAGATGAGCATCGATCAGTCAATTATTGAAGATAATTCCGAATAAAGAAAGAAGGAAAGAGAGTCTCTACACATTGTCCTTTGCTGCATATATTGCATAGGCCTAGATCTCGAGTGAACGTGATAATCTAATTCCCAAAGTTCTTAACACAATTTAAAAGCTTGAGCGCAGGGCACCAACTTATTCGCGAGCGATGTGTCTAGCAGGGGCGGATCCAGGAGGGGGGCCAATCCGGCCATGCCCCCCCCATTTAAAAATTGCATGGGACGTGGCCCCCCATTTGGTTTCAACAAGCCATTAAATAAATGTAGCAGGAGAGAAAAACAGGACATGAGGCCCCCCCCATTACAAAATCACACGGAACTTGGCCCCCCCGTCGATTCAGCGGCGGATGTTTCCCAAAAAATTGGTGGATGACTAAAAAAAAAAAAGGTCATCAGTTTTTTCGGCGGATGAAATGGTATTTTTCCCGAAAAATTGGTCGATTGACCAAAAAAATTTTCTCCTGTCTCACAAGACCAAAAATTTTGGCCCCCCCCTCGAAAATTCCTGTATCCGCCCTTGGTGTCTAGTCAGAGAAATTCCAGGAATTGAATTAAAAGAAGATTGAAATCCGGTTGTCAGAAAGTTCAGAGGGGAATGCAGAGTAGCTGGTGGCTTTTAGGTCGAGTAGAGCTGTAAGGCGGAGGGTCGCATCGTATCTAAAAATTTATAGAGCGTCTCTCGCAGCATAGACTATTTAGCATAGACTATTCAGCATAGACTATTCAGCATAGACTATTCAGAATGAACTATTCAGCATAGACTATTCAGCATAGACTATTCAGCATAGACTATTCAGCATAGACTATTCAGCATAGACTATTCAGCGTAGACTATTCAGCATAGACTATTCAGCATAGACTATTCAGCATAGACTATTCAGCATAGAGTAATCAGCATAGACTATTTAGCATAGACTATTTAGCATAGGCTATTTAGCATAGACTATGCGCAGGTCAGCGGCCATATTGGTTTGTTTATTAGACCACTCCGTCATTTCGGTCGATTATTTCAACTTTATGCAGAATTCGCACAGTAATTTCACACAGATTGGAGTTTACTGGTTCTAGGTTCGTGTACCGAACTTATTCGTCGGGTTCGTCAAGGATTTTGCGTTGGAAGGGATTTTGTTCGCAAGTCGTCTTGTGTCGCCCACGTGTTGACGTTAGACGCCTCTTGATGCACACGGTCGAGCTCAACCATCAAGACCGTGCGGCTTCACCGCTGTTGTCTGCTGTTTACATCTCGCCGAAGGACGGTTCACGCAGGTCAGTGGAGTTAACTCGATCGGATGTTGTCTCTGGTGGCGTTGAAAACTACCAACCGACAAGCGACAAATGCCTTCTACTGTGCAAACTTTGTGCCCGACGATTGGCCGGACGCGCGCATCATCTTCAACCAGCGAGGAGCTTCAGTTTCGTCAGCGTTTCGTGTTTGCGAGCCCTGTCACCTGTCGCCGCTCTACTCTACTGACGCAACCTGTACCAGAGACTCTGAACATTCACACCATCTGAAGGCTGTTGACGGGATTCCGTTGGATGATTCTACGTGTCTGCGAGGGATCACCACTGATGACTGTTTCCGGCTCACTGTGATTTATTTTGCTAATTTATGAAATTTTCTTGTTGTTATGACACTTTACATCATTTCGGCTAGTTAGCGCAGAGAGCGCCTCTGAGTAGGTTTCTTGAAGAGGCGCTATATAAATACTTGAAATAAATAGAGTAATCAGCATAGACTATTTAGCATAGACTATTCAGAATAGACTGTTCAGCATAGACTATTCAGCATAGACTATTCAGCATAGACTATTCAGCATAGACTATTTAGCATAGACTATTCAGCATAGACTATTCAGCATAGACTATTCAGCATAGACTATTTAGCATAGACTATTCAGCATAGACTATTCAGAATAGACTATTTAGCATAGAGTAATCAGCATAGACTATTTAGCATAGACTATTTAGCATAGACTATTCAGCATAGACTATTTAGCATAGAGTAATCAGCATAGACTATTTAGCATAGACTATTCAGCATAGGCTATTCAGCATAGACTATTTAGCATAGAGTAATCAGCATAGACTATTTAGCATAGACTATTTAGCATAGACTATTCAGCATAGACTATTCAGCATAGACTATTCAGCATAGACTATTCAGCATAGACTATTCAGCATAGACTATTCAGCATAGACTATTCAGAATAGACTATTCAGCATAGACTATTCAGAATAGACTATTCAGCATAGACTATTCAGCATAGACTATTCAGAATGAACTATTCAGCATAGACTATTCAGCATAGGCTATTTAGCATAGACTATTCAGAATGAACTATTCAGCATAGACTATTCAGCATAGACTATTTAGCATAGACTATTTAGCATAGACTATTCAGCATAGACTATTCAGCATAGAGTAATCAGCATAGACTATTCAGCATAGACTATTCAGCATAGAGTAATCAGCATAGACTATTCAGCATAGAGTAATCAGCATAGACTATTCAGCATAGAGTAACCAGCATAGACTATTCAGCATAGACTATTCAGAGGCGCTTTCAGTACAGAAGCCCCCCACCCGGTGTGGGAAAGTCTTGAGAGAGCGATAGGATGCAGGGAAGAGCCCTGGCATTAGCTACATGTAAGCCCGTAGAAGAGGTAAGGCAATTCCATGTGGAGAGATCTATCACAGCAATTGAATCATGGCACACCGAACACTAGAGAGGGACCATATAGAGGTCAACACGGTCGATATAGCGCAAGGGGCGAATGAATGTTGCTGAGAGAGGCTTATGCATAATATGCATAAGCCTATGGCTGAAGTCTTACACTGACTCCCTATCACCTCTCCGATCTTGGTCTTGTTTCTAAATATCTCTCGGACTATATTATAATTATTATAGTCGGAGAGATATTTAGAAACAAGACCAAGATCGGAGAGGTGATAGGGAGCCAGTGAAAGACTTCAGCCATAGGCAATAAGACTTAGTGGAAGTGTGAGAAAACCGCGGAAGGCGTGCTATGAGCCTATAGCAGCGGCTGACTGGGGGGGGGAGTTGCAACTTGGGCATGCAAACCCATGAAGATTGAGGAGTGAGTTACAGCAATCTAATACGAGAGCAGAGAAATGCATGCACAGTATTATTGTGGTAAAGACGGCGGTGGCAACAGATCGGCTGATGATGGCTCTCAGTCACCTTAAATGAAAAAGCAGGAGTGAGTAAAAATTTGACACTTGGTCAGTATACGATTCAGTGATGAGGACAAGAGTGAAACCCAATTTCGAACACTAGATGAGAAAGTAAAATAGCGAAACTTTGTCAGTCAACAGTGAAAAGTCAAGTTTAGATAATTTTTCTTTTGTCCCAAATCAAATAAGTCGAGTCTTGTCGAAATGACACAACGTCGGATTGATGACATCTAAAATGTAAGTCACGTGCAAGTGAGTCAAGGGAGGAGAGCATGCAGCCACCAATGAAAGTTGATGAGCTGGTGAAAAGGTTTTAACATCATCCGCATGGAGGTGACCAATTGCAGCGTGCTTGTCAACTAATAATTATATAATCATAATAGTCCTATGAGTCAGGGTATGAATTCGTGAAGAGGTGAGACTTTATAGCCTATAGTTATCAATAGAGAGCTCGATCGAGGGGCAATATATATATATATATATATATATATATATATATATATATATATATATCGGGGACCGTGACTCCTGGGGCAGATGATGCTGTGTGGCAGCCAATGATGACGCATGCATAGCCATAAAATTTGCGGAAGTCAGGATAGATATCGTTCCAGAGTCACTGGTTCGGTTGGAGAAAAACAAGGCCAGTGGCTGAGAAAATTGAGATAGAGGGGAGGGTTTGAATAGTAAATAATATCGAAGTATAATCAGGGCCGGATTAAGAAATGTGGAGTCAAGGAGTCAATCTATAGGACTTCTTAATGCAGCTGCAGCTGTGCTTTGAATTAAGATAGAAATTGGTCTTGTAGTTTATTGATGATCTTACTCATGATGCCGATGTTTTATTTTGCTCATTGCTTTTGGTTTTGGCGTGCGGACGTCCACAAACGGGTGGGGGAAGGCTAAATGAGGACAAATGCGAATATGGCTGAAGGGAGGGTCCAAAGTAGGTCATTACCTGCGGACATCCTTTATGGACGACCCATTCTCTTTTTTTTCCCCCAATTTTTCCGGGTAGAAGTAATTTCTGGGGGACTTCCCCCTCAAGATGCCTAGATTAAGGTCTGATCGTCCACATCCTCATCCTCATCATCGTTATCATGCATGCAATTATCAACGCTGCACGTGTTGGTAATAATTACACTATTTACAGTTGTCCTGTCCTCAAGGTGCGCTCAATAAACTGAGTCATAGGCGAAAAGATAATAATCGACAGCAGCTGATGATGATGAAGACCAGGTTACATGTATATTGTATACTATGCAGGTCTACGTGTTATCTTACACCGCCGTCAACTCCTGCGCAGCATATAATTATTTTTATTATTATTATAAACCAACTTCGGTCGTTCATGAAAGGCCTGCAGTACATCGTTTATTTGACCAACAGAACAGCATCCCTCCTCAGCTGCCAGATCACATGCACTTGGGCAAACAGATGCACAGAAACACAGGCAGACAGGCAGACATGCAGTCATGCACAGGCGAACAGACAGACATATAGACGCAGAGACGAGTAGATGAAAGAGAGAAGGATCATGTCAAATGAATGACATCTTTTATATGAGTCGATGCAAAAACGAAAGAAAAACAGACAGTTTAAACGAAAGAGAAACAACATATGCGGTCATATAATTATATCCAAGGCACACGTAGTATTTTGCAGCATTTAGTAGGCTAACTTATTAACATTAACAAAGTTCAACATTAACACTTCAGCAACAATAACGCCATGCACCACCACGACCAACAACAGCATCAACAACAGCAAAACAACAACGACAGCAACAACAGTTACTATTTGGCTACTATTACTACTGCAACTCCTACTACTAGGCCTACTACAATGTCACTACCCCCTATATTCAGGATTTATTAAGTCTAGAATATTGAAGGTGAACTTTATGCTCAGAGGCTGTTGGGTGAATAATGGTATAATAGCAACCTACGACCTAGAACAAATGAGACTGTGATTAATATAAAGATATAATTTAAAATAACATTTCAGTCAATAAATGCAATTCAAAGAAAAGAATCTTATCTACCTATTTGTGGCGTATTAATTATAATAATATTATGTGTATTTCTTATCTTTCCACATCGTCCTTCTGGTGGATGTAGAAATGCTTTTCAACTTCCGCAGGGAATGGATTGAAGGGAAAGTTGAAGAAGGTCGCGATCTTCTCACTTGCCGTCAGTCCAGATTTCTCGGTAGTTGCTTGTTCGATGAGTACTGTAGCTTGAAACAGTAACCCAGCGTGTTTCTCCTTCTTCCTCGGATTTCGTCGAGCATAGGAATTCGCCCGTCGCTCAACCGATTCTTCCTCCTCGTCTTGCTGCAAATGTTTCACCACGGATCGCTTCAGAGTTCGATCCCAACTTCAACGTTCGACCGATTCGCAAATCGTCGCCAAGAGTCACACTGCTTCGCACAGTTCACTCGCTTCGCCTCGGAACTTCGCTTCAAACGTCTCAAAGTTCGACAGTGGGACAAGTCGACAACGTGTCGCTCTCCACACCCATAAATCAAGTTCCAGATATTCGAATTACCAACGACTGGCTCCGTATTTGCCGACAGACGCCATCGCTCGAAATATCTTTTCGACCCTCTCCTTGCTCAGCTCCATCGATGTCTGGGTATCGTTTGGCAAAATGTTTACCGTCTGCTTTCGTTAACGCTGCTTTCCGCCACTCCGTAATGTTGAGTCAATTGTTGTAGCGCATGTTGATTTCACAATTATTAATAATTGTTATATTAAGCCACAAATTATGATTAAATATATTTCTAAATACGCCACCAATTATCTAACTTAATTCTTACCTACATTAATCATTATACATAGCATTGTTTAATAGGTTTTGTTTGACAAGAAGCATTCAACCGCTACAAATGCCCCTCCTTCAAAAGTCTGTTTACAGGCTTTATCAAACTCACCTACTTGACAAACTAACCTAATAAACTTCTTTAACGTACTTTAGATATCATACAGAACTACTATACTTCACTTACTTATTTACAACTATACATTTACCTTATTGCAACCTACTCTACTCTAATCCTCTACTCAGGTAGTCGGCCATAACATTGTTGGACCCCTTGATGTATCTTATGCTAAAGGAATAATTTTGGAGGGCCAAACTCCATCTCATCACCCTTGCATTTTTCATCCTATTCTCTCTCATGTATTGCAATCCGCAATGATCTGTCTCGATTATGAATTTCTTTCCACATAGGTATCGATCGAACCTACTAACTCCCCACATGATCGATAAGCATTCCCTTTCCTCTACTGAGTACCTTCTCTCACGTTCCACTAGTTTCCTGCTGGCATACGCTATGGGATGATTGATCCCCTCGTACTGCTGCATTATTACACATCCTACTCCGTTTCCACTTGCATCCGTCTGAAGAATAAACTCTTTCTCAAGGTTTGGTAGTTTCAGAATTGGTTCCTTTGCCAATTCACTCTTCAACATCGTAAAACTAGCTTCCAGTTCTTCGTTCCATTCAACTACTCCAGGTGCCATCTTCCTTGTCAGATCACTCAACGGTGCCATGATCTCTGCACAGTGTGATATAAATTTACGATAATAATTTATCGCTCCAAGAAAACTCCTGACTTGTTTCTTTGTCTTTGGACGTGGCATGTCTACTATTTTATCTACCGATTTCTCCTTTGGACTTATGTCATCTTTGTTCAATGTATGTCCCAAAAAGTCAATCTTTTCATATCCTATTGAACATTTCTTTGGCTTCAATGTCAAATTCGCTTGTCTGACTCTTTCGAAAAATATTTCCAATGTCTTCAGGTGTTCTCTCCATCCTTTATTATGCGCTAGTATATCGTCGACATAACTTTCAAGATTTTCTGTTCCGTGAAGAATCTTCCTAATTAATCGGTTGTAACTTGACGCACTATTAATCAATCCGAATGGCATAACATTGAATTTGTATATTCCATTGGCACATACAAATGTAGTGTAGTCTTTCGATTCTGGACTCATAGGGATCTGCCAATAACCCTTGCAGAAATCGAACTTGCTGTAGATTCTACTCCCACTCAACTTATTAAAAATATCTTCGTTTGTCATCATAGGCTCAGGATCAAATATTGTCAATTTGTTTAGCTGTTTGTAATTGCAACACAGTCTATTACTTCCGTCTGATTTCTTGACAACCACCAGCGGTGCTGCATAAGCTGCCTCTGATCTTTCTATCACCTTATTGTCCAACATCGTCTGAATCTCCTTATCTATTTCTTTTTGCAAATGGTATGGTGTTGGATACGCTCTTTGTCTTACTGGCTCTTCACTCGTCAAATGTATTTCATGCTTCACTAAGTCTGTTCTCCCAGGCTTGTCTGTAAAAATATCTTCGTATTTCTTCAGTAGTTTCCTCAATTCTCCTTTTTGTTCTTCATCCAAATTAGGATTTATATCTACATCTTCATAGGTCTCTGTTTGTTCACTCACATACAAATCCAATATCTCTTCTTCTTCATCTTCTCCTACTTTTCCATCATATACCACTGCTGAAATGTATGCTACAGTCTCGGCATCTTCTCTTTCATGATATTTCTTCAATATATTAATGTGATATGTCTTTATCTTTCCTTTCTCAATTTCAACTCTGTAGTCATAGTCTCCAATCTTCTCTCTCACAACATATGGCCCTTGCCACTTCACTAACATCTTGTTCTTACAACTAGGCAATAGTAACAACACCTTATCACCTATTTCCAACTTCCGGTATCTCGCTTTCCTGTCATAATATTTCTTGTTTTTAGCATTCGCTTTGTGTATCGCCTTCTGTGCCATATCACAAGTCTCCTCAATCCTTTCTCTTAAATCCTGCATATACGTATACACGTCTTTCACTTCTTCTTCCACTGTCTCATTGGTCCATAACTCCTTTAATATTTGCACTGGTCCTCTGCACGACCTACCAAATATTAGTTCGAATGGTGTGAAACCGTGACTCTCATGTACTGTGTCTCTCAACGCAAACAGTAATGGAGCTATATAACGATCCCATTCTTTCGCTTGTTCACCAATCAACTTCCTCAACGTCGCTTTGATTGTTCCATTAAGTCTTTCTACACATCCATTGCCCATTGCATGATATGGACTCGTCATGGTGTGTTTTATCAATAGCATCTTATTTACTTCAGCCATGAGTTCAGAAGTGAACTGGCTCCCACGATCAGTATGGATCTTCTGAGGCACTCCCATACGACAATAAAATCCGAACAAAGCTTCTGCAACTTCCTCAGTACTAATTCCTTTCAATGGAATAGCTTCCGGATACCTAGTACTCAAATCTATGATGGTCAATATATATCGGTAACCCCTTGCAGACATAGGGTTAACTTCTCCGATTATGTCTATGCATATGTGTTTGAATGGTACATCTAATACAGGTAGATGACCCATAGGCGCCTTGTGGTTCACCTTCTTGTCCACTGACTTTTGACAAATGTCACAACTCAACACATATCTCCGTATATCTTGTCCTATTCCAGGCCAATAGAATTCATTTAGGATCTTATCATGTGTTTTCCTCATTCCTAGGTGAGCTGATAACAATGAATTGTGTGCTACGGTTAACACTTTATCCCTCAATGGTTTAGGTACCATTAGTTGCCATTTCACCTCATCTTTCTGTGCTTCTTTGTATCTTTTATACAACAATCCCTTCTTTATCACATATGGATTATCTTCTATGTTGTCTTTGTTATCATCCCATTCAATTGCTCTTTCCATTTGTTTCGTCATAGTTTCATCTTGACTCTGCAACTCCTGTATCTCTTTTACTGACACATTCAAGTTCGGCATCTCCGCAACTTTCAACGGTTTGTATTTTGCTACCTTTTTAGCTTCTGCTCTTGTTTCCACAACTGCTACTGTCATTAATTTTTCATCTTGATTCCTTATCACATTGTCAGAAAATCTCACTGTTTTCTTTGCACCAACAGGTCTTTCTTCATGTCCTGTTTTTCTAATCAATATTCCTTTGTTTTCCACTTCAGTACAATTCTCAATTATTTCTTTTGGCTCTTGACTTGTCACATTCTCTCTTCTCTCATCTTTTACCATGTACTTCAATCCTTTGATTTTCCCAATTATTACTGGTTTTATCGGCTGTTCCATCACCATCGCTTGTACTTCACCATTAAAGTGTTCACTCTCTATATACACCTTAGCCAATGGGAAACATCTTAAACTTCCGTCAACTAAAACACAATGTGTTTCTTCACCAGTCAATGCTTCTTCATTTATCAAAGAACGTTTTACGATACAGCAACTTGCGCCTGTGTCGTATAAGCATCCCACTAAGTTTCCATTAACTGTTACTTGGTATTCACTCTTGTCTTCAAGACTAATACATCCATCATTGTCTTTTATCACCATTGCACTGGCTGCCATGTACATTGGTGGTATTTTACTATGTTCACCTTGTTTCATCTGTTGTTCTCCTCTTGTAACTTCAACCACTCTCTGTATTTCACTTTCCGGCTTAACCAAGTGTGCTCGACTTTCAAATATTTGTACTGCTGCTGCAGTGTGTTTAAATGTACCTCTGTTCTTCTTTGGGCATTGATATGCCTTATGGTTTTGTTCTCCACAGAAAAAGCAAGTAATCTTATGTCCGGTTGCAGCTTCTCTTTCCCTGCTGAACCCTCTGTTTTGATGTGTACCCTGATTTATCTTCACATCGCTTCTACTCCTGTTTAGGTTGTACCCAGACTGTTCCTTGGGTCTGTGTTCGAACGGTCTACTGTTCAACCTGTCGCCATGGAATTTCACATCTGGTTTTGCAAACTGCTCGCTGTATTTGTAACCGTGTGCTTCAATGTGTGATTCCGCACAAACTAACATGTCCTTCAAACTCATCTTGCCTTTCTCCTTTATAAACATACGAAGTTCAGTACTGCATGTCAGGTAAAACTGGTCTTTCAACAAGAGATCTTCCACTCCTTCATAAGTTCTCTCAAATCCCGCTTGTGCTAACCACTGTTGCATATACCTCCTCAATCTATGCACAAAACTAGAAGGTGTCTCTCCTGATTCCATTTTACTGGTTTTGAACTTGTTTCGATAACCACCTTCTGTCAGTTGAAATCTCTTCAAAAGCTGAGTCTTCAAACACTCATAATCTTGCACTTCATCTGCAGACAACCTTTGGTATACTTCCAGTGCTCTGCCTTCCAAATGTCTCGCTAACGTTAACGACCAAACTTCTTTTCTGATTTCATATGCCACACATGTTCTCTCGAATCTCAACAAGTAGGCATCCAAACAATCCTTGGACTCGTTGAATATAGGAAATTTGATATTCCTGATTCCTTTATTGTTTTCTCGGTGATCTCCCTGTTGTTGACCATCACCGATCCTCATGTAGTCATTGTCGTGCTCTCGGTTTTGTTCCCCTCTTGAATCAATTTCACGCATTCTCACTTGTGCTTCAAGTCTCTTTATTTCTAGCTGGTGTTCGCGCTGTTCTCTGGCTTCTGTTGCCAAGCGATTTTCTCTCGCTTCTATCTCAGCTGCTTCACGATTCAATCTGGCTTCTGCTTCAGCACTCCTGATTGCTTCCAATTCCAGTTCAGCCTTCTTTGCTTGCATTGCAGCCTCTGTTTCAGCTTTTCTCGCTGCTGCTTCTGCTTCGGCTTTTCTCGTTTCTGCTTCTGTTTCAGCTTTTCTCGTTTCTGCTGCTGCTTCAGCTTTTCTCGTTTCTGCCGCTGCTTCAGCTTCCATCTCTGCTTTTCTTGCTTCTATCTCAAGTCTCTTGACTTCTGCTGCTGCTTCTATCTCAATTTTCTTTAATTCAGCTTCAGCTAGCTTCGCCTCTTTAGCAATCTCCCTCTCAATTACTCTCTCTTGCCTTAGTTCCGCCTGTCTCTCTTTTATGAAGGCTTTCATCTCATCTCCCTCCATGTTCATCTGTTTGGCAATTTCCAACCAGGCTTCGAAATCAGTAACAGACATGCTTACTGTCTTACTTATGATTTTCCACTTGACACAAATATAGGCTTCAACGTGCACTATATAAATTTCTAACAGATAGAAATTGTTCAATTCTACAACAAGAAATTCAGTTCCACAAAAGCTAATATCTAAAAGTTTACACAACCTATTGTGCACTTTTCAATAAGCAATGTACTACTTCAACTCAGATGCCAATCAGTTCAAATTGTCTCTCTAATAATCACTAGCAACAATTGTTCAAAGTTTGCCACTATAACAATACTCAAATGACATTTTTAACTGTCTAAAATATCCCGGCGTGGGCACCCACTCTTGTCACTACCCCCTATATTCAGGATTTATTAAGTCTAGAATATTGAAGGTGAACTTTATGCTCAGAGGCTGTTGGGTGAATAATGGTATAATAGCAACCTACGACCTAGAACAAATGAGACTGTGATTAATATAAAGATATAATTTAAAATAACATTTCAGTCAATAAATGCAATTCAAAGAAAAGAATCTTATCTACCTATTTGTGGCGTATTAATTATAATAATATTATGTGTATTTCTTATCTTTCCACATCGTCCTTCTGGTGGATGTAGAAATGCTTTTCAACTTCCGCAGGGAATGGATTGAAGGGAAAGTTGAAGAAGGTCGCGATCTTCTCACTTGCCGTCAGTCCAGATTTCTCGGTAGTTGCTTGTTCGATGAGTACTGTAGCTTGAAACAGTAACCCAGCGTGTTTCTCCTTCTTCCTCGGATTTCGTCGAGCATAGGAATTCGCCCGTCGCTCAACCGATTCTTCCTCCTCGTCTTGCTGCAAATGTTTCACCACGGATCGCTTCAGAGTTCGATCCCAACTTCAACGTTCGACCGATTCGCAAATCGTCGCCAAGAGTCACACTGCTTCGCACAGTTCACTCGCTTCGCCTCGGAACTTCGCTTCAAACGTCTCAAAGTTCGACAGTGGGACAAGTCGACAACGTGTCGCTCTCCACACCCATAAATCAAGTTCCAGATATTCGAATTACCAACGACTGGCTCCGTATTTGCCGACAGACGCCATCGCTCGAAATATCTTTTCGACCCTCTCCTTGCTCAGCTCCATCGATGTCTGGGTATCGTTTGGCAAAATGTTTACCGTCTGCTTTCGTTAACGCTGCTTTCCGCCACTCCGTAATGTTGAGTCAATTGTTGTAGCGCATGTTGATTTCACAATTATTAATAATTGTTATATTAAGCCACAAATTATGATTAAATATATTTCTAAATACGCCACCAATTATCTAACTTAATTCTTACCTACATTAATCATTATACATAGCATTGTTTAATAGGTTTTGTTTGACAAGAAGCATTCAACCGCTACATACAACTACAACCATACAGTCCATACTGCGACTCGGGCTTTTTTAAAGACATTTTTAGAACTGCACAACCATCAATTTTTTGTAGCGTGGGTTTGTTGGCGAATTTCTAACGACCTTTTTTAGTCGTAGGCCTATGTGATAATTTTTTCAAAAAAAGTTGCAAGTCGCTGGCGATAAAATCGGATGGCCTTTTTTTAATCATCCACTTGAAATTTTTAACTGTTTCTTTCCTGCATATTTTTCACTGCACATGCTCTTCATTCCATTTCGCTCTTCATTGGTAAATCGGCTGCAGTTACATTTTTCTAATTGTTTGTGTATGTGCACTTGTTATAGCGCCCCTTCAAGCTCTCTCTACTCAGAGGCGCTCCCGAATACAGAGCGGACACTGCATCGGAGTTTCACGCCGAAGCGCTGAGCAATTGTGGGTGAAGGACTTGCCCAAGGTCCTTACGCGGCGAGGTAGATTCGAACCTCAAACCTTCCGGTTTCAAGGCAACGACGTCACCACTACACCACCGCGCCCTAATGATTAATATCACTGCACAAATTCATTTACAACTGCACATTTTGTGTAGAACAGCACGTTCAAAAAGCCCTGCTGTGACTTCTACCGCTAGCTACTACTTCTGCTACCACTACTATGCTACTATTACCAACTCCGACACAACCAATGGGGGGGGATTTGGTCTGCAACTTGAGGGGGACGAACCAGTGGCCGAAGGAAGGACGCGAGATTTTGGGCGGACGAATGGCTGAGGCGCCGACGAAATTTTCCATCTTTTTGCCGACCGAAATTTCTGATGACCTTTTATAGTCATTTGGTCGAAATGTCCTCAAAAATACCAGACGTCAACAGTGTGTTCGTGAAGTTTACTGCATGTCCTAGCATTTAAGGAATGTGGGGTGGGGCAAATGCATGGACGGTCCCCCCACCACATGCATTGAGGGGGACCGTCCCCCTAAGTCTCCGCCCATGCCACCACCACCAATCCCACCACCATGAACATCATCATCATCATCATCATCATCATCATCATCATCATCATCATCGTCATCGTCATCGTCATCGTCATCGTCATCGTCATCGTCATCGTCATCGTCATCGTCATCGTCATCGTCATCGTCATCGTCATCGTCATCGTCATCGTCATCGTCATCATCATCCTCATCGTCATCAACACTACCTCCAACTGAGTCTAACACCAACACCGGCGGCGCCACCACCACCACCACCACCACCACCACACCACCACCACCACCACCACCACCACCACCACACCACCACCACCACCACCTCCACCACCACGGGCACCAAACCCATCTCCGACACCAACACCAATCCCATCCCCACCAAAATAATTAACCTATTGGCAACGTGAGAATTGTGGAAAAATCGCTGGAGTTGGACATGATAAACTTGGAATTGGTGTGTGAAAAACAGATTTTACTATGGGGTTCTAAGAAAGACCGGGTGGTTGAAACCCCCAACCCCTGGCAATTCTCAGCCTGCCTATATTGGCCCATTGTGCTTTCCTATTAGCGGAACTGTGGAAGTTGGCCGCGCCTATATACGTTTTTCGCAGTTTTAAGGGGAAACTGGAGACTGGAGTGATAATTATATAAGATGCATTAAGAATGCCCTAATTTCAGAATATTTCGGCTCTTTAAGACTTTAATGAGTACCTACATGTATAGGCAATCTCAAAACGTTCGACAGTGTGTAGGCCTACGCTAGAATAGGATTTAATAGGATAGCCTATACTTTGACTTCTCTCTATAGTGTAGGCCTATCTCTGATGTGTGGCAACATTTGTTGCACCTTATAATAAGTTATAAATATACAGCGAGTATTTATACGAGCCGCAACTTACTGTCGTACACGAAAAACACATCTCACCAGCCGTGTAGTAATTGCTTCACGAAGTGTCCAAGGAACAAAACATTTTTAAAAAGGAACAAAACATTTCAAAATTTGACAGTTTGAATCTTGAAAGATAGCACTGGAGAAAAGACATATAGTTGTAAAAAATAGTATTTGTACCAATAAATAGCCTATTAAGAGTAAATTATGCTAATTATAATATGAAAGTAGGCCTATTATAATTATATTATAGGCCTAATAGCGCCATCTCTTTTCAAAACCAAAAGTGCATAGGCCCACAGTGTTGCTATTCGGAAAGGAAATGTCACAAAATAAATTAAATAATAATAAAAAAAAACTGTGAATGGTATCACATGGATTTGAAGAAAACTACTTGCAATTTTAGCAGACGCATTGGAACATAATAATTATTATGTAGTTTTTGAAATGCATTAATAATTTAGGTGCTGGCATAATCAGGCCATCGATAGTTTAGTCATAGTCATGCATCTGTCGTCAGCAATTTCGGTCAGAAGTATAGGCCTACGCAGTCCAAGTCAAGTAGACGAAGTCGATCGAGTCGATCGTAGCGCACGACTCGACAGACTACAGGTCATACGATCATGCGTAAGAGTAGCCTAGTCTATGGTGGTCCGGGTCGAAGGTTTACTAATTCCTGAGTTTGGTAGGGTCGCAGAAGGGGTACAAATTCCGGACCAAATTTCTGCCCTGAATTAGATTAAAATGTTCCAAATCTCAATTGCCTGCAGGGGCGGCACTAGGGTGTAGGCGACTAGGCGGGCCAAGCCGCTCCCCCCCATAAAATGCTAAGCCCCTTAAAAAAGGCCATCCGTGTTTTTTACATGCAAAACTGAAATATTTCGACGATTTTCGACCGGATGACTAAAAAAAGTCAGAAATTTTGGCGGATGAAAATGGAAAATTTTCTCCTCCGAGAGGCTTCAGCCCCCCGTCAAAAAAACTGAAATCCTGGCGCCGCCACTGATTGCCTGTCCATGTAGTGGTTGACCAATAAACCACCGTACGTGTGTCGACGGCATATGAATGATCAGAGTTAGTGAGTGTAAATGCAACGACGATGACGATGACGACGACGACGATGACCCTCATCATAGCAGTGGTGTAGTCCTAAAAAAGGAAGTGGGGGGACGCCTGGAAATTGAAGTGGGGGAACGCCTGGAAATTGAAGTAGCAACTGTAGCAAGTGCAATCTTGCAAGAATTTTGCATAGTGTGAGGCTGTGAGCGCTGCTATTTTTGAAACTGTTGAATGTAAGAATTTTTAAAATAAATTAATAAATGTAATTATGTAAATTTATACATAGGAATTTGTTATTTGTAACATATAATATGTTACAAATAACAAATTCCTATGTATGTTGTATTCAAGTGTTCATTTATTTCAGCAGAAATGCTGCAAAATAGTGAGGGATCGCGTCCCCTCCCTGGAAAAAAGTGGGGGGACGGCGTCCCCCCGCGTCCCCGCCCCACTACACCACTGCATCATAGTCGTCGTCGTTGCTTGATTAAATCTATCGTGCAAAAAGATCCCTTACCTCTTCTGATCCGATCTCGTTTCCATAGCAACCGAAGAATCCGTCGACGACTGAAACGATGACCGGAAGTTGGTGACCATAGCAGCTGACCAACTGTTGCATGGTCAACGGACGCTGCTTACTCCCTCTTCCTCTCTCCCTTCCCTCCCCTACCCCTCCTCCTCCCTCCTCCTCTCCCTCCACACCATCCGACAAAGACGATGACCAACGTAGACCGTCGCTCACACACACCACAGACATACCAACCAATGCTAGACATACGACGACGACCCAACTCTAGACAGGCGCTTACTCCCTGTCCATCTGTCTGTCTGTCTGTCTGTCTGTCTGTCTGCGTCTGTGATGCGATGGACAGAAGAAGCATATAGTCCCTCCCTCCCTCCCTACTTTATCCTCCTCTGTGGCTCTCCTGGGTCCAGTCTTCCCATAGTTTCTCCGTTTCAATTATTACTCCGTGCAGTACAATTATGAGATCATAGTCGTTGTAGAAGCATCCGGGTCCATGGTCATCAGAATTAAGTTGCGTTTCAACCATCAGCAGAAATCATGCAATCAAAAGAATCGATAAGTCAATCAAGAAGCTGATTGATTTGCATTCAGATATTTATATCCTAAATTAATCGTGAAAAGCAGATCGATCTGAGACTTCAACCGATTCAAATGACAACTAAACGTATACTTCCCTCTTCGTCTGCATCTGTTTCTCTATACCTCTGTCTGTCTCTGTGTCTCTCTGTGTGTCTTCGTCCATTCGCTCCATCGCTCACGAGCAATGCATGTTCATTAGGCCTACGCCGCTGAAGGATGGCCGACCCTTATCATGAATATTCATAATTATATGCACTCGGCTTATAGGTGAGGTAGGCCTATGTTTAACGAGGTAATTGTGTCAAAACAAAGATAGCATATATATATATATATATATATATATATATATATATATATATATATATATATATATATATATATATATATATATATATATATATAGGCTACGTCTAATTCTATATCAATACTTGAGAAGTTGAGAGTGGCATATCACTCCGTGTAAGACAGACTTTCTCGATATTTATTTATTCTGCTTTCGATCATCAATAATAGCATAGGCTAAGTCCAGGTCTTCTGCATAGGCCTATTCAATTTAAGCTAAATTGTTCGTCAATTCTTTTGAATATTCATAACGTGCGGAATCGATATGTCTTGTGCGAATGCATAGTGGGACACTCGTGGGTTAAGTTTAGGCTTACAGTTTTAAAGTTTTCCGAAGTTTTCCGGCCAAATTTTCTCTACAGGCCTACATCAACAAACCAACGTTTTATGCCACCAAGTCCAAGAACATTAGTTAATAGGCTACTATCCAGCAACAAGACCACTTCCTGTAGGAGTGACCTGACCTATATATGACCTAGCTGACCTATGCAGCTAGGTCAATTAATTGAGACGTCGAAACAGCCTCTTAGGTAAATAGGCCTAACAGGTTATAGGCCTAATATAATTAGTGACGATTAGGCCTATAGTTTCGGAGTTTCTCTTTCATATCCTGTGGGACTATAATTATTACTGACGGGATATGAAGCCGATGACCTAGATCATAATTATATGTCTGTGGCTACATGATCTGGGAACATTGATCGCGAGGATAAATTGGCCAGTCCCATTTGTTTTCTTCACAACTGTCGACCGTAGCGAAAACGAATTCATGTAATCAAGATAACTGCTGAATACCCGTAGGCTATAGGCCATTAGGCCTACAAGGACGACCACATCATAGCCTACATCACCAGTGACGCAGAAGAAAAAAACCGATCTTTGATTGGCTGACATGTTGCGGCTTCCTATTCCCTCGAAAGGCCTATTTGTTCCAGGTAGTCCTAGGCCTAGGCTAGTCCTGATAAATCGATGTCTCGCGATCTTTCAATTAGGTTGAATGACTTGAATCAGCATCAAATTTCCATCAACCATTGCTAAATTTACAAGGTTTGAGCGTCACAGCCTTTACATAGGTCTATCCATCCCGTCATTTCCACCCATATTATGTAGTCCGTCTGTCCGTCCGTCCGTGAGTTTGTTTACCATTCAGCCAGTCTAGTCTAGTAATTTGCATAACAATGAAATTTGCCAAATTTCATTCGTCAGCCAATCAGAATAGCTATACGGTTGGAAAAACCCGTCATCATCAACAGAACGAAATCGCCAACGTTTGCTACTTTTACCTGCGAAAGAGGGAAATGGTTGAAGAAATTGAAGATATTTCAAGTTTTATTTACTTAAAATAAAAGCTAAAAGAGCAACTACGTTAATTTTCAAGTCAAGTACAGCACCTCATCTGAAGCAGACCAGTTTCAACGCATCAAGCGGGGATTTTCTTTGCCAGGTTTGTTTACAGTCCCTTTGCCTAAAAGACACTACGCGGCGTAGTGTCTTTTAATAACCGTGTACTGAGTTGGAATTTTCGGGCGCCAAATGTACGTTGCCAAGGGCGCCAAATTCATGCTTTGCCTGGGGCACCATTTGGGCTAAGGCAGGGTCTGTCTGGAGGGGTTTAAGTGAATGGTAAGATATTTATGAAGAGAGCATGGACACGTAATCAATTCTCGTTGCTCTCCGAAAGGTCAACTCAGCCTTCCATTCGCTAGGTGATAATGGTAAAATGAGAAGTAGGACGTGTGAGAATTTGCATGAATGTCATTCAGTTGAATATGACTCAGGACTGCAATTACTTGCGATCAGCTGTTCATTACTGATTGTAATTATACTGTGATGTGCCAATTTAAATTAATAAATAACACAAATATATGTTATTGTTTAGTCGGATAATGAGTAGCTTGCATATTATGTGAGGGCCAAAAAGTTTGAGGGGGTTTATAAGATAGCTTCAGCTCTGATCATCTGAGAGGACCGATTTGCGTGTGCGGGGGATAAGAACGCACTTCAGCGATCGTGCTTTCTCGGCCGCTGGTCCTTGATGCTGGCACAGACTTCCTCTTGCTATTTGATCGGCTGGCTCAGTGGACTCTTTTAAAACCCTGCTGAAAACATACTTGTTCGCCCGGGCTTATCCCACATTTTAGCGGCTTTGCAAAGCGCCCTTTTAATGGCATGGCTGTGTTACTGCGCCATATAAATTTTCATTATTATTATTATTATTATTATTATTAACACATTGACTGCCCAGTACGAGTTAACTCGTTTTACAGCCTGTCATTTAACATGCGTGTAGGGCCTGTAAGCGGTCAGTGTGTTAAGAGGTACAGCATTGGATTGGCAGAGAGAGCCTGAGAGAGTGAAGAGATTTGAGATCCTAGACTATGAGGTGGTGTTTTGGAGGTGGCCAGACAAAATGTTCACCAGACAAAAAAGTCACGGACAGAATGGTACGAGCAAAATGTCATGATGACAAAATGTCACATGTGAAAAATGTCGTGAGTACAGATGAATAATTACTAATTTATTTGAATAATTGACGATTTAAAAAATCAAAATTGACTGAACTGATGAGTAGTTGTGTCAAATGATTATAGCAAAACACCTTCCAAATAAAAAAAAACAATTTTGCCCATTGCATTTTGTCCATGACGTTTTGTCACTACAACATTTTGTCCATGACATTTTGTCCATGACATTTTGTCCATGACATTTTTTCCATGACATTTTGTCCATGACATTTTTTCCATGACATTTTGTCCATGACATTTTGTCACTACAACATTTTGTCCATGACATTTTGTCTCTACAACATTTTGCCCATTACATTTTGTCCATGTGGATGACATTTTGTCACTACAACATTTTGTCCATGACATGTTGTCACTACAACATTTTGTGACTACAACAGGGACTTTTTGGCAGGACACATTTAGTCATGGAACCATTTTTGATAATGATATGGTAAGATGGATTACTTATAAGGATTTAGATGTGATACAATATAAAATCAGCTTAAAGTAGTACATATAGATATTACAAATACACATCAATAACCATCAGCTTACCATCTCTTGAAACTATCTGGTTTGTGCCTACCATGCACTTAAACTCGCATCCATGCTGCTTTTCATGCCAGAACGCATCCTGATATTCCTTATACTTAGATGTCTGTTTTCTGTACCATTGCTCTGCGTTAGCAGAGATTTCAAAAATTTAAGTCTACTACTCAAGATCACAATTTCGATGATTTTCGATTTTTAGTTTGACCGAATGAAGATCAACAGCGTTCATCTGCAGAACAGTTGCTGTCAGTGGACGCCAGATGGTGGCGGAGGAGGAGGAGGAGGTGGCGCCAGTCGCCGTGGTTTCCTCTACAAGAAGAGCGAGTCCAGTCGAGGTTTCCATAGGCGATGGTTCCTTCTGCAAGACAATCTGCTCTTCTACTTCAGCCACAAGCGATCAGACGAGCCGACCGCTTCCACTCCAGTTGGTCTCATCGTGCTTGAGGGATGCTGCGTGGAGCGCCTGGAAGGACTCCACTTCCAGCTCACCTTCCCTGGATCTGGAGAGCGGAAGTACGTTCTGGCGGCGGAGACGGAGGAGGAGCGGGAAGACTGGGTGCAAGCGATGGTCTCTGCTGGATATGGATTCATGCAGTATGCGATATTAGAGATGGAGCAGGCGATAGATGCATTCGCAATGAATCAGCAGAGGATTGCGAAGTCTTCTTCCTCTGTTCCAGAAGACTTGGGGCAAAGGGTCACCACCGGATATGGCCCTGTTGAGGTCAGAGGAGGTCAGGTGACGTCTGTTGTGGAAGATGCTTCTCTTGTTCCATTGGGAGTGAATGAAAAGAGGAATATTGAGGACCAGATTCCGCGCAACAGTCACCTCATCTTCGAAAGAATGCATCTTCAGTTCCGTGAGGAAATCAAAAGAAAGACGAAGGAGCAACATAAACAGACTTATGCTCAGCAGTGATCTTAATGTATTAATGATCTTTTACTATTAGCTGTGTGTATGTTTTGGTTTTTGCATCCCTGTGCCGTTTCCTTTTGACAATGCTACCGTGCTGTGATGGATGTTAGAAATCAAATATGGCTTCAGAGAGTTGACAGTTTTTCTAATTGAAATCACTCATGTCCGATTTCAGGGTCTTGCTTGACAGTTGGTGAGTTGCCTAGCAACAATCTGTTGCCTAGAAACAGTCGGTTTCCTAGCAACCTGCCAACCATCTTTATAATGTAGATTTTTCATTTAACTATTGGACTCAGCCTGACTTCAACGAATTATGATTTTTATCAGAATTTCACTTGAAAATAAAGATCCGTGATTGATGTCTTAGGTGTAACATGATTAATATGATTATAGCGGATGTTAGATTAGATTTGATCGTCGGCGTTCATCGCCATCATTCACTTTGTGATTTTTCTGGTATCATTGCAGAAACTGTGATTTCTCACCAATTGTGTCTTGTTCTCTTGTTGCTTCTATTGTCATTTTGAATTTTAAGATAGTTGTTTTAGCTCAACTCAAAATCTCTTGAATCTTGAAATCCAACTTCATCAGAAACAATGAACTTCCTTTGTATGTTGCTGTTATAAGAAAAACGCTTGTAGTCCAGTTTGTTATACCCAAAAACTGTCTTGCAAGGGATATGCCGAACAGAAACACAAAAAGTACATCGGGCAGCATAGAAAACATGCTAATCATGCAGTAGTAATCACCAAACTCCAATTTGGGGAAAAGCCTTTCCTCCACATATTGATGCTCAGAAACTAGCTTCATCAGAATGGAGTGTTGATGATGGTGTTTTCTTACCAGTGTGGCCAGCCACTGCATGGTCCTTTGCCACAGTCGTGTGCAGTCTGTATGGAGCTTGTCAAGTGTAAATCATGCAATGTTGATAATTGTAGCACCATGCACTGCTGCTGTCGAAGTGCAAACTTCTCATGTGCACTTAAATGATGGTTTAACTGCAATAACCTCTATGCTGCATATAGAATGTTGCTTTTGATATTATTTGACCAACACAAGATTACCCAGACTGGTTGCCATTTTGTCAGCCATTTTGTTTTCTAGCAGTGCTACATAATTAGACCACTGTGTCTTTAGCTGCGTCACATTCCTTGACCCTGAAAAACTAATTTAGACTCTATAATCATGTTTCTGTATCTGATGTATCACATACAATACTTCACTTATAGCCATTTGATGGTACTGGGTACTGGGTACTGGCCACCATTTTGGTCACCATCTTGTTTTCTATGCTTTATTGATCATGTGGCACCTACCAAGAATATAAGTGTCGACAATGCAGAGTAGCCTACATGGATAAGATTTGGTGCTTTTGTCAGGCATATCCTCTAGTTATCTTATACTGACATTACTGTATAATTATGCAAACTTTATCTCAAATGGCGTCTGTCATTCGGAACTGACTCAACAACACAACGGAGCCACCAATCGCGCAGAGGTTGAACGAGTATTATTTTAGAGTCTTAAGCATGCTATTCATTACAGTTAACGGTTGAGCGGTTCATTTGTGTAGCTCCTGTAAAGACTCCAATTCAGAGGTAGGCCTATTTGCCTGATGACTCGCCTACTGCTACTGAAATGCTTTTAACATAATCTTGCTGATGCCCGTCTTTTGGCAGTAGTCTCCAGAAACGGCTTCGACGTTCTTCGATCGCTTTGTCGATCGGTTGTCGATTGTTCGTACCAATTGAGACCAGGGGCGGATCCAGGGGGGGGGCCGATCCGGCCATGCCCCCCCCCCATTTAAAAATTGCATGGGACATGGCCCCCCATTTGGTTTCAACAAGCCATTAAATAAATGTAGTGGGAGAGAAAAACAGGACATCAGGCCCCCCTATTAAAAAATCGTACAGGGCGTGGCCCCGTCGATTTAGCGGCGGTTGAGACGGTATCTTTTTCCCAAAAAATAAAAAATTAGTCGACTAAAAAAAGTCATCAGTTTTTTGGCGGATGAAATGTACTTTTTTCCCGGAAAATTGGTCGGTGACTAAAAAAAAAGTCATCAGTTTTTTGGCGGATGAAATGGTATTTTTTCCCCGGAAAATTGGTCGGTGACTAAAAAAAAGTCATCAGTTTTTTGGCGGATGAAATGGTATTTTTTCCCGGAAAATTGGCCGATGACAAAAAAAGGTCATCAGTTTTTTTGGCGGATGAAATGGTATTTTTTTCCCGGAAAATTGGTCGGTGACTAAAAAAAGGTCATCAGTTTTTTTGGCGACACAACGAAATTTTTCCCTGTCCCACCAACAAGACCCAAAATTTTGGCCCCCTTCTTCGAAAATTTCTGTATCCGCCCTTGATTGAGACCACTCCCTCACAACTTTGTATTGCCAGTCAAAGACGACAAACACTTCATCTCACGTGTTTTGTTTAGGAAGCCACCTATGCCCATTAATTATGTCAAATGATCTAATCTCATCAGCCTAGTATAAAACCGCAAAATCATTCCTTTTTTGCAATTATTTACGTAATTTTATACACTCATCCTAAGATGGATTCAATTGTTTTGGACATAAACAATTTTAGGTAGCCTATAATTATATTTCATTTGTTGAACTACTTTCTGTGCCTGATATATTGGTGTATTTATCAGTTTTGTTGCCAATTAAACGAATATAATAAAATATGAATTGATGAGGTCTGGGCGAGGCAAAGGAAAAACGGTTGTAACTACAATAATTACAATGACGATTTATTTATTGCGCCGTAACACAACTAGAAGGGTGCCTCACATACTATACTAAACAGCAGGATAGGCCTTACAAAATAGCAGTACCAAAAGTAACAGCAACTTTGCTTATCACATTGTGACATTTAGGTCAAGGTGAGGTCATTTTAACCCATTGGTCAAGGTGAAGTCATCTTAACCCATTAGCAAGGTGAAGTCATCTTGACCCATTGGTCAAAGTGAAGTCACCAAGGTGAAAAAGTTAAATGCAACTGAATATGCTGAGATATCTTGCAGTTCTCATCTGTGTGTAACTGTGTATGTTGAACTTGAATTCGCTTTAACACATAAAATTATATGGTCTTAGTAGGCTAACTCCACTCCAGCACGCCTATAATAATAAATAATAATAATTAATAATAATAATAATAATAATAATAATCCATTGCGTGGGTTTAGGCCTATAGTTAGTGGCAATTAAAGGATTACTAAATAGGCCTAAAGCAAACAAGCCATAGAATTGAATGATGCAGTTTATTTTAGGATTTCTCTGCTATTACAGTTTTTATTGCTCGAAATTCAATCGAGAGATGATAATAGTCATCCGTTTCCATCATCCGTTTCCATCATCCGCTTTCGTCTCCACTTCACGGAAGAGGAAGAAGGAGAAGAGTTGTCTGGATGATTAGCATGCTCCAAGATGGGAGATGAGGACGTTCAAGTTCTTCCTACAGACGAACAAAGAAACAATCGATCAGTAGTGACTCGCATATAATGACTGATGCCTGGCCACACCAGTCGTGACGTCGACACCTCTTCATTCTCATTCTTAGATAATATTACTCTATTTAGTAGGCTTACATGTAATCGCCGCCGTACTCAGGTAATGCCAGACGTCACAATTCGCTTCTATCCATTCGGTCAGGTTGCCACTGCTAGTGCCAGTCCACCGTCTGCTAAGAAGGGAGGGCAACGCTGATGATAATCATTTATTAATTTCAAGAATTATTATTTATATGGCGCCTTTTATGAAACGCACTCAGGATGATGAGGATGCGCTCGCAGTCCAATCGTCTCATTTTACGACACAATATTAATGTTATGCTGCATGCAGTTTTCGCTTCTGTGAAGTTCTATCACAACTATATTACATGTATACCAACCGAATAGCACAGACAGCAGAATTCAACGGAAGAGATTACTCTGCTCCTAAAGAACTCTGAGTAAGCCTGAGTGACAGGCAGGCAGACAGACAGACAGACAGATAGATAGATATAGAAACAGACAAACAGAAACGGACATACAGACAGACAGAAACAGGCAGAGAGACAGAGAGAGATTATACTGACGAGCATGCGAAGGCCTTGAGCTGGCATGCGTTGCCATAAGTTCCGCCATCAGTTCCACAGACTGGTTCGTAGTTCATCTGGCAAGCCATGTCACATGGCTCATCAGCCACAGGAACAAGCTGAGCTGCAGAAAGACAGAGAGAGAACAACTTCTGTTTGAATTTCAATAGCATCAAAATTATTTCTATCACTATACAATCAATTAGTAACCTCTGTTGTGCACATGTACATGTATGTGCCCAATGCAATATAAGGCATTCGACGGAGGGGGGGGTGGTGGCTGGTGGGGGTCCAGGGTTCACTCGATAGTATCTACTCTTCTCGATGTTGATGCCTTCTCATTCATTTCTCAACTTCCACGACTTCTTCATTATTCATCCTTCCCTCTCCTTTTCCTAACTTCCTTTGTCTCTTGCTTCATCCTCGACCAAACACCACTCCACTGGCTTCATCCGAATCATCCACACCTATTCCTCCTCCCCTCCCCCACTTTCTTATTCTTCTTTCTTCTCCTAATAAAGTAAGTTAGATGTCAGTCAGATGATTTCTCTGCCAGCATTCTTAGGATCATAATAATTAATAATAGGAGAGATCTATATGCAGCCTACTGCAGAGGGTGCGGGTATACTTACCAAAGACGCATTCGCCGGTATGAGCAACGGCCACTGCAGTCTTCCTCCTGTCAACAGAACGCATAAGGGGTCATTGCATAATTACGTAACGCTCGAGGGTGGGTGGGTGGGGTCATTGAAAACGTTACGAAACGTTACGAGGGTGGGTGGGTGGGGGGAGCTGAGCGTTACGTAACGCCATGAAAAAAATTAATTACTATTAAATTACCATCGAAATATTCGAATAACGCTTCAGACATGATGTGGTCGAAGTTTAAACTTTGCGACAATGATTTAAAACTTAATCGAAGTAGGTTTATTTATCTGAATAAGATCCGACAGCAGACATCAGTTACATGACAGGTCAATTCTGTTCTCCCATTTGTGCAATCCGGAAACCGCTCTTCGAGTTGTTTGGATCTGTGATAGTTTTACCAACGAAACAACGTGGTAGGCCTAATTGCCCTTGAAATCCTGACATCGAAGAACCTCTTTGAAGCATGTTTTACTTAGTGGACACGATCCCAAGCTTTTAAAATTAATGCTCAACAAAACTCGGCAATATTTCTATTAATAATTATCGAAGTGCCCAGACTAAGCAAATAATTAGTTCATCTTAACTGAGTGAAACTTTTCAGCAGTGTAAAATTTTATTCCTGCGCTATAATTTAAGAAAATTACAGTTCACGCATGGCTGTTATTTATATGAATAAAACATTGTGCATATTGTGGCGAAATTCGCCTTTGCAGCTGCCGCGGTCTTCTCCTCTTCCCCCCGCCGCCGCCGCCGCGGTCTTGTTTACGCGTTCGCCGGCATCGATTAGGCGGTCGCATCGCACCGTCGTTCGCACGTGCGCATTAAGTCCCCTGTCCGGGCCTGTGACGTAGAAGTTCCTCGGTCCGGGCCTGTGACGTAGCAGTCCCCTTCCCCCTCCTTCGCCTCCAAAGACCCCTGTCCGGGCCTCTGACGTCACGGTTTCCCCTTGTGCGCATGCGCGGATCTTGTAAGCTGAAGTCCCCCCTGTCCGGGCATCTGACGTAGCAGTCCCCTTCCCCCTCCTTCGCCTCCAAAGACCTGTCCGGGCCTCTGACGTAGTAGTCCCCTCCCCTCCTCCGGCAAAGTCCCCCTGTCCGGGCCTGTGACGTCACGGTCCCCTCGGTCGGGTATATATAGGAGCGCGGTCTCCATGCATTAGCTGCATTAGCTGAGGATCCTGGGTGGCCGAGTGGGTTGTAGCCCGCTCGCCGCGCCGGCGACGCGGGTTCGATTCCCCGGTCGGATCTTTACATACTGCGGGTTGCTCGGTCGCAATATAAACGTGGAGTCGACGCTGATATCATCTTCGTAATGGAAAAGAGTCGTTAAACCCATACATTTCATGCATTAGCTCAGATGTCACCGGGAAGTCTGCGGGAGCTCCGTCCGTTTTAGAAGCGCAGGTGCAGTCGTCGTCGTGAGCAGCAGTCGTTACGGCCGTCGGTCGCCGTCGTTGCGGTAGAGAAGGAGCGGTCGTCATTGCAGCTGTCAGTCGCCCGTGGGAGCTGCCGTCGCCGTCGCCTTGTATCGGTCGTCGGAGCTCGCCGTTGCCGCCGCCGCAGTACGCCGCTGCCGCTGCCGGGGGTTCCTGCGTTTTGTCGCAGTGGGGCGCTCTCGAAGTCCGCCATTGCGTGGGAGCCGCCATTTTGGGAAACGACCGTCCGCTACCAGGGTACGACTGTTGCGGGTATCACGTGGTTGCCTGTTGTGACGTGTGGAGTGTTGACAATACATCGTCTGAAAATACATCGTGTCCTTCGGGTCTTCGTACGGTAGTGGGATCAACTGTTAAGCCCTTCGATAGACGACGGAGGCCGGACTTGCGCTCATACTGAGCGACACGCTTAGCCTTGCCACCTGGAGGCCGCGAGGCGGACGCGCCACCTCAGCATCTCCTCCCCCCCGTCCCGTTTTCCGTCACAATATTTAAACTTAGTCTACTGTCAAATTAGCCTATAATTCACATACTAGGGTAACTAGGCTATATTAAATTCACTATGAAAATATGAATTATAATTAGTCTACGCGCTCACATAGGCCAATAATAGACTTGAATCTCAACTGGATTTTTGTAACAATCGTTACGTAACGCTGGGGAGGCTGGGTGGGGTGGGTGGGTCAAGGGCAACGTTACGAAGCGTTACAGGGTGGGTGGGTGGGTCGAAAACGGTCATTTTCGGCGTTACGTAATTATGCAATGACCCCTAACATTATACGACTTTAGAAGACTATCATACAAATGCCTTTACCATGCAATTGTATTACTTTTATAGCGCCACATTCATGAGTGCAAGTGTCATGGTATCAATCGGTTGTCGCTTCAAGTCACATTGTAATCTTCAATTTTCTGAAGCTGCACTTGAAAGCCAAGCGCAGGGCACCAACTTATTTACGAGCGCTAACATAGTTGAACATCTTGGAATCGGGACTAGTAATCCGTTGCAAGAGCCAACAAACGAGAGATCTTAGTGGATCGGTCAGGAGACCGGAAAACAATCAGTTGGATAATACAATCATACATTACAAGGAACATAAAGTTATTAATTGAGCTTATCGTCATTAGAATGGCGCCATTTTATGGCTGAGATACTGACGTCATATAGCCAAGGACGACGATGACGTCAGAGGAGGAAATCGAAGCGCACGTGCTGATGTTTGGATGTTACTTACACGCAGGACATGGCTTCAAGTCGCACTTGTTGGAGTAGGTGACGGCATCTGTGCCGCAGACTGGGTTGTAGTCGAAAGTGCATGCCATGTTGCACGTCGCTACAGAATGCAACAGAATGCAACACAATGCAACAGAATGCAGCAGAATGCAACAGAATGCAACAGAATGCAACAGAATGCAACAGAATGCAACAGAATGCAACAGAATGCAACAGAATGCAACAGAATGCAACAGAATGCAACAGTTATTAGCAGACAACCTACAACTACTGCACTTTAACAAGAGCGTTGTAACTTTTGAAGAGAATCAAGAGCGAAAGAAGAAGGTCAGTTATTGCAGACTACGATTTGACACGACCAAAATAGTCGACCGATCTTTAGGATTTTTTTTATTGTTGGTCAAGAGACAGTCGACCAATTCCATATGGTGGGGTGTGGCTTCAAAATCCCAGACTAGCTGCTTGCTATTTGTCGTGGTTTTCGAGAGCCACACATCACCTAACCTTTAATTTACCCCATGACCTTCACCAACCCAACATCCAAGATGATGATGATGATGATGATGATGATGATGATGATGATGATGATGATGATGATGATGATGATGATGATGATGATGACGGTGACGGTGACGGTGACGGTGACGGTGACGTTGACGGTGACGGTGACGGTGACGGTGACGGTGACGGTGGACGATGTCGATGATGATGATGATGATGATGATGATGACGATGACGATGACGATGACGATGACGATGTCGATGTCGATGACGATGACGATGTCGATGATGATGATGAGATGATGATGAATGATGATGATGATGATGATGACGAGAGATTCTCAATGGAGAATATGAGGCGTGACGAAGAAGTGATTGGAAACTGATGTAGAGATATTAAGAAACAGGAAACGAGTTACTAACCCAAGCATTCTCCTGCGTACTGGACAGTCACTGAATCTCTCATCCTGTGGAAAGAAAAGAAGACATAGGAATCAGTAACGATAATATGATCTCCTCCTTTATCTCCTCTTCCTCTTCCTTTCATTTTCCTCTTCTCCTTCTTCTTCCCTTCACTTCCCTTCACTTCGCTTCACTTCCCTTGTCCTCATTATCGTTTCATCAGTCAGCTGCATCGCCTTCTACTGGCGATATAGAATCTCATACAGAGTAGCATCACTTGTCTGGCGGTGCCTCACTGGTAGTGCTCTGTTCTACTTGTCTGATATCTATCCTACTTGGTCTCATGTCGGAGCTGCTGGTCTCTTTAACCCGCTCTTCTACCAGACAGCGTCGAGCCTTCTCGGTGGTTGGCCCGTCCATATATGGAATGGGCTTCCGCTTGCACTACGCGTATACCTCGAAATAACTTGCCTGCTTTCTACCAGTTGCTCAAGACCTATCTTTTTAGCCGTGGCTGAGCTGGAAGCGTCTCTGAGTAGGTTTCTTGAAGGGGCGCTATATAAGTTTTCGAAATGAATAAATGAATTAAATGAATAACTACGTCAGCTATGATTCGATGGTGCTGCAGAATGGATCGGATCGAAACCAAAACTGATTAGACGAGAATGGATTCAAGGTCAGATGCCTGGAGTGAATGGAAAGAGATCGGATTGCATTTGCATGATCATCCGTGTGATGGTAGGTTAATAATTATTATACTTACACGCAGTTGTGTGTGGTCAGTTGTATACTTACACGCAGTTGTGTGTGGTCAGTTGTATACTTACACGCAGTTGTGTGTGGTCAGTTGTATACTTACACGCAGTTGTGTGTGGTCAGTTGTATACTTACACGCAGTTGTGTGTGGTCAGTTGTATACTTACACGCAGTTGTGTGTGGTCAGTTGTATACTTACACGCAGTTGTGTGTGGTCAGTTGTATACTTACACGCAGTTGTGTGTGGTCAGTTGGCAGAGGTTGCTGTAGGTCATTCCATTCGATCCACAGATGGGGTCATAGTTCATCTGACATGCCTGGTTGCAGGTCTGAGCCGAAGCCACTGCAGAACGGATCAACAGACAAATACGCGGTTAGATTAGACTGCATACGTGCCATCATCATCATCATTGGCGTGCCCCTCTCTGGAGCGTAGCCGTTTCCACCGTTCGTTGCCACGAGACCCTATCCTGTGCTCGTCTCATGTCGTTTGCAACTATTCATGTGGAAAACTCGTCAGCAAAAGATTCCCTCGGTAACTTGCAAGATAAACGCGAGGTAGTCAGATGGTCGGATCATCCATCAATAACTAGGAGCCGCCCCGCGACGTTCTGACTCGCCGTGCATCTCACGCCCTCTAGACCGTTGCCCCCATAGGAGTCCTCCGCTCTTTTGGACGTCCAGGTCTTCGCCCATAACCCAGGGAATGGGCCCTCGTTATACCCCCGTGTATATGTGTATACGTGTGTACAGGTATATACTGTATAAGTGTATATATACACGAAGATTCCTCATAGATACATGGATACCAACGTATAATCATACATGTCGAACAGGTGCTTCGTCTCCGAGCAACCTCATGACTCTTTCCGTCTCTCAATCCAGACAACCTATCTCACCATCAACTGACCAAGACCGAGTGATGCATATAGAAGTAGGTCAATAAGTAGGTGTGCAGGTATATAAAAAATAGATGGATGGATGGATGGATGGATGAATGGATAAATGGAAGCATGGAGACAGATTGACCGCCACTATTAATGTTTTACCGAGCATAAATCAATGGTGCAAAGCAGCTGGAAGTGAACGATCGACTTGGTCAAGGACCCAATACTGAAGTAGCCGTCCTGGAAAATTGACACCTATTTTTAACGGCTAATTTTTGGTTTTAAGCTAAAGTGAAACTCAGAGATTTACATTTAGAAAACTTTTCTATGCAAAAAACCAGTGTCCTTAATTTCTTACTTTCAGTTTTCAAGCTCTTGCTATAAATTTTGTACATTGACAATTACATTTTGCCCCTCCCCCCTTGCAGAGCCACCTAAGGGCGCGAATGTTGAGCAGGAGTACCCAATATGGAGCGTTTTACAAGACGGAAGTCGATTATCCTGCCCCGAGGGAATGGAAAATGACAATTGCTTCATTCCACGTTGCCAGTTTTGACCCCCCATCTAGACCTTTCTTGCTTAACAAACTATTTCGCATTCTAGAAATGGAGGAAGACTATTATAAGCCGGGACAATTCCACGTCCCTTCTGAATCCCATCCTCACTGCCATGGTCGTCGCCTCAATGATATGGTTCCCTATACCGTAAACGTATCGTTATTGAGGAATGCCATGCACGTCCATACTGTCCGCGTTAACCAACCGATTACCGTGCAACGTGAGAGAGCAAGGATCATTGTCTGAGAATTATAGTAAGGCGATCTCAAGTGAGATCAGTGACTTACCAGCGACGAGAGCGAGACACGCGAGGAAGTACATCATGCTGAATCCGACGATGAGGTTGCTGACTAAACTTACGAAGAAGACTTCACGAGTGAAGAAGAACCGTGGAGCACAAGTGATGGATGCTCAGCCAACAGGTTGCCTTAAATAGGAGACGTCTCGGTCGTGAGGTGTGTCGACGGCGGGAAAATGACCAACTGTCGTCAGTGGAGGCCGCCATCTTGTCAGAACGTCAGTTGCAACGCAGTCACTTCCAGCGTGGAGCTGATTAAATGATGCAGATCGTTGCACATGTGTCCTTACTGATAATATTATATCTGCTGGTCTATACATGTACGTCCTTATCATTGGTCACTGTGTGTATACCTCTGTGTGTGTCTGTGTCTTTTTATGTGTGTCTCGATGTGTCTGCCTGTTTGTCTGTGGTCATCCTACTCCTTCGCTAGTTTCAACGCTTGTGCGTCACATGATGGACTTCTGGGTCCATAATCGCTGAAGATAAGAAACGAAGAGAAGAGAAGTAAAACTGAAAAATATAATCAACAACAAGGTTTCCTCCAACGCATTAAAACAGTCATCTAATAATAGACAGATAACTATTATCATTGTTGTGATAACTTGAATGTTTCTGAGGGGGGAAGGAGAAGGGAAGAATACCCCGGAAGAATTTGCTAGAGACCGTACGAGACGACTTAAGGAAATCGTTATAAGGTGATCTTGGATGTAGGTGGATGAATCCATTGGAATATGGCAACGGATGGATAGATGCGAATGGAGAGGCTGTTGTTTATAATGATACGATGCACACACCTGGTGGACATAGGTGCAATCACGTCCTAAAAGTTGGGGGGGGGGGCAAATGAATCACGTCCTAAAAGTTGGGGTACCATAGTAATAAAGTTAGGAGGACCACTCACAAGTTGGGGGGACGCGTCCCGTGGGTTCCATAGGGTGGTTGCGCCTATGCTGGTGGACAAGATGGACTGCAGTGTATGTTATATAGGATCGAGATGTATAATTATAAGGCGCCACAATTTAATTTTGTATAAAACGGGATTGCTATAATTATGCAATCGTCAGTGAAGGACGGAAGCTTCTCAATGTCCTTATAGGTTGTAGGTATACATGTAATTAATATATTTATAATTAATATGGATAATTAATTAAATGCTGTATAGCCTATACACCAGGATGCTCTGTTCGTTCTGGTACCATATCAGAATCCGGGAGTGCTATAGGGCTAGACTAAGGTAGAGATAGGTATATATATATACAGATATACATATATACAGATATACATATATATATATATAGTGTATGCACTAAGTGGAATTCAGTTGACCGGTTTAGTTCTACATGGCTAATCGAATCGAATCTGCTAACAACATGGTAGAGTTAATTAAATGCTGTATACTATAGCATATACAATACATGATGCATGGGAATGTGACTAGCTGTGACTGCAGCGTGGAAAGCAACGCATATACAGCTCAGTCGTCACTAAAGTGTTATCAGCACCGAAAAGCTGCTTAATGACATAATTATGTTTGTCATAGCTTCTCTAACTCTAGTTTTCAATATTTTCTGCATCTTTTTCATTTTTATTATTGCTAAATCATGCTTAATAGAATTCTATCTCATGCAACAGTTTCAAGTGCAATATTTAATACAGTTCAACAGATTAAAAGCATATGAAAGTCAGACGAAAGAAATGGAAATAAAATATGAATTTGTTTGAGCAAAAACTCTTAAGACAGTTTCTATCTATAAAAAAACCCACACGTAGGCCTATAGATCTATACATCTCGATTTTCCAGTCTTCGTGGTTAAGTTTTGGATCAATATCTCTGACTTGACATCTGCAGCTTCAGCTTCTCATTGAATGCCTGCAAAAAATCGAGTTAGTCACCCCCCCCCATTAATTACTCAGCAGCTGAGCATCTTTTAAGTATATAGGCGTGCTCATGAAAGCGATGCTATATATAAACGTACCTTTTTATATATACATATATAGGACTATATATATATATAATATATATAGTATTAGTCTGTATTTATATAAGCCTATAATATTTATTATATGTGCATCCATTCAAATATGGCTTGAGCTGTTCTTAGATTCCATGGTTAATATCGATTGTTTATGCTGCAGATAACGAACTGGATGTTTGTCTTCCTTAGACGACTGCATGGTCGACTGATGATCCTCCATCGATCAATGATCATGATGATAATTGTGATATCGATCTAGTTGAACATATTCCACCACATTCGAACGAATTCCGATTTGTCGATGACGCCATCTTGGTTGTCGTCGAAGACTCTGACGAGGTTTCTCGACGTCACTTCGTCGTATCCCATTCGATCGATCAGCAACCGGTTCAGTTCGTCGTGCGTCAGCAGTCCGTTCCCGTCCACGTCCAGTTCGTCGAACTTCCTCGAGATTTCGCTCTTACTGTTGGAAACAACGTTTAACATTATGTTTAGTGTAGTCGGTTCTTGGATGATATATTTTTAACATAGGTGCACTTACATGAAGACACAATTATGGACATACTTGCAAAATGCATACACATATGAATATCATGCATATCGATGAAAAGAAAGGAAGTAGGCTAAGGAATTACGACGCGTGGGTCAGACAGAGGAAGCAGAGAAGCAAAGAAAATCGAATGTCTGCAGGGGAAGGATTGCAAGTATAGGCAAAAATGCGCTGGAGGATTGAGATAGGGATGAAGATAGGGGGAACAGAGGCAGACAGAGTCAGACAGAGTCAGAGTCAGACATGGGCAGACAGATGCAGACAGACACAGAGACGTATACAGACAGAGAGACATCGATCTGCATGGTGAGTCCCGCCGACCTGGCCTGGGCTTCGGCGAAGAAGCAGCTGAATTCTTCGACGTCCAATTCCCCGTTTCCGTCCTTGTCGAACTGACCGAGTAGAAATGCCACCTGGTGACAGACGAAGAAACAAACCAACCAACGACTTATACCATCGACCAAAGCGGAAGTGTTTGCATAATAATGGATTAATTATGGATTAAACACTGCACTGGCTTCCTGTTACGAAACCGTCGAAACGCACTGCATCAGCATTCCGACACGTATACATCAGCATATATTATAAGCCTATATTGTAGTATTCAACAGATTTTAGGGGCTCTGCATGCATGTGTTCATGCATGCGGTCCTATACATGTACTATATGTAGGCTATATTTGCTGCCGTTGACTCTGTACCAGACATTAGCAATCAGATTTTGTCTGAAATGACTGGTGTTTGGCGACGCTCATGTAAGGTACTCAAATCTTTACTCTCCTATATTTAATGTCTTCATATACATAAAGATGAGGGTCAGGAATACATACAGCGTCTGCATGTATACAACAACTATAGAACACAGATGAATAGTTTATAGGCTAATACGAAAAGCACTCAGACTGAGAGTTATACAACGAACAACGAGAGAGAGAGAGAGAGAGAGAGACAGGCAGACAGATAGAGACAGAGAGACTGAGAGAGAGAGACAGACAGACAAACAGAGAGACAGAGACAGAGAGATCTACATGTATAGACCTACACACACTACATGATTCCTTTACCTTTCCGGATGGGAAATGGAAAGGTTCTTTTGTGAGGATGGCCTTCGCTTCTTCCATTGATATGAATCCACTTCCGTCCTCATCGTATTCGTTGAAGCGCTGTCGAAATGTATTCTTTCTAAGCACAGATCAATTAAAACGATGGACATTGTTTCCAGCAGTCATTGTTTCAACAGCAATTGTTTCCAACAGCCATTGTTTCTTACAGTCGTTACTTCCAACAGTGCTCTCAGTCATTGTTTCGATGTCCTGTAGATCAATGTTTCAACAGCCCGGGTGCCACTGCTTGTTCAGAATGCTTTATGTTTGAAATATAATTTCTGTTACCTGTGATATTTTCAAAATCTTTTTTCACATAAATGGTTGTATCTCAAATGCTATGCTCTATGCCAGCGGTTCTCAACCGGGGGTCCGCGGACCCCTGGGGGTCCGCGACCATCTGCCTGGGGGTCCGCGAGCACGTCCTGAAAATTACATATTTCTTAGTTAAAAACATAGGAACAGATAAATCTTTGTCAATTTGTCAATATTTCTTCCTTTCAATGGCGACATGAAACTAATAATACGCTGATTAATGACCAATTCGTTTGTTTTAGATGGGTCTGATTGTAACCTACTCTAGATTTCGGGATGCTTTTGAGAGAGTTTCTTAGAAAAAGACCACAGCCTGTAATTCATTTGAATAAACAACTCATGAGTTTCAACTTTGGCTTAGGCCTACCTGGCTGGCATTTTTGAATTAACTGAATTCCTCTACGCAAGTGATGCAGACAAATCTATATCACCCTTAATTAGTGATAAAGTGTCTGCTTGTACAAAAGAGATGATCTCTGGTGCAAAACGGATAGTGGTTGATAACTATGACACATTTTGATCAATTGCATGAATTCACATAAAAATAAAGAAATGCTCAGGTCAATCAACCAAAATTTGTTAATTTAATTTCCGGTCAATTATAGCTGGATCAGTTCAACTTCTAATTTGGTAATTTGAACGTTCACAGCTTTTCGTGAGTTTCCAGTCAGTTTCTTGCAAACTTTGATTCGTGGAATTTGGTAACCTCAGAATTGAACCAAATCATTGAACTGACTAGTGACATTAGGCCTTGAAGATGTACGTTGCATCCATGCAAGAGTTAGCTTGATGCATGAGTGTTTCGAGCAGATAAACTGTGCTCGAATATGCATGCCCAAAGCTTACATTAAAATAAACTACAGTTTTTACTAATAAATTTCAAATAATCATATCAGTAATATAAATTTGTACTACAGGATTGCAGGGGCATATCCATGCTATATTATAGCATACATGTAGGCCTACTATTACATGTATATAGGATTATAGAGTCGCACAGTCACGATAATGCGCCAAAGGCGCCAAATTTCGGTGGGGGTCCGTGGCCGGGACCAAAAATTAGAAAGGGGTCCGTCAGTGTGAAAAGGTTGAGAACCGCTGCTCTATGCCCCGCGATCCAGTCACGACATCCGCTGATCAGGTTCACGCCTTAAAGCACTTATTGATTGATTGATTGACTAATCAGTTAATTCATTCATTCATTCACTCACTCATTCATTCATTCACTCATTCAGTGATTAATTCATTCATCCAATCCGAGTATTTATATGACGCTTCTCTTTGTCATCCAACGTCTTATTGAAACGTAATCTCCAAACTTCCAAATCGCCATTCAAAAGTCAAACGCGAGGCACAAGCTTATTCACAAGCGTTGCGTTGAGTCAAAGGAGTTGTTGTCCAAAGGAGGTTCGAGTCGGGTTGGCAGCAGAGTGTGAGAGAAGGCGGAAAAGCTACAGCAAGACGGATGTCGTCTGGATCGAGAATTGGAAAGTAGAGGATCAGATGCGACATGGTAAGAGTTCTTGAAGAATTGTGATTGCAGTTTCGTATATAAAGCCCTGAGGTGTGTTGATAGAGGATTGCGAGGAAGGTGATGGGAGTGTTAGGGAGTGATGGGAAGTGATGGAGAGTGATGGAGAATGTTGGGGAGTGATGGGGGAGTGTTGGGGAGTGTTGGAAAGTGATGGGGAGGATGGCTTTTTGTAGGGGGCTTAGCCCCCCTAGCCCCCCTAGCCCCCTCTAGCGCCGCTACTGGTCAGGAAATGTTAACACTGCAGTGCATGGAAATAGTTTTCATGGAGTCTTTCAACTAGTTTTGCCAATCTATAGTAGAGGTTGATTTGCTAACGCAGACAAAACAATATCCCACTGTTGTGATGCTGGGAGGTGACTCTCGCGCAGTGAGGAACATTATTGAGCATGTGCAATTCAAATCGTCGCCTTCGTCCCTAATAAAAGAGGCGGAATCGAATCGAATAAGCAGGAATAGGCTAAGTGTTTCCTCGTAGGCCTATTCGCTGATCGGCTCAGGCCCAATGGAGTTCAGACTACCGGATGGTGTAAAACTGGAGTAATAGTAGGCTAAGGTATACTGAGATTTAAAATAATATTATTAAAGGCGCAATGACTTTTATAGCCTAGATAAGCAGTGTCAACAGAGAAATAATATCATAAAAAGCACATCTTGCTGGCTGATTTCTAGTGGTGCCCATGCATAAACGGGCCTCGCATGACCAATTTATAGTGGTGCTGAGCACTCACGGACCTCGCCTATAGCGCTCTCTACAGGGTGGGCCATAAAAAACCATAAGGTTTTTTGCCAATATCTTGGCCGGAAGTTAGAATTTCTCAATTAGTTTTACAGGCTCAAAGACAATTCATATTTACACATGATTGCCAGATTTCATCAAAATATTTCATGCAGGACAAAAGTGATAAGCCTATAACTTTTAGTGATACCACCCACTGTTTTTTGGCGATTCAAAAACGTTTCGCAACAAAAAGTAGCAAAAAACGATTTGATTAAGTCATATCTCAAATAATTGTTATTAAATGAGCTTGATAGCGTTTCTCAACTTGTGTTCAATGTGTTCACCACCAGTGCTCAAACTTTTAATAAGTCTCTTTGTAAAGTTCTTGATGGCCTTGTTGATGTGTTCCAGAGGTAAATCTTCCCAGATCATCTCCAATGCAAGAATCATTTCTGTTAGGTTAATGTTTGTGGTATTTTGCCATCATGGCTCTCTACGCTTGATAATCCATCAGGTTCCAATTCGGATATTTGGCTTCGTTGTTTTTTCCCAATGAAACCCGCACAATTGACATTGAGCCCAAGGGCGGATACATAAATTTTCGAAGGGGTATGGTGGCAAAATTTTCAGTCTTGTGACAGGGAAAAATTTTCGTCTTGGTCGCCAAAAAATCTGATGACCCTTTTTTAAGTCATTACCATTTTATCCGCCAAAATAGTTGATGACCTTTTTTAGTCGTACGGACCTCGTGGGCGTCGGGAGGAGCCTACGGAACTACTTATGGGGGGGGAGACACGCTAACTTTCCGAGCCAGAATAGCTGGTCAAAACTAAAGAAATTTCTAAATGGGGGGCCATGGTCGGATTGGCCACCTGGATCCGCCCCTGATTGAGCCGATCTCTTTTCATTAATGGCATGTTTCCTACTAACTCTCAAAATTAACTCTTAATTTTTCCCTGCACTCACTGTTTATAAGAGTAAATTCGGTGATGATAGCTTTAGTTCTAAGATCCCTTGCTCATGAAGTGTGCCTGAGTACCCACTTTTTAGTTTGTCATTGACATCTTGGCCATTTTCAATTTTAGATATTTGAATTTCATTGCTTCAATAGTAAAATCACTAATCTGACAGATTTCTTCTTTACCAACTTGATCATCTTGCTAAATGACTTCAGAGTGAAGTGCAGCTACGCTGGTACATTCTTTCTTTCCTAAATAATAATGATAGGGATTAACTGGATACATCAAGGCCAGCAGCTTTCTGCTGATAACAACTATAATTATTTGAGACGAGACTTACTGAAATCGATTTTTAAACTTTTTGTTGCGTTACTTTTTTGAATCGTGAAAAAAAACAGTGGGTGGTCTCACTAAAAGTGATATAACTTTTGTTCTGCTTGAAATATTTTGATGAAGTATGGCCATCTTGTATGTATGGGAATGGTTTTTAAACCTGTAGAATTTCATTTGGAAATTCTTACTTCTGGACAACAGGCTACATTGGCAAAAAACCTAAGGAGTCTTTTTTATGGCCCTCCATGTAGATAGACCTATTTAGAGTTTCAAGTTACGATTGCGGGTGGTAGGCCTGTTACCTGTGGGCCTATAGTATACGATGTCAAAGAGTCAAAGGGCTGAAGTGAATGTAATGTAACTTACGATTCGCGAACGTTTTTGGTGAGTTGAGCGAATTCTTCGGTCGACAGTTGACCGTCGTCGTTGACGTCGAAGTGTTTAATGAATCGTCGAGCCCTGTCCTCAGGAAAGGACAGCTCACGCTTCAGGGCATCGACGGCCTCAGACAGAGACATCAACACCTCGACCTTTGGCCTATGCAGCACCGTGACACACGAGTCACATAGTAATATATTATATTAAATATATTATAGTGAAGTTATCGAAAATGACAAACACTGCAAGATCTCACGCGTCTTATAAACCTTCAGAATTTTGTGTCCATTGCATTTGAAACGTTGGGCCATACATCAATCACGCGGGTCGCGAGTTTTTATTGAAGTGATGCCGCGGTTTCAGGCGATCCAAGGGAGATAGTCTAGCCTATCTCTAGAACAATTGCACTGATAAATCATATGGGGAAGGTGCTCATGATAATTCTCCTAAATCGGCTGAAGGTAAGAACGGAGCAATACATGTCGGATGAGCAAGCAGGGTTTGGAAAGGATAGAAGCACTGTTCAACAAATCCTGATGTTAAGATTAATTGCAGAAAAAGCCAAAAGGAAAAACAAGCCTGTCTATAACTGTTTTATTGATTTTCAAAAGGCATTTGATTCCATTAAGCATGAGGTAACTTGGGCAATATTGGAATTCTATGGAGTAGGCAAGAGACTGATAGAAATCCTAAAGAATATTGCAGAGAGGTCAAAGTCTGCAGTAAGAGTGGGATGGGGGCCCGGTAGAGTAATGGTTAACACGCTGGCCAAGAGTGCGAGAGGTAGTGAGTTCGAGCCCCCGTTGGGCGGATTTGCTTTGTAGGCTGCCATCAGCGCCGTGTAATTACAAAGCTGTCTGTTCAGTTGGTAGTTAAGTTTAGTTAAGATTACTGCATAACTTGTAAATGTAAAGCGCAGTGCGTCTTGCAGGCGTTTAATTAAAGAAAAGATATTATTATTATTATTATTATTATTATTATTATTATTATTATTATTAAGTAGGAGGGTGGTTTTTGACTGTAATAGGCACAACTTCCACAAGACTCCAATTTCACCAAACACATTTATTTCATACTTGGAAAGAGTAATGGAGAATACTCAGGAGAATTCAACCGGAGTCTATGTACAAGGAGAGCAAATTAATAACTTGCGATTTGCAGATGACATTGACTTACTGGAGTATAGTTGCGAAAGGTTACAAGAAAGTGTAGGTGGGCTAAATAAAGATGCACAAATGGCTGGATTAAGAATAAATGTGGACAAAACAAAAACAATGGTGTTTGGGAGAGAAACAATAGACAAGGAAATCAAAGTGCAAGATCAGATGATTGAAATGTAACACAGTTTGTGTACCTGGGCAGCCTGTTGACGTGGAATAACGACTGCACGAAAGAAATAAAGACAAGAATAGCAAAAGCAAAAGAAACCATGGCAGGACTGAACACCATCTGGAGCAGCAAGCAAATAAGTTACAGGACTAAATTGAACGTCTTAATCATAGGCGTAACTTTCTATTGTGACGGTGGTGTCCAGTCACCACCACTTTTAAAAGTGGTGGTGACAGTCACCACCACTTTTTGGTCCGAAAAAGAAATATTTTTTTAGAAACCTGAAAGCACTTGACTTACATATAAAGGTCAGTCATGATTAACATCGCAATGGGACCAATGCTGATATATAGAGGCCTCCATAGTGTGTTCACTCTCCACAGTCATGGCCGTAAATCCTAAGGAGGGAAGGGAAGTAATTTCCCTTCATGCAGTTTAAACTTGGGGAGGGAACGTGAAGCAATTCCATCCAACAAATCGTTAAGGCTCCGAGGCAGTGGCATGCTCAATTAACCTTTTGGAATGATTATTACTACCAAAATAGCATTGACGGAATCTCCGTACATTAAGCCGGTGTCACGAAATAGAGTATCCCCCTTGAAAGCAATCCGGGGGGATGAATTAATCTGTCCCACGGATGAAATTAACCGGTCTAGACTATCCGGGGGATAAACCGTTCTATCCCCCTTTTTGAAAAATCCGTATAATTGAACATTTTATGCTCTCATCAAACTTTAAAGTGACTCTAATAATTGTTTTAAGTGTACTAAGCAATGTTCAGAGAAAGGCAACTGGAATTTATTTAGTGACTCTGATTGTTCTTAAGTGTCTTAAATGTTCTAAGTGCTCTAAAACCAAAGCAAAACAAATTATCTAGTAGAAATAAACATACCTGTTAGTGTCATTGTTCAAAATAAAGCAGATGAAAATTAATTTGCAAATATAAATACACGCGGAAGTGACTTTTTCGACTTTTCTTCATTTGGGGGATACGATTAATACGGAGGGTATACTCTATTTCGTGACACGGGCAAAAGTTGGCTCAGACTTTAGGAAGGGTCAGCAAGCTAGACGACTGTTTCTTGGATGATATAATTGCGCGAATGAATGGATACTGAGAACCTTATACTCGTTGGGCCTGATTTAACTGAAGACCACGACACACATTTAAAGTTGGTCGCGAACAGCAAACTTTTCAGAGCAGTCGGATCATGGACGGTTTTAGGAAGAATGTGACGTTCAATAATAAATCATCCTTCAAAGACTGATTGGTCAGATAAGAGAGCGGACAACAAATTATTAAGACAGCTGTGACATATAAAAATATATTCATACATATTATTATATAGATGGGAAAAGAACGCTTTGAGAGAGGGAGAAGACAGTGTTCATCTTTGGGCCCAATATTACATCCGATTCTAAAGAAGATTATAAGTAAATTTTAAACGAGAGAAATTGACAAGTAAAGTGCTGTAGTGCTAAGTGTAGAGGAGCACCTTTGAAATCACTTAAGCGATCATAATAATAGGCGAAACCGTCGTTTTCCAAATTAGGAGCAGGATTGGCGTGATGGTCAGTACAGTTAAGCACACAGTGCAAATGCACACTACTTTGAGATAGAATTGCAGTAGCAGTCGAGACAGACAGGGGCGGATACAGAAATTTTCGAAGGGGGCCAACATTTTCGGTGATCTTTGCCAGAAAATATCTGATGACCTTTTTTAGTCGTTTGGTCTCGAAATGTCTGAAAAATATACCAATTTTCCTGCCAAAAATAACTGATCACCTTTTTTAGTCATCAGTCGTCTGGTCGACGTAATTGATTTTTAATGCCTGTTGAAACCAAATGGGGGCACGTCCTATGCACTTTTGAAATGGGCATGGCCGGATTGCCCTCCCCCGGATACAGACGAATAGAATAGGAAGACTGTGGATAAAATTTGTGAAAGAGCTGTGTTTTAAACATTGATTTACTGATCCGTGAGCGGAAATATCGTGGAGCACACCCGCGAAAGAGACGAAAGAGTGAGAATGGAGAAGGAAAGTAATGAGAATAGCGAGAGAGTTCTCACCAGAGTTCATACCATATATATATCTTGGGAAGTGGTAGAAGAAGCCGAGGAGAAGAAGGGAATTGAGAAGCTGTGAGCCAAGAAATAGTCACCACCACTTTTACGGGGAAAGTTACGCCCTTGGTCTTAATGACATGTGTGTTCAGCACAGCACTATACGCATGTGAGGCATGGACTGTCAAGAAGACGGATCGAGATAAGATATTGGCCTTCGAAATGTATTGCTATAGAAGAATATTAGGCCTACATTAGAGCATTTGTCCTATTGGACAATGAAGGTTACAAACAAGGAGATTCGTAGCAGGTTAAATATAAAAGAAGACCTAATGCAGAAAATAATGAGGAGGAAACTCAGCTTATTCGGACATATATGTAGAATGGAGGATGACAGAAAGATAAATAGTGTGATGCTGGGAAGTATGGATGGTAATGGAAGAAGAGGACGACCAAACAGAGAGTGGATAGACGACATCAAAGAGTGGTGTAATCAAGACATTTAGCCTACAGCTTAAGCAGACTTGCTCAGGACCGCGGACTTTGGAAGAGAACGATAAAGTGTGCATTGGACACCTACGGGTTGTTAACCCATGGGTAATGATGATGATGATGATGATGATGATGATGATGGTGATGGTGATGGTGATGGTGATGGTGATGGTGGTGATGGTGATGGTGATGGTGATGGTGATGGTGGTGGTGGTGGTGGTGGTGGTGGTGATGATGATGATGATGATGATGATGATGATGATGATGGTGATGATGGTGATGATGATGATGATGATGATGATGATGATGATGATGATGATGATGATGATGATGATGATGATGATGATCTCTTCAAGAGACTTTCAACCTGTAGGCTACACAGCGTTTCAGCGCCTTCATCGCCTATAGGCCTACCTTTGCACAACCCCCCGGGAACGACAATCACGCACTCTAAACTTGAGCACACTTTGTTTTTAGTTTAGTTTTTAGCCTTTGGAAATAATAAATGTTGAAGAAAAAAGAATAATAAGTCACGGAAATCAAGTAGGACTGCAGATGGGAAAGTTTTAAAAAAACAAGAAACTAACGTTTCGCCCGTCGACCTCAACAGAAGTTCTCTGTACTTTGCGTACATCCTGTCGTCGTCGTTGTCGTCGTCGTCGTCGTTGTTATTCCTGCTTCTTCTCCTTGCTAACCGTCTGCTAGGTGGCGCCACTCTGACCACCAACGTCGACGACGCATCAGCCACAGAATAATCGAAAGAGCAGAGACGAGAAAGCAATGCAAGCGGAGGAGGAGGCCATTGATTAGCGTGCTGTGGTGTCTAACCCTTGACAACCGAATCTGTCAATCATCGAATGAACGCTCCTCCTCCTCCCAGGCTACCCACACACCCCTCCGTCTGTCGCCTATTAAGCTATTTCCTAAACCTATACTTGTGCATTCCAATCTCCAACAGATCCCACACTCGGCTATGTAACGATTTATTCCCGTATTCCCAGAATTCCCAGAATTCCCTTTCCATGTCGCCGCTCCTCTGTTATAATCGTCTCACGCTTTTCCATTCATCTCCCCTCCCCGATGTTCAACTGATCTCACTTCTTAAGAAATTCACACCCCACACACATCATCATCCACCTTCCAATCTATATCTCATCTCATGGCAAAACGACACGTGGATAAATCGGTGCCCTGCGCTCTCAACTAACGCTTTAGAAACTTAGACTTACTGGTAATGATTACTGCGATTGCGAGACAGCGACAGACAGACAGACAGACAGACAGACAGACAGACAGACAGACAGACAGAGGACATGGAGACAATCGCATCAATTCTTTTCTTGCGATTGTTGTCTTTCGAATTCTGCGCTGACTTGGTAATTTCGGCGGCGGCGCACAGGTCATTTTTGGTCGGCGGCGGCGGCGAACCGACAAACAAACGTCGGTGGCGGTGCCGACAAACAAACGTCGACGGCGGTGCCGACAAACAAACGTCGGCGGCGGCACCGACAAATTCACGGCGACGTCGTCGCGACTCGGTGTCGTGGGGCAAAAGAAGATACTGTCCCAAGATCGGTCCAGGGTCAATCGGAAAGTCCCATGTCAGGGTTCTCAAAGGTAAGAGGAGCGAAGGTCTTCTGAAACTGATGAAAGATATATTGAAGCAGCAGCAAAAATTTGAAGGTCACTTTTACAAATTAAAACAACGGTCATGTAAATAATTGACAATGATTGTAAAATAATTTTTACATTCGGAATTAATCAAATTCCGAGTGCGATAATTTTCTGACAGGCAGCAAGTTCGAAAATGTTGGGCTTATAATATTATAACCACGAAGGCAGTGCCCTACTCTACCCTTGCAATTCATGCATTTCGTGTCTGATTGTGCAGCCAGGACTTAAAGTTTGGCAGGACGGTCATGGACGGCGTCTAGGCACTTATTTTCGAGGCTGGACGCCGTCCTGCCACTTATTTGGCAAGCACTGCCTGGAGGTCGTCCAAGACTGCCTGGACGCCGTCCATGAAGTTACGAGCGGCCGTCCATGATTGCATTACTAGATAATTTGTTCCTTTGGTTTTAGAGCACTTAGAACATTTAAAACACTTATGAACACTCAGAGTCCCTAAATAAATTCGAGTTACCTTTCTCTGAACATTGCTTAGGACACTTAAAACAATTAGAGTCACTTTAAATTTCGGTTACAGAATAAAATTTTCAATTATACGCATTTTTCGATAAAGGGGGATAGAATGGTTTATCCTCCCGGATAGTCTAGACCGGTCAATTTCATCTGAAGGGATAGATTAATTCATCCCCCCGGATAGCTTTCAGGGGGTAGAATATCACGTGACACCGGCCTATATTAGATGACTAACAAACTCGCCAGACCTTGGCCCTCTTGCTTATCACGTCTGGAGAGCTATGCTGGAACGCTGCAAGACATTTCATCCCAAGTTGGAGAACATTGGTCAGCTGAAGCAAGTCTTGCTGCTTATATGGGATCAGTTACCGTAGGACACGATGAACAAGGTCATTCTGCGCCTTAAAAAAAATCGAGTTCGTGTTAGAGCAGGGAGTGGACACTGGACACTCTCATCATACTTTGCAATAAATTGCAAAACGAAATTCAGAGGTCGTAGTGAAAAGTGATATCTTTTGACATGGAAATCTACAAGTGAGGTTCATTTTTCAGCGAAAATTTTAAAAACCGAAATGGAAAGTTTAAATAGCTGTAACTTTTCAAACATAACAAAAGTTCACTGAAACTTTCAAGGATTGTTGGATATTCATTCCCCTGCAAATTGGGAAATTTTCGCAGAAAATTTTCAATCGGTTGAGAAGATATTGCATTTTATCCGGTGGTACTTTTTTGAGCCACTCTGTATGTTTGCGTGGTTGTCCACATGGTTGTTTGTCTAGATATCTGCAAGGCATTGTTTTCGATGTAGGCACTCGTTTGAATTGGTGCCGACCTAATCAATTGCAATCGCAGACAATGGATCAAGTTACGATGAACAATTGTCTGCCACATGCGCCCATCGCTACAAATAGATTCTTCTCCATCCTCCTCCTCCTCTTCCTCCTCCTCATTTTCATCTTCCCCTCCAGGTCCTCCTCTTCCTCTCCTCCTCCTCCTCCTCCTCTTCCTCCTCCTCATTTTCATCTTCCCCTCCAGGTCCTCCTCTTCCTCTCCTCCTCCTCCTCTTCCTCCTCCTCTGAATCCATCCACTCATCGGTTGGTAACGATTCTCCTCCACTTCCACTGTTTATCCTCCATCTGCGTTCGATGGATGGAACACGTGATCATGTGTGTCGTCGTCGTCGTCTGGTGCGTTGTTGATGCCTCCATTGTCATCACTCGACCGTGACCATTGTTCAACAGGATTCCAGCGACGCCGTCACGGATGACAGCGATCAATCCGAATGCCAGGCTGCGGCTACTACTGCGGCTGCTGCTGCGGCTGTTGCTATGGAAACGCAATACACACAAGGCACATCGTGCAGTTCTGCACGGATCATATTTTGGTCAGAAATTAGGGCGTGCTATGAAAAGCCTATGATCTTATTTAATTACTTCTATAGCGCCTTTTTCACAACAGCCATGTACTGAGTCGATATAGCCAACATGCAGCGGCCGATTGATTGTCATAATCAGCTGATGTATACGGAGAAGTGGATCGAATTCTGATCAGTCAGACATTCCAGAAATCCAGCTTCGCGAGCTACAGATAATAATGGGAGTCAGTTATTAGTTGAGTTTCGGTTTAGTTCTGAATGGCATTTGTAGAGAATTGACAGAAGACATTAGAATTTTTAGTGGACAGTGGATGAGTGGATTCCAAGCTTCGTTCGAAATGCCATGAATGCATTGCTGCCATATCTATAGCATTGTTTTGAGCAAGATGTTGCTCACTGTTTCTCCCATATGCACTAAAATACTACACTTTTCGTCAAACCTTTTACACAGTGTTGTATTTTATGTCATAATGTTATAAGAGAAGCAATAATTGTCAGACTTTTAGAATGGAAAATGACGTTTGTCAACAATAAATGGAGCGAAAGATTATATAGAATCTTGTAGAGAAGAAGCTCAAGGCAAATCGAATCGAATTGAATCGAATCGAATCGAATTGAATTGAATTAAATTGAATTTATTAAATTGAATTGAATCGAATTGAATTGAATTGAATCGAATTGAATCGAATTGAATTGAATTAAATTGAATTTATTAAATTGAATTGGATCGAATCGAATTGAATCGAATCGAATCGAATTGAATTGAATCGAATCGAATTGAATTGAATTGAATTGAATTGAATTTATTAAATTGAATTGAATCGAATTGAATTGAATTAAATTGAATTTATTAAATTGAATTGAATCGAATTGAATTGAATTGAATTGAATTGAATTAAATTGAATTTATTAAATTGAATTGGATCGAATCGAATTGAATCGAATCGAATCGAATTGAATTGAATTGAATTGAATTGAATCGAATTGAATTTATTGAATTGAATTGAATTGAATTGAATTGAATTTATTAAATTGAATTGAATCGAATTGAATTGAATTAAATTGAATTTATTAAATTGAATTGAATTGAATCGAATTGAATTGAATTAAATTGAATTTATTAAATTGAATTGAATCGAATTGAATTGAATCGAATTGAATTGAATTAAATTGAATTTATTAAATTGAATTGGATCGAATCGAATTGAATCGAATCGAATCGAATTGAATTGAATTGAATTGAATTGAATCGAATTGAATTTATTAAATTGAATTGAATCGAATTGAATCGAATCGAATCGAATTGAATTGAATTGAATTGAATTGAATCGAATTGAATTTATTAAATTGAATCGAATCGAATTGAATTGAATTTATTAAATTGAATTGAATCGAATTGAATTGAATCGAATTGAATTGAATTGAATTTATTAAATTGAATTGAATCGAATTGAATCGAATCGAATCGAATTGAATTGAATTGAATTGAATTGAATCGAATTGAATTTATTAAATTGAATCGAATTGAATTGAATTGAATTTATTAAATTGAATTGAATCGAATTGAATTGAATCGAATTGAATTGAATTGAATTTATTAAATTGAATTGAATCGAATTGAATCGAATCGAATCGAATTGAATTGAATTGAATTGAATTGAATCGAATTGAATTTATTAAATTGAATCGAATCGAATCGAATTGAATTGAATCGAATTGAATTGAATTGAATTTATTAAATTGAATTGAATCGAATTGAATCGAATCGAATCGAATTGAATTGAATTGAATTAAATTGAATTGAATTGAATTGAATCGAATCGAATCGAATTGAATTGAATTGAATTGAATCGAATCGAATTGAATTGAATTGAATTGAATTGAATCGAATTGAATTGAATCGAATTGAATTGAATTGAATTGAATTGAATCGAATCGAATCGAATTGAATTAAATTGAATTTATTAAATTGAATTGAATCGAATTGAATTGAATCGAATTGAATTGAATTGAATTTATTAAATTGAATTGAATCGAATTGAATCGAATCGAATCGAATTGAATTGAATTGAATTGAATCGAATCGAATCGAATTGAATTAAATTGAATTTATTAAATTGAATTGAATCGAATTGAATTGAATTGAATTAAATTGAATTGAATTAAATTGAATTGAATTAAATTGAATTGTATCGAATTGAATTAAATTGAATTTAATAAATTGAATTGAATTGAATTAAATTGAATTGAATTAAATTGACTTGAATTAAATTGAATTGTATCGAATTGAATTAAATTGAATTTATTAAATTGAATTGAATTGAATCGAATTGAATTTAATTGAATTGAATTAAATTGAAGTAAATTGAATTGAATTGAATTAAATTGAATTGTATCGAATTGAATTAAATTGAATTTATTAAATTGAATTGAACTGAATTGAATTAAATTGAATTGAATTTATTAAATTGAATTGAATAGAATTAAATTGAATAAATTGAATTGCATTGAATTGAATTAAATTGAATTTATTAAATTGAATTGAATTGAATTAAATTGAATTTATTAAATTGAATTGAATTGAATTGAATTGAATTAAATTGAATTGAATTGAATCGAATTGAATCGAATTGAATCGAATTGAATTGAATTAAATCGAATTGAATTAAATTGAATTGAATTGAATTGAATGGAATTGAATCGAGTTGAATTAAAATGAATTTAATTTAATTACGTTAATGGAGTCGAATGGTGTAAAACTGCAAACCATGCAAGCATCCAACTGAGGGTAGAACTAGAAAGGCCTAACCAGAGGACAAACGATGAAGGCACACACACATATATATAAAATTAGGCCTATATATATATAATATATATATAACTATATATATATAACTATATACCATAATCGCATATAATTATATCAAGCGAACGAAGGTCAAATGCGAGCGTGTTGTCTTTCCTTTCTCAATTAAACCGATTATCGCGTGATTGTGAACATTAAATATAATAAGTAAGGCGACAGTTCCTCAGCTGATTAGTAGATGCCTATTTAGGCAGACATATAGGCCTATTGTATGGACTTGGAGACCGGAAGAAGGAAAAAGGAACAGAGGACGTCGGAGAAAGACCTGGAGAAGCACATTGAGGGAGGGATCTGAATCTGATGGAGATGGTATCGACTAGACTCACTATAGACTCACTAGAGCGAAGCAGCAAATGTCGCAGCCGACCGTGCAGAATGGAGAAACCTTGTCGCCCGATGTTCCGAAAGGAATGAAAAAGGAACTAAGAGAGAGAGAGAGAGAGAGAGAGAGAGAGAGAGAGAGAGAGAGAGAGAGAGAGAGAGAGAGAGAGAGAGAGAGAGAGAGAGAGAGAGAGAGAGAGAGAGACAGACAGACAGACAGACAGACAGACAGACAGACAGACAGACAGAGACAGACACAGAGACAGAGACAGAGATTGTATGGATATAGAGTATATAGTAGTACCAGTAGCAGCAGCAGCAGCAGTAGCAGCCACAACAGCAGCAGCAATAAATCCTACTAGTTTGAACAATTACTTGTATATAGATGATTACCGGTAAATTTTAAGCAGATGTCAGGCCTACCCATTTCAAGATTGTGAAGATGAAATTGAGATTAGGTCAGCGTATTACACTGGACAACAAATTTTTACAAAAGTCATGTTACTGAAATGAAATTAGTCAGTTCTTATCAATTTTTATGTGCTGAACACGAATATGACAGTGAAATTGCTTAATTGGCTCTAGTTTTTTTGTAATCTCAAATGAAGTAATTTTATATCGCACAATGCATTCCAATAGTGATACACTTACGGTTACTATTTGTAAAAACCAGGTCATAGACTAGTTCTTAGATTTTTTTGCCTGTCTCTTGTACAGCTGTTCTGGAGCATCTCTGCGGAGTGTCCAGCAGTAGTCAGCCAACATTGTAGTGGACCATTTTCCCTGGTACCTTTGCTCCATTGTTGCGATATCTTGATGAAAGCGTTCGCCATGTTCGTCACTAACCATACCACAGTTGTCAGGGAAGAAATCGAGATAGGAGTGAAGGAAATGCATCTTCAGCGACATATTGCAGCGCAATTTCTGGTACTGCTTGAGCATGTCTTCTACTAGTTCCTTGTAGTTTTCTGCCTTATAACATTCCCCAGAAAGTCTGTAGACACTAGACGAAAAGCATTCCATGCTTGTTTCGCATCACCCTCCAGCAAGTTGTTGAAGCGGTCATCTTTGAAAAGTTCTCTAATCTGAGGACCCACGAAAACTCCCTCTTTAATCTTTGCTTCGCTGAATCGAGGGAATTTTTCATGCAGGTATCGGAAAGCTGGCGAAGTGCGGTCCATGGCTTTCACGAAGTTCTTCACCAAACCTAGTTTGATGTGAAGGGGTGGTAGTAGGATTTTGTGAGCCTCGACCAGAGCTGGATGCTGGATATTCTTCTGTCCAACTGCCATGTTTTGTCTGGGAGTCCATTCCTTCCGCACGTAGTGCAACTCTCTTGCCCGACTATCCCACTCACACAAGAAACACATATACAGGGTGGCTAAAAAAAAAACGTACCACCGGGGAAAATGCGATATCTTCGCAGCCGATCGAACTTTTTCTGCGAAAATTTTCCAATTTGTAGGGGAATGAATTTCCAACAATACCTGAAAGTTTCATTTGAAACTTTTCATGTTTGCAAAAGTTACAGCTGTTCAAACTTAAAATTTCGTTTTTTCAATTATCCGCGGAAAATTGACGTCACTTGTAGATTTCCAAGTCAAATGATATCACTTTTCACTACGACCTCAGCATTCCGTTTTGCAGTTTATTGTAAGGTATAATGAGAGTGTCCACTCCCTGCCTTAACACAAGCTCAAATTCTTTTTGTGAAGCTCAGTATGGCCTTGTTGGTCGGGTCCTGCGGCAACTGACCCCACATTAGCAGCAAGACTTGCTTCAGCTGGCCAATGTTCTCCAACTTGGGATTAAATGTCTTGCAGCGTTCCAGCATAGCTCCCCAGACGTGATAAACAAGAGGGTTAAGGTCTGGCGAGTTTGTAAATCATCTTTGCCAATGCATTTACTTCAGTTGATGTCAATAAGGTAGCGCCATCATAATCAACCTTGCCGTGCGAGCAAGCAGGCGCACTGTCCTGCTGCATAATAAAACCAGATGTTAGAGCATACCTGGTCTTCAATGAGTCTGGGTAAGCGAGTTCAATGATGAGTTTGACATCTAACCTACTGAATGGGATTAATTGCAGTCTTTTCTTGCAGCCGCAACACACGCCGGCATATCTGATGCCGAAACCACGATTTGCTTTGCAAACTTGACCTTTCGATTACCAAGCGAATTTCGTGAAAATCGCGCTTTTTCCGTCAGATCAAGCGACCACTTCCTGCCTCTCTTCCGACATCTGATCTTCGTTACATAAACACGTTTGCAGATAGTCTTCAATGTGCTCAGGCTCCACTTTTCACTGGGTATTTTGCTATGATCACGCGATGTCTCAGTCTCTGTTCATGCAAAGTCCGAGTTCCCATTTGATCTTTTGCAGAAACTTTGCCCATGACGTTCATTGTTTGGGTTCACCAATTGAGACCTTAATCTATAAAATATCACCAAATACCAGCAGATTGCTTCATAAACAGCTTCTTTACAGCTCATAGTGAGGTCGTATGACATCATCATCAATGAGTGTGTGTTGTAATTTGCCAAACATCCTAATGAAATCACTTGTATTGGAGCATGATTCTCCGGATAATTGAAAAAACGAAATTTTAAGTTTGAACAGCTGTAACTTTTGCAAACATGAAAAGTTTCAAATGAAACTTTCAGGGATTGTTGTATATTCATTCCCCTTCAAATTGTGAAATTTTCGCAGAAAAACACCAATCGGCTGCGAAGATATCGCATTTTCCCCGGTGGTACGTTTTTTTTTGAGCCACCCTGTATATGTTGTATATCCTTGCTGCAGTCCCATTAAAATGGCAACTACCTTCAAATCACCGCACAGGTGCCATTTGTACCTGTTATAGTCAATGTAATGCAGTAGCTGTTTTAGGTTATCGTATGTCTCTTTCATGAGGACAGCATGCGCTAATGGAATAGATGGAAGACGGTTTCCATTGTGCAAAAGCACAGCCTTAAGACTCAGTGTCGAAGAGTCTACAAAGAGTCTCCATTCTTGGGGGTCATGAGTGATCTGTAAGGCATTCATGAGGTCGTCAATATTGGAACAGAATACCAGATTACCTTCCTTCATGAAGAAAGGTTCCAACTGCTGATGGTGCTTTCTATATGAAGTGATTGAGACATCTTCTTCTAGAAGATTCCATTGTTGGAGTCTTGATCCTAGCAACTCTGCCTTGTTTTTGGATAAGTCCAAATCACGAACAAGGTCATTTAGTTCTTCCTGTGTTATTCTGTGTGGGGTTGATGATGCACCACAGTGAAAATCGGGATCACTGCACGCTGACGGACCAGGAGAAGAACATGTCGGCTCACCCTTGTCCTCATCAGATGATTCAACGAAAATATATTCTGCTGGAGGTTCTGGAATAGGAAGTCCATCACCATGTGGAACTGGTCTCAATGCAGACGGAATGTTTGGGTAGACTATTGTCGACTTCTTTTGCTTCGTTATTCCACCGGAAAGAGGAGGAACCAAGCAGAAGTAACAGTCATCTAAGTGGTTGCTTTGCTCTCTCCACACCATGGGAACTGCAAACAGCATTGATGGTCTTTTGCCATTCAACCACTGTGAAAGCTGTGTTGTTTACATGGTGAAACATAAGAAATGAACTACATGAAATATTTTCAAAACGAGAGCCAATAAAAACTTTTTATGGTTATATTCGTGTTCAGCACACCAAGATGCTACACATTAGGGCCTTTTCCAGTCAGTAACGATTTCTATGTTGACCAGTGTTAGTGGAGGGAATTTGAGAAGTCCATAGCACACGTGTGTCACGTGACTTTTAAAGGTCGACGTCAGTGGTATGCACGAATTAGTTGAATAAAAAGAAACCTTCAGCCAAAGAAAGAGATCGACATTTGATGTAATAACTTGATCAAATACATCGAAGCAATAATTATTGATCATCGAGAAGACGGACCAATATAATTCTCATCCAAACGAATGAATGGATGCTGTTGGGATGTTTGCCGTCGTTGGTATGCAGACGTTGGTATGCAGACGTTGGTATGCAGACGTTATAGGTCTACACAAAGTTAACTGCAGTCGTTTTCGATGTTTTCTCTCAGAATTCGGTCGTGTTGTGAATTATTCGGTCGTGTTGTGAATTATTCGGTCGTGTTGTGAATTATTCGGTCGTGTTGCGCAGTGGCGTAGCCAGGAATTTTTCATGGGGGGGTTTTATGGCCGGAAACCCTGTTTTTTTGCTATTTTTCTTACTTAAATGGAAAAATAACCTTAAAAAAACCTTTTCCCGGAGCCAATGGGGGGGTTTGATCCCCGAAACCCCCCCTTGCCAGCGCCACTGGTGTTGCGAATTATTCGGTCGTGTTGCGAATTATTCTACCCAAGGCCGTAGCCAGGATTTGACTTGGGGGTGTGTGTTTCTTCGGCAGAGAATTTCTGACGACATTTTAGGCGTCAAAATTTCTGACGACCTTTTTTGAGTCATCGAAACGACTTTCTTACCATTTTTCGCCCAATTTCATGTTTTTCATTATGTGCTAGTGAATGCATTCTATTATATTTTACATTTTTCATTTGGATGGTGTTGTTTTTATGTAGTTTATTTCATGGTTTTTACATCATGTGCTAGTAAATGCATTGCATTATTTTTTGCATTTTCCATTTCGGGAGGTGTTCAAACACCCAAAACACCCCCTAGCCACGGTCTTGATTCTATACCGAGAAGTTGACTGACAATGATTAGTCATTATATAGCATCGCTTCAATCAAGTTCAATGCCTCCTCCTCCTCCTCCTCCTCCTTCTCCTCGTCCTCGGTCTATACAATGACCGACTGACTTCCTACACCGTCACTCTAAATATAGCGACCTATCGACTCAATGTTAAACTGGCGCTAGAAAAACGGACCGAGGACGACAGACGAAGTGGGGGAGAAGTTAGACTCATCGACTCATTTCTCGATTGAGTTTCAGAACTGACTATAATAGGTGGGGGAAACAGACCATGGCGTGATAACAGCAATGGTGTTCGTTGCTGCCATGATTTCGAAACAGGGCGATGCTAAGCCTTGTTCTACGGGAAGCTGAGAAAGACAGCCAGACGAACAGATAGTGAGGCAGACAGACAGACAGACAAACAAACAGACAGACAGCGGGGTGGAGCCACTTAGCACTGTTAGCAGAATAAATAAATAGCTGTCATCATCAGAAGCAGAAAGTACTTAGCCTTCGATCGTCCATAACAATCGGCTGTCATTATGATGACACGTCAGACGTGCCACTCCCGCATTGCAGCAACTATCGGCTGAGGCCATCATTCGTTGGGTCAAATGAAATGACAAACAGATCAATGCACCAATCGATTATCTGACCGATCTCAACGATACGCCTCAGAAACTCGGTTCCAGTCGACTAGTTGAAGCTATCAAACGCAAATCTCATATTTGTTGGTTTCAACTCCGATTATGAGGAAGACGTGAAGCCTGACCGGTCGACGAGAATCGTCCGAGTTGGGAACCCCCACCACCACCCTCACCCCACCACACCACTACCAGAGTGTGAACCACGGTTGATCGATACCAGTCCTGACACTTTAGACCTACATGTATTAGGCCTAGCCATCAACTACTTTGCTCCTCGCAGACATGTTTCTTGTCATTTCTCTATTGAAATCAAACCGCATGTCTCATCTTTGTCTCTGACCTCACAGTCCGTCGATCTCTTCGCTCTTCGGCAGCGAAGAGATTGGTTTTGCTAAGTCTTTTCGATTGTGGACCCCGCCATATGCATGGAATGCATGGAATGGTCTCCCATTAGCGATTGATGCCTAGACTAAACTCGCCTGCTTTTATAAGTCGCTCAAATCTTACTTTTGCTAGCTGTGGCTGGACTGGGAGCACCTCTGATTAGGTTTCTTGAACAGGCGCTATATAAATTTTCGGAATGAATAATAAAACGGCGCAATGATCGATAGAAAAGCAGAGGGTGGTAGTCACAGTATAGGATGGAGATATCCGCATTAAAAGCTCTCTTCCGGTTGTAGTAATATGGACAGGAGTCACATCAAAGTCATCTGTTTGTTTCATAATTATGGTGTCAGTGTGTCACTGGTGTATAATAGGAATGTCCAAGTAGAAGAGAAGAAGAGTTGCAGCTGCAGACGATATGACATCGTTTGGTGATCAACCAATAAATCAGTCAGTCAGTAAATATCAGTCATCAAACGGTATATCAATCAGCAGGGTACTATAACATAATTCAATCAATCAATCAGTCAATCAATCTACCTCGATTCTCCCACATAATTATCTACATTCATGACTGTTCAACTTCACTGGCTCCCCCTCTCTGCCCGTATACAATTCAGAGTTCTTGTTTTGGTTCTTAAGTATCATAATTGGGTCTTGTTCCTATAGTATATATCTCTGTGATCTCAAGTTTCGTTCCTTCTCTGCCACTTCACTGCATCCTCTTATAAATAACTTCTGGTTGGCTTGTTGGACCTCTCTTTGTTTCCCATGCCAGCACTCAATCCAGATGCTTTGGCTGTATAGGTCTCTCTCTATGGAATGGACTTGCACCATCATTTCGCTCCACCTTTCTCTCTGGTAGTCTTTCCTCATCTTTATCTCTCGCCTCAGATCAGCTGCCTTTTTTAAAATTTCTCTCTGGATCGCTCACACCTCAATGAACGCTTCTGATATGTTTTTGCTGAGAGAATCACTTCATAATGGTGGCATACAATGAAATACAATCAATCAATCAATCAATCTTAGATTGAACAATCATTAATGATTGAATTCCATTTTTTGAAACCATCTTATGAAACACAGTGCATGTTTACACTAAAATCAAAATGTCTCCCATGGATTTTGATAGAATTCTGTCTCTGACCGTACATAAACAGTGAACAAAATAATCTTGACATAAAAACTAATAATTAATATGTGGCTGAAAAGAAAGTGGATCGAAATGCCTTAATACGATTCTAAAATCATCAACTAAACTTAAGAAACACTTTTTTGTTGAACACAAACTGCTGCAGTCAAGTAGTCAACAGAACATCGAATTGGTTGCTGTGGACAGACAGTCTGCTCTGTTTCCACATCTGCTGCTTCAAGTCCCTTAAAGACAACTTCTTCCTCTTCCTCTGTTTCGTTCATGGAGCAGGCTGCTCACTCCCTTCCTCCTCCTCCTCTTCCAGCTCCTCCTCCTGCTGCTTCTTTCATCGTTCGACGGACTCATCCTCTCTTCGCCTTCCTCTCTTCTCCTCTTCCTTGCCACTCCGCTCTTTTCCTTCGCCCACGAATGGACTGACACTTCGCTGATTGGCCGACAACAGCAGCTGGTTCTCAGAGGAGCTCTGACGACGCGCAAAGGTCAAGGTCGAGGACGACGAGTGCTTGTGAGGTGGTGGAGGTGGTGGATGAGGAGGAGGTGGATCAAAGGATTCTGCATGCAGAAGTGGAATTGAATCCTTCAGCTGATGAGGTGGTGGGGCCGGAGCAGTCGGGTGTTTAAGGAGCAGAGAGGAGCTGGTCCTGCCCTGAGGGACCTCCTCCGTCTCCACGTCCAGTCTCATCACCAGCTGCTCTTCATCCTTCGTCATCCTCCCTCCCTCCTCCTCCGTCTCATGATCCTCAGCTGAACCGGAACTGCGTCCAAAGAAGGCGCGAATCCTCCTCAGCAGAAGACTTGATCGACGGCGTTCCAATCTCCTTGGACTGCGTCGTCTCTGTCGCAGCTGGACTTCATCTCGTGTTTCACTGATCGCTCCCTTCAGTGGCAGGCGAAGGCTGCTGCTCTTCGAAGGCTGCGGCACCTTGCTCTCGCTCTTGGCGGCCCCCGCAGCAGTCAGTGCACCCTTCAACCCATCTCTCGCCCCATCATCGTCGTCGTCATCCTTCTCCTGCGATGGAAAGTAGAAGACTGCATCCTGGAAGACCTGTGACGTCTTCGCCACCAGAGGGACGATGATGACGTCACTCGATGACGTCTGAGTGACCGTTTTCGTCGTCGTCCAAGGACTCTGGGATGTCGGTCGCTGTTGCAGGGTCAGCTCCCGGTTCGACTCAGTCTTCCCCTGGGTCCTCGTCTCTGCTGGCCGAACCATCTTCGCCTCCATCTCAGTCGCTGGGTCCTGGTTGGTGGCTGGGGACCGGGTCTTCTGCTGCTGAGGGTCGCTGATGAGGACCTTGGAGGTTGTCTCACTGGATGTCCTCTTGACATTTGACACCAATGCACCAACAACCGCTGTTCCTTCTGCCGTCTCCGCTGTGGATGATGGTGGTGGAGGGGGCAGAGGAGGGGGAGGCGACTGGTGTCCTTTCCAGGCACCATCCGTCTTGTCTCTTGACAATGCATCACTGCTCTCCTCTCTCTCCTTTGACACCACCTTCGTCTCCATCTCCTCCTCTTCCTCCTGCTGCAGATGAGGATGCTGCTCAGCCTCCTCCGTCACTCTGTCGCGACTCTTCCGGAAGATGTGCAGACTGAGTTTGCGCCATCTCGGCGCCTTCTTCTGCGCTCGATATGTTGCATCGCTCGTCACAACGACCGACGAGTTCTTCATCTGATCTTCGCTGTTTCCAGCTGCTCCACATGACTCAGTCGTGTCCTTTGATTCTTCAACACCAGAGGTCGTTGGGCTTTTCATGGATCCTCCTGCCGGACCAGTGGCTGTCTCTTCCCTTGAACTTCCTCCACCCCCTCCGCCCCCCTGGCCGATCGTCGATGGACCAGGGACGCTCTTGCTCTTGTCAAGGCTGCCAGTCTTCTTACTGAATCGAAGCGAGAGGCGACGACGTAGACTGAGGCTTCGCGTCTTTGATGTCTCCTGTTCCAAGCAGCTGCTGCTGATGCTGCTCTGCAGCTTCTCATCCGATTCCTCCTTCTTTGAAAGGATGCTGGCAGCCACTGTCTGCTGCTGCTGCTGCTGCTGCTGCTGAGGCTTCATTGTCACTCGTCCAGTCATTGCTGGTGATGCGGTTTCCACGTCGATGATGTTGTTGTGACGAGTGATGTTCTGTGGAACTTCCAATAGATGCAGATTGAACTTACGAATGATGTGATCGACATGCTTTGGAATGCGATCCATGTCTCTTAGATGAACGAGGTAACAGGTCGATGATGATCGATCTGATGACCACAGCTGCTGCTTCACTTCCTCCTTCCATCCTCCTCCTCCTTCTTCTTCTTCCTGTCCCGCTCTCCCTTCTCCTTCTAATCCTCCTTCCTCGAGTCTCTCTGCATTGCGTCTGTTGTCTCCTTCTTCTCCCTCTTCCCTGTCTCCTTCATCCTCCTTGTACGACTGATTGACTATTCCTCCCGATGATTGGCAGCGGCGTCGGCGTTGAGGAGGCGGGGTTTGTGGTCGGTGACCCCTGCGTGACCCCGACAGATGGACTTCCATCGGATGACCTGGTCCGCATCCAGATGCTGCTGCTGCTGCTGGTTGTTCGCTCTTCCTGCGTCCTCCGACCTTGTCTGCTTCTCTGGCCAGCACTCCAACGCTCTGGTTGCGACGAGGAGTGGAGAATCGTCCAGAGAGGATGAGAAGGACTGGTGACTGACGGTGCTGCGATGGACTGTTCGTCGATCTCTTCCTCAGACGCTTCTTTGTCAGCGCTGCACTGTTGACGATCTTATCCACCTCCAGGTCACGCTCACTCCATCTGCCATGCCTTGCTCCTCCCGTCCTTTCCACATCTTTGCCCTCGCCTCCTCCCTCGTCTCCCGCTGTTGCTGCTTCTGCTGCTGTACAGTCAGCGTGTGTAGCGGCAGCGGTTGCCTTGAGGATGCTTCTCTTGTGTAGGCTGTTCTTCTTGTCTGGGTCAGGACAGGGGACGTGGCAGTCTCCAAACGACACTCTCTTCTTCTCCTGGTCAGTGGCAGACAGACTGCAGTCGGTCACTGAGAACCACGTCGCCTGGCTGCTGCAGCTGCCACTGCCCTCAAGGCAGCTGCTGTAGCTCGTCTCCTGACCTCCTGACCCTCCTCCTCCTTCTGCACCCCCTACGTCTCCTGCTTCCTTCGTCTGCTTCTGCCTGCCAGACCCTGTCTTCACTCTCTCTCCATTCACCGATGGTGTAGTCTGCTTCTCCACATCACTAGTGACCTCTGGTGGAGGCGTCTTCTGACCATCATCGCCTTTCGAGGGACTTTTATCAGCCGTCGTCTGCCACAGGTCGAGCGCCTGACGCCTGTCAACTGCCGTCTCACTGGTCCCAGGTCGAGGGTACCTCCTGTCCGAAGAAGCACTGGCTGACTTCGAACAGACTGGATCTCTGGCAGAAGACAATGGATGCTTCACTTCCGGTCCGGAGTGACTCGATGATGAGACGGAGGATGAGGAGCTCTTCTTCACCTGTGGATCCGACACAAATCGATGATGCGTGACATTCACAATCGACTCAGCCATGAGAAACGAAGGTGACGAAGTCGATGAATGAGGAGCATGGAACCATCGACGCTGATGACGGTCACCTGTCACTGGACAATCGGTCATTGTCTGCAAATATCAACAATAACCAACAACTCAGTGCAAATTCAAAACTGGCGCTTCATAATGCACTAGCACCAGCTACATATAGCAGCGGTCATCTCTCAGTATTTAAGCTAGGCATCTCCTGGGGAGGAAAAAGGTACTCAAAAAAGAAAATATGAAACAGAAAGCCTCCCTCCCTCTGTAAGCGCTATGCTGTCCACCGAACGGTCGTTTTGTCCCCACCCCACTCCCAGAAACCTGGATCCCCCCCAAACTCCCAAAACAGGAGGACTAGATTAAACACTGGCCGTTAAGAGGTGAAACTTCAATTTCGAATGGTAAACCTGTGGGATAAATAGATGAGTGTCAGGCAGATGACCGTGGCATTGGAGGAGAAACTGAGAATAACCTGAATTGAGTAGATGAAGATCAGTGGCAGCACTACTATAGGTTGAGGCAGGTCATTTCACCTGTCAATGTTACTCTTTACTTGCCTTACGACCTGCCAAAAATTCTTGGGAATTTGCAAAATTTTCTTTACATTAACACCAAAGCTGATGCGACCTGTTAAAACTGCATAGCAGCTGGTGCCACCACTGAGAAGAGAGGAAATGCAAGGTGTGATATGGATCGTTTCTAGAACATGAGACTGGGTTATTTCAGGCCAGCTGTATAATGGCGACTATTCTACCCAGTTCATTGTGTGGGCACAAGAGTTGAATGAGTTTAGTAAACATTCCAAACTGTGAAACAATACTTGGACATTACTCTGCAAGGATACGTCTGTATCTCTTTAATTTGGGGTTAAACAAGTTTTTAAGAAGAATTCCAGACTTAAACTATAACGGAACACTACTTCAGTAAGGGTAGGCCTACATCTGTGTTCTTAGAGTCAAGAGTTTTTAACAAGAAATTACACTGGAACACTCGTTAAATAATCAATGTACGTCTGTGGCTTTAATTTGGGAATTGAACGAGTTTTAACAACAATTCCGAAATATGAAATAACAATGCCGGAACACTATATTATTCAATTAATCAATGGTTAATTAAAAAAAATTATCTGTGTCCTTCAAATAATTTGGAGGAGTTAAGATTTTAACAAGAAACTATACTGAACACTAATTCAGTAATGTACGTATCTGTGTTTTTAATTTGAGAGTTAAGAGAGTTTCTAGCAAGAATTCCAGACTATAAACACAATACTAGATCATACTTCAGTAAGGGTACAGCTTTATCTGCAATCTGAGAGTTAAATGAGTTTTTAACAAGAGCTGCTGTGCATTGTGCAACTATAGAAATACATGTTGAGAAGCAATTTCAGGACACTATTTAAGCAAAATTTGGATATTTAATGTGGGAGTTAAGCAAGTGTTTAGTTAGAATTAAGAATTCTTTAATTTGGGAGTTAAGCAAGTTTTTAGCAAGGATTCCAGACGGTGACATTATACTGGAACACTACTTCAGAAATGGTACATCTGTCTTTAATTTGGGAGTAAAAACAATTTTAGCGCGAATTCAAGACAGTGAAACAATTAACACTGGTGCACGCACGAACTCGGTATAAGGGCATAATATTAGGCCCTTCCAATTTTGGGCGTTGTTTTCATGCTATCAATGAGCCTATCATGTTATTCGTTTATGCCTTACATAATTATACATATTAGGCTATATACCGCACTTAATAATAACACAATTTTCGACACTAAATTGCTGAATTAGTTTACTTGTTGCGAGAAATATTGCGAGATGGATTTGGAAACTATTGTTTTCCGATTGTGTCCACCATCCATCTATCCTTATGACCCCCTTTGAACTTGAAGCAGCCATTGGTCGAACATGCCGCAACGTTAACACCCAATGTTTCAGATATTAGCGCCATAGAAATTAACGATTTCACTTAAAAATTCAATCGAAGTTCACATTCAATCTCGCAGATGCAATAAATATGCAATCACTTACCTAAATTAACGAAATTTTATAATAAATTTCGAAATTTTTCAGATATCGAAAACAGTAATTCTTAAACGGAACTTCCAAACGAAATACGACGACGTAGATATGACGTCACATGGAAATCTAATATATATGAGGTCGTTGAAATCTACGATATCGCCATTTACTTATATAGCGCAGTTACTTTTCAATGCGAGTATTATTTTCTAATGCCCTGAGGTAGGCCTACTTCGCTCCCCCAGGGACTTATAAAATATATAAAAGCAATGTGCCTGGAACGGCTAAACCTCATCCACTTCGGGCGTATGCCTTCTAAAGGAGCCACTAAATGCTACGGCGTTGAAACGCTGAATTGTGATTGAGAGCCTCTGAAGTAAATAGCTGGTCTCTCTCGTTTTCCCCGTAGCTAGTGTGATGTGGCGACCCATGTCCGCAATAAAATTGAGGCCTGCGCCCTGGCCCCTGCGCTGTTGATGGGGCCCAGTGTATTCATACATCATCATTCTATTCTATTCTATTTGGGGATTTATAAAGCGCCTCTCACAGTACAACCTAATCAGAGGCGCTCCCAGTGCGAAGAACTCCTGGAAAAAGAAAAGTCTTAAGACAATGGGCAGAAAAAGTAAAGCCTCCAGATAGAATCTGGGAACGAATAATAGGAGGAACACCATTCCACAGTAAAGGGCAGACAGAGGCAAAGGCGCGATGTTGGGCTGTGGCAGTCCGAGATCGTGGTACAAGAAGATCATGACGGTCTAAAGAGCGGAGAGGACGTCCAACGGTAGCAGAGAAAGGCTTCCTAATAAGATCACAAAGGTAGCGAGGCGCTAGACCCAAAAGCATCTTATAGGCCTAGGTAAGAAAAAGAATTTTATATTGAATCCGGGCAGTCAAAGGAAGCCAGTGAAGGTGCTCAGTCATGAAAGTCGAAATGTGAGAGAAACGAGGAAGGCGGGCAATCAAACGTGCAGATGCATTAAGTACCGATTGAAGAGGAGCCAGGCGGAGTTTATGTAGGCCAATGAGTAACGAGTTACATAGTCAATGCGGGAACAGATGAAGGCATGGACCATAGAAGAAAAAATCGACGAAGAGACAGATCGCCTAATGGCACGTAAACGTCGCAGATGATAGAAACTGGACCGAGAAATATTAGCAATATGTGTAGAGAAGGAAAGAGTATTGTCAATAGTAACACCCAGGTCACGGACATTTGTCACAAAAGTAAATTGAGGAAAGTGCTTGGCAAGTAAAACGTAATCAAGCTTGTTAAGCTGTTGACGGGTGCCCAACCAGATCAACTGAGTCTTGGAAGAGTTGAGCGAAAGACGATTTGAGGAATTCAACAATTGGGATCAGCAGAAAGAGATTCAATAGACTGACAGAGAGCAAGTTGTTGGGAAGAGGAGCCATGAACAAAAGTTTGGACATCATCAGCATAAAGGTGACCAGAGGCTGAGTGTTTAGCAAAGAGAAGAGGAATGTCAGCTGTAAACAAGATATAAAGAAGTGGACCTAGTACGGATCCTTGCGGAACTCCAAATTTAACAGGAACCCATGAGGTGCGAGAATCATCTAGTATAACCATTTGGCTATACGGTCAGTAAGATATGAACGAAACCAAAGAAGAGGAAGGCCACTAAGACCAAAAGAAGTTTCAAGACGATGTAGTAGAATATCATGGTTCACCATATCAAATGCTGAAGATGCATCAAAGAGAGCCAGAAGAGAAACCTGTGATTTATCCATAGCAGAATAGATGTCAGAAAGAAGAGAAAGAAGAGCAGTTTCAGTCGAGTGGTGAGCTCTAAAGCCAGATTGTCTGGGAGGTAGAAGGCCCGATTGCTCAAGATAAGGGAGAAGTTGCAAAGAAACAAGTCGCTCTAAAGTCTTTGAGAGAAAGGAAAGATTTGCAATAGGGCGATAATTTTGGCATAAGCTAGGATCCAGGTTGGGCTTCTTGAGAGAGGGAAATACAAGAGCACGTTTCTCAGATGCAGGGAGGTGACCTTCTGAAAGAGACCTATTAAATAAGTACAACAGGAAGGGTACAATGTCATCTAGTATATCTACAATAACAAAGGGGGGGGGGGGGGGTAGAGGATCTAATTCACATGATTTTAAATTAGAAGTCATCATCATCGTCGTCGTCGTCGTCGTCGTCATCATCATCATCATCATCATCATCATCATCATCGTCGTCGTCAACATCATCGTCAGCACCACCATCATCGTCATATCACAGACGTCGTCTTCATCCTCATCATCCTCATCGTTGTCGTAGTCGTCATAATCATCATCATCATCTTCATCATCATCACAATCGTCGTTATCGTCATCGTCGTCGTCGTCGGTATCATCATCATCATCAGCAGCAGCACAGTTATCGCCATCATCATTATCATCATTGCCATTATAAATCATCATCATCGTTATCGCCATCATCATTATCATCAGTATCACTATCATCATTATCATCAGCATCATCATCATCATCGTTATCGCCATCATCATTATCATTATCATCATTATCGCTATCACCATTATAAATCATCATCATCGTCATCGCCATCATCATTATCATCAGTATCACTATCATCATTGTCATCATCATCATCATCATCGTTATCGCCATCATCATTATCATTATCATCATTATCGCTATCACCATTATAAATTATCATCATCATCAGCAGCAGCAGCATCATCATCAGCATCATCAGCATCATCATCATCATCATCGTAATAAATGACTGAACATCAACTGATAGTGCTGAGCAATGTTGATTGAAAAACACTTCTGAATAATTTATGTCATGGCTGTCGGCAGCAGCGAATCTGTAGAATCTATTAATTACATTAGGGCCTAGGACTACATTACACCAGTCTGGTTATAGGGCTAACCACTCCACGGAAACAACCCTCCTCTCCATGCTTTCTGATATTTACTCTGCAGTTGACAAGTCTCAAGTCACTCGTTTGGCTCTCTTCGACGTCTCTGCAGCCTTTGACATGGTTGATCATGAGATTCTGTTGCAAAGACTTGAAACCACATGCGGACTCAATGGTTCTTCTCTACTTTTGGCTTCGGTCCTACCTGTCTGATCGCACCCAAATGATCATACCTGGCGACTCTAGGACTCAGTGGGTCCCTGTTGTGTTGGGAGTTCCTCAGGGTTCTGTCCTAGGCCCGCTCCTATTCATCCTTTACACGGCTGGTATTCCCTCTCTTTCCGCTACCCATTCTGCAACTGGCCACCTGTTCGCTGACGATGTCCAGGCCTATGTCCATGGAGTGGCATGGACCCCCTTCTGCTCAACTCCTTCTTGCAAGTCGAATTGAGGATCTTTCTCAAGATCTTCATCTTTTGATGTCATCAAATCGTCTTTCTTTCAACTCTTCCGAAACCCAGTTGATTTGGTTTTGTACTCCTAAGCAGCTTCAAGAACTCGACTACAAACTACTGTTTCTAACTTTTCCTCACTTCAACTTCTCTTCTAGTGTTCGAGACCTAGGTGTAACCCTGGATCTCACCTTCACTGAACACATTACCAATTTACCATGCATGCTTACTCGCTCTTCCTACTTCCATGCTAAGGCGTCTCAGGGCTATTCGCAAATCTGTCTCTTCTTCGACTTTTACCTAAATTGCTCACGCTTTTGTCTGTTCTAGGATTGACTACTGCAATTCTGTCTTTGTTGGCCTCCCTAAGGTTCGCCTAGCTAATCTGCAGTCTGTACTCAATGCTGTTGATAGGCTCATGCCCGTCTTCCTCGATTCTCCCACATTTACACATTCATGACTGAACACTTCACTGGCCTCCATTCTCTGCTCGTGTACAATTTAAAGTCCTGATTTTGGTCCTAAAGTCTCAATTGGGTCTTGCTTCGAGGTATCTGCGTGATCTTATACTTCGTCCCCCTTCTGCCACTTCGCTGCGTCCTCTCATGTCCTCTGATCGGGTTTGACCTCTTTGTTTCCCGCGTCATGGCTCAATCCAGATCATTTGCCTGCGTAGGTCCTTCCTTATGGAATGGACTTACCTCACCAGTTCGCTCTGCCATCTATCTGGTGGTCTTTCCTCATCTTTCTCTCGCCTTAAAACAACTGCCTTTTCACTCTGGGTTGCACGCACTGGTAGCGCTTCTGGGAGGCTCTTGCTGCGAGAAGCGCTTTACAAATAGTCAGATACAATACAATACAATACATTATTGAGCCGAATTATTTTATGCGTCCCTCGCATGTTCTGTCTTCCTGTCTTTGACTGAGCGGTTTGCGAACAGTTTTAACAATCTTCGTGAGTGAATAGGTGAATAGGTGAATATAGGTGGTGCGTAAAAGCTCTTGTAAACTATAATAGGCCTAAGACGCGATGCAACGTCATTTCTGCCGAAGTGGTATTGTTTGTCATGCTAGACCCATAGTTTGCTCGTCACGGTCCGTTTGGCAGGCGACAGCCTGAACGAAATGCAAACTTTGTCATTTGACGACGACGACGACGGCTTCTCATGACGTATTCTTAGCTGAACCACCAACGCACAACGAGGTCAATTGAATCATACTTTCATATCATAATATCGTGACGAATTGTTAGTTCTTCTTCATCTTCGTGTTATCCAGATAACGTATATCTTCGTTTGTTTGTTGAGTGACCAACTTCTTCGTCTTTGTCTTTCGAGTCCGGATTACTTGAGATTAATTGAAACCGGTTTCAGGTATGAACTTCTTGCCAAACGGAATTCCTTGTGTTTGCTGACGTTATTTACCTAGGCCTAGGTCACAGACCTACAAAAAATCTATCGCCTATAGGTCTGCTTATCATTATTAAACCTACTTGGCTTATAGGTTGAATTTATATGTCATTGTTACTGTTATCGAATTTAATATTTAATATATTATTTCATTGTAACATTGCAATAATTATTATTTGATATAGGCCTATGTCATTGTCGTGGTTGTTGTTGCTATTTTTAATTATTATTGTTTTCAGATGCTGTTCTATCATTATTATAAATATTATTATTATTATTATTATTATTATTATTACAACTACTACTACTACTACTACTACTACTACTACTACTACTACTACTACTACTACTACTACTACTACTACTACTACTACTACTGCTTCTACTACTACTACTACTACTACTACTACTACTACTACTACTACTACTACTACTACTACTACTACTACTACTACTACTACTACTACTACTACTACTACTACTACTACTACTACTACTACTACTGCTACTGCTACTGCTGCTGCTGCTGCTGCTGCTGCTGCTGCTGCTGCTGCTGCTACTACTACTACTACTACTACTACTACTACTACTACTACTACTACTACTACTATTATTATTATTATTATTATTATTATTATAAATAAATTTCTGAAGTAGGCCTAACTTAGTTCAATTCACAAAGGCAATTGAAACAGCGAAAATATAAAAATTATGGAATAAAGAATGAACAGTCAATATTATTAATATTGCCATTATAGTTATTATTATTATAATAATTATCTTTTTATGTCCCGTGGTAAACATGATCCCTCATGGACCTCATCACTATCGATAAAATCAGATTTGTCTGGAATGGACCTTGTTCGTCAAGGTCCCATGGCAGTTGGAAAAGTTTATGTTTATTATTATTTTTTTTACCGCTGCTGCTATTTTTAAAACTCGTGACAGAAATGATTCCTCATTGAAAAACTATTGTAACAGACTATAGCAGTAAACTGATTATTATTCGGCTGTATTGTTATTATTACTTTCATTATTAAAAAATTGTCTTTCTTTTCCAGCCATCGAACTCTAGTCATCGTCGTCGTCGTCGTCGTCGTTCTAATGCGAAGCAGATCAACGCAGGTGATAGAGAAGAACTATGAAGATATGAAGAAGAAGAAGAATGATGATGACGGATGGATATCATTGTCATGTAGCGCCATCGCTCCACTGTTCGTCGTCGTTCTGTTCAGCATTACAACGACCATCGGTAAATTAAGAGCCATGACTTAATAATAAAAATTAAAAACATTAATAATAAAATAAATAATAATAATAATGATATTAATCTGTTTATTTTACTCTTGACCTACATGCCCTATGAAGTTCCTTGCAGTTATTGATACGGTATCCTTTTTCACATTTGATATCTTCCATCAGCTGAATGACTCCATGCAATGACCCTGAAATTGTATGACAACTGCCATCACTACCATGCACTGAGTTGAGTTGGACGGAAGGAATTCTCGCTCCAGGTCGAAATTCATCGGCATCCTGTTGACATAACATGACATGTTTTTTTTATTTCCGGTGTATACAGCTTGTTCAAAGAGACGTTGTTTCTCTTCAGGCTGTCTCTGTCTGTCTGTCTGTCTGTATGTCTGTCTGTCTGTCTTCTTCTCTCTCTCTCTCTCTCTCTTTCTGGTTCAACGGTCTACATCTGCCTCCTCCTCCCTCCCTCTCCCTCCACCACCCACCTGTCCTCTTCTATCTGCGTCTGCCTTCTTCTCTGCCCCTTCGTTTGTCTGTCTACGTGTATTTTTGTATCCATATGCTTGTGGCAACAGTAGTTGTAGTTGTTTCCTGTTTGTAACCACGCATCACTGATCATCGTCACCCTCCCCTTTACCCACGCTTAGGACGGGCACTGCTATATACTGTAGCATTAGCTGTAGAGTATTTCGCATGTTTGTCTTGTATACGTGTCTGTGCTTTCTTGTATCTCTCCTTTCAAGTAGGTCTCTCGGCAAGTGTCAGCGTGTACGTGTATGTGGGCGTGTGGGCGTGTGTAGGCGTGTGTGTGTGTGTGCGTGTGTATGTGTGCGTGTGCGTATGTGTGTGGACGTGTGTGTGTGTGTGTGTGTGCGTGTGTGTGTGTGGGCGTGTGTGTGTGTGCGTGTGTGTGTGTGGGCGTGTGTGCGTGTTAAGATGGGTCGTGTGCGTGTTAATCTGTCTATCTGTCATTCGTTTCGGTTGATTGAACATGTGCAATGGTGCAACGGTCCTCGGTGGATGACCGTTGCAGTGCGCAATGGACTTTCACCGATTCTAGGGTTGAGGCAGGGAGGGAGGGAGATTGTGATGACAGCGCTTGCATGGTCATTTCTAAAAGACTCTCTACCCACGTAAAGACTCTGCATGACTCTCTTCGATAATAATAATATTAAAATAGGCCAACGGCTTAAAGTACACTGTCCGGATCATAACAATTGAATTGTCACGCAGGCCTATTATTAACTTTCGCTAAATAGTCGAACGAAAATAAATCAGAGCAGATGACAGTTCATCAATTCTACGCTCCCTTTCAATTGCCTTCTTCCACTCCAGTCCAGCTATTCCCCCTCCTGTGACCTCCCTTCTCCATTGGAGGTTTCCAGAATCCCATGAACTTCAGTCTTTCTCCTCCTCCATCTCAGTCGAATGTATATACATGTACATGTACCTACCACAGGCGACTCTCTCTAGTTTACAGTTTGCATTGCTTTGCTAGCTGCAGGTGCAACTGGTGCAACTGAAAAAAAAACATTAAGTAATTTGATTTCTTTTTAATTTTGAGCGGCGTGAATGATTGTTCAGATGCAATTACATAATATTTATTATTGTGGTCGATGCAATGAAATGTTGGTGCCTGCATGGTCCTGCAGTGCAGTAATGTGTTGTCTGCTAGTGCAATGATGTCTTGTGACTCTACTGTAGTACAATGTATTGTATATAATATATATAGTGTGTCGTCTGTTACAGTGAGCGGTCAGGATTGGGATGGCGTGGATCCATGCATCGATCCCATCGATTGCGTTGGACCGAAGGAGAACATCAGCGTCAGTGATCCAGATGACTGCCATCGCTTCTTCATCTGCTCCGGTTCCACCCTTCGACCTTCATCATGTCCTCCAAATCAGTTCTACGACCACGTCTTCATGACATGTGGAGGAGACAATGGTCACTGCCAGGAACGATGCCTTGACTCCACCTACAAGGACCACATCGTCTACGACTCCCCGCTCCCATCCTCCTCATCCTCCTCCTCTCCATCTGTCGATCCATCCTCCTCTTCCTCTCCATCTATCCAGCCCTCCTCCTCCTCCTCCTCCTCCTCCTCATCATCATCATCATCTTCGTCGTCGAAAGTCTATCCAGAAAAGACTCCACAGCCGAATCCCGGTCAGGATGGCAGTGACACGTCATTAACGACGTCATCAACGACGTCATCAACGACGTCATCCTCATCGTCGTTCTTTTCGTCTGCAGCTTCATCTTCGGCGAACGCCAGCATCAGCAGCCAGAAGTCAATGGAGGAACCTTCTCCGACATCGTCTTCCTCTTCATCATCTCCATCTTCATCATCTTCATCTTCATCATCTTCATCTTCATCATCTTCATCATCTTCATCTTCATCATCTTCATCATCTTCATCTTCATCATCTTCATCTTCCGTCTTTGTGAGACAGACGATTCAGTCATCGGCCGCCACAATTGACCCCAAATTGACCTTTGACTTTATGATGATGGAGGTCACAGAAAGAACTTCAAAGAAGGAATCTGATAAAGACAATACGAACTCCTCCTCCTCCGCTTCCGCTTCCACTACAGATGCTAGTCTGCAGCCCTCTACCACTCGATTGCCTCCAACTCCACAGCCACCATTACCACCTTCTGCGTCTTCCACGTCTTCCTCCACCGCCCGACAAACTCTACCACCGACTCCCAAAGTACCATCTACGTCCGCCGTAACTGCATCTGTAACCATGACAACGGATGCGGCAAGTGGAAACCATAGCAACGCTGACATCACCTCCGTAGTTCCGGTCGTTACAACGAACGCTTCCCTCGCCTCTCCGCCTAACACCACCTCCACTACCACCTCCCCTACCACCTCCACTACCACCTCCACTACCACCTCCCCTACCACCTCCACTACCACCCCCACTACCACGACGACGACGGCGACCGCATGGAATACCACCATAGCATCTTCCCCCATCACCACCTCAACTATGGGGACCTCTACTACTTCCCATCCATTCGACGATTCGCCCGATGCCTCCATCATTACCAGCAGCAGCAGCAGCAGCAGCAGCAGCATCAGCCAAGGCATGTCGTCTCAATCGCCGTCGTCCATTCCTCAGCTGAACATGACGTCATCTACAAAGCTGCCAGGTCAAAGTTCATCGTCGTCGAACGCACCAGTGCTGAAAACGGATCCTATTTCCACTTCGAAACCGGAGCTCAGCCACTCCACCTCCAGATTCTCCACCTCCAATCCATCCACCACCACCACCACCACCTCCAATTCCTCCCTCTCCATCCTCTCCACCTCCACCCGTCCATCGGATGAGACCAGCGCTCATCCCTCATCCGCTGAGACAACAGACACGACACATCAACACGAGACCATTCCATCCTCCTCCTCCTCCTCCTCCTCCTCCTCCTCTATTTCTTCCACCTCCTCTTCCTCCTCCTTCTCCTCCTCTCCCTCTTCCTCCTCCTCCTCCTCCTCCTCCTCCTCCTCCTCCTCCCAATCTCCTGTCGTCGTCGTCGTAACCATAACGACATCTTCAGCCAACGACAACGACACATCACAATCACAAGCAACTTCTCCTCAATCTTCTCATTCTAGTTCTCCTCATTCTCCGTCTTCTTCTCTGCTTCTCACCTCTCCTCCTCCTTCTCCATCGTCCACAACTGCTGGCAAAGCAACTACCAGCATCTCCTCTTCCGCCTCAATCACTTCCCATATTTCCTCCTCCTCCTCCTCATTGTCGTCGTCTTCCTCCTTTGCATCTCAATCAGATGGCATCACCAACCAAACGACAGATATCAAAGAGACGAGCGTCAATCCTCTTTCACCTCAGTCCACTTCAGCACCTCCCTACTCCCTCTCCTCTTCATCTTCTTCCTCCTCCACCCCCTCCTCCGTTCCCTCTTACTCTCCGTCTTCGGCCACCTCCTCCGCCACCTCCTCCCTCTTCTCCTCCGCCACCTCCTCCGCCAGTTCCTCCCTCTCCTCTTCCTCCTCGTTGACTGCCTCGATTGGCACAGATTCAATCTCGTCCACAACAACATCGATCGGTGAGTAACCATCTGTCTGCTTCTCGGTGTGTCTGTGTCTGTCTGTCTGTCCCATGTTTCTTTCTGTGTCATCCTCTCTCTCTCTCTCTCTCTCTCTCTCTCTCTCTCTCTCTCTCTCTCTCTCTCTCTCTCTCTCTCTCTCTCTCTCTCTCTCTCTCTTTCTCTCTCTCTCTCTCTCTCTCTTTTGACATCTCCGTGTGCATCACTGTGTATGTCTGTCTGTCTTTAGGCAACTTCATTGATCCGTGTAATCCTCCGTCCACCTCCTGTCGCGTTGGTGATGTGTTTGCTGATCCATTCGACTGTTCATCTTACTTCAAGTGCGTCGAAATGGAGGACTTCGGATTCATGGACGCCACCAACAGATGGATGAACGTTGCCTGCCTATCATCACCATCATCATCCTCACCATCCTTTCTCTTTGATTCGATAACGAAACGATGTCTTCCAGTGTCGTCAAACGTCGTCTGTCAACCAAAATGTCAACGTTAGCATTGAACCTAAACTTAATTATTCCTTCCTTCGTTAATTTACTCCCTCATTCATTCATTCATTCATTCATTCATTCATTCATTCATTCATTCATTCATTCATTCAGTCATTCATTCATTCATTCATTCGTTCGTTCGTTCGTTCGTTCATTCGTTCGTTCGTTCGTTCATTAATTCATTCGTTCGTTCGTTCGTTCATTCATTCATGCCTTCATTCGTTCATTCATTCGTTCGTTCCTTCATTCATTCGTTCATTCGTTCGTTCGTTCGTTCGTTCATTCATTCACGCTGACGAAAGCTTCAACCGAAGGTGCTCGGCGTCTAATAATAATATCCGGCATTATGCCAAGGTCTCTACAGAGAAGCGTAGCTCGGAGTTCCTATAATTAAGGCGAAAACTTAATTTAGAGCCTGAAGAGTGAACGACTTGTATTTATATCAGACTAGATGTGTTACCCGGCGTTGCCCGGGAAATATAGGGTTTTAAACACTACTCCACTGTGGTACCCATCGTAGACCGCTAGATTTCAGGTTTTCGCCAACCCTCCACCCCACCCCGCTTCCCCAAAAGGCCAAAGGTGACCCGCCGCTGCGGGGCGCTGCGGAAATTATTACTCGGCGGGTATGACGTCATGGGCTGTAGACTCTTTACTGAAGCGTTATTATTGATGAAATCTGTCTTAAAACGCTAATAACTTTTGTTTTAAACGGAATTAAAACCTGAAAATAGTTGCGATGACCTTATAATTTGGGTAAGAATCGATTGCAATAATTTTTTTAAACCGACGCTGTTTCATTTCCGAGCCTATTCTGCAGGGGAGAGTCAAAAGCGTACAAACAAATAAACATACAGAAAGTGTTTCTGCCTTATAATATAGATCAATAAGCAAGCGTGATGAGTATTTCTATAGCGCAAGAATATTTCGAAGCTGAATGAATTTCGTGTTTTATTAGGTGTCGTCAATCACGAGGTGAGAATGAACCCAACGTCCCATCCGGTAGAGGGAAGCACGCTCAGTTTCGTCTGCCTCTTCGCCATTTCATCCACTAGCTACCAGGTCAGACCGGAAGCCATGCGCTGGTTCTTAAACAACCGATCCATAGCGCCACCTAGCGAAGGAAGCAACAGCAACAACAACAACAACTCCATCTTCATTCGACAGATGGAGTTCAACGCGAGCACAGCATTCTGGGAGTCAAAGCTTGTCTTTCAACCGGCGTTTGTCAGATACTCAGGTTCGTCTAGCCCTACCAGGGTCAAAGGTCAAAGGTCACTAGCATTGGCAGACAATTCAACTGGTCCCCGAGAAACCTCTTCGTACTACATGTATGTTTGAAGTGTTAGCGACTTCAATTTCCTCTGCGTTTTAAACCTGACTACTGCAATGCTCTTTTCCTCAACGTACACATATCGCCAAAACATCCGCCTGCAACCTATGAAGAATGAAGAATGGTCTCTTGTCCGTCGTGTCAACTAAACCCCAAACGCCACCCCAACGGTCACTCCTCCTGCCCTAGAAACGTTCCACTGACTCAAAGGTCCTGAACGAATTGAATTTAAGTCATTCAGTTACTTCCCTGCAGCGCACTAATTCCATCATCCTATATAGTCCTCCTACCTCCGTCATGGTTCAACCATTTCGTTTTACCATTTCCTCGATCTTCCATCCTAACACAGCTCCGTCCTTCCGTTACTCATCATTAGAATCTGCAAATCGCTCCATGGCTATAGCCATTAGCCATTACCTGACTATTCCGCCTTTTTTGTAACAATCTCCCCAGTTTGAGACAAAAAATCATCGGATGTAATCTCATGAACTCAAAAAAACCTCACCTCTTCAGAACCTTTTGCATACAGTACCTTTACTGGTTTCGTGTAGTAACGATTATTATGTTGGGCATGAAAGCCGTGTTGGTGGCTGGAGTGGCGGCTGATACGGCTCTGGTGGTGGTGGTGTTGGTTGTGGTGTTGTTAGTGGTGGTGTTGGCGGTGGTGGTGTTGGTGGTGTTGTTATTATTGTTGTTGCTGCTGCTGTTGTTGTTGTTGTTGTTGTTGTTGTTGTTGTGGTTGTGGTGGTGGTGGTGGTGGTGGTGGTGGTGGGGTTGGTGGTCAAAACTCGAGGGTACGTACCATACGTATTCTATTTTGTGAAAGGTACGTACGTATTTTAACGTACCCTATCTTAGGGTACGTAAACAATTATAAAATACGTTAGCCTCGTCATTGCTCATTATAAGAATGTTCGATTTAATTTAAGCAAACAATCACAGCCAAGTACACAGCGCAGCGAATTGCTGCAATGCTATATTGTAGGTCTATGTTTATCCAGCATACATTGCACTCAATGCACTAATTAATGTCAGTTAGTCGGCTCAATTCTGCTGCAGCACTTATAAGTCCAACTCTAAGGAAAAGTTGACCAGTTGCATCCAATCTATATAAATAAAAATGTAAAAAGTTTGTTCCTAATGGAATTTCTCGGAAACTTCATGACCGATTCCGTTGAAATTTTTCGCAAAACGCTCCGTTCGTATACGATCGTGTTTGTAAAAGGATTTCCTGGAAAGAAACAAATCTTTTACACCAAAAAACACAACTTTCTCCTCGAGTTGACACGTTCATACATTTTAACTTTAACGCATACTCCGCCATTTTGGCCCGTGTATTTATAACGTACAGGGATGCCACTCTGAATTTTTAATAAGGTCAGGGATGCCACTCTGAATTTTGAAAAAGGTCAGATCCGGTCGAAAAAAAGGCTAGAAAAGGCTTGATTGACAATTTTCACACAACGTTCGAGCGGACGGGTTTTTATATGCTTTTCTCGAAAAAACACAACATTGCATTCGATTTCAGCGAATTCAATTTATTTGCATTTGAATGCGACCGTGTGGGAGGAAGGGAGCGGGAGGAAGGGAGAGGGGAGGGAGCGGACAGGATGGAGGGAGGAGAGGGATGGAGGAGGAGGGACGGAGGGGAGGGAGGGAGGGGAAGAAACGGGAGGGAGGGGGAGGGGAGAGAGGGAGGAGGGAAGGAAAGAGGGAGGGGGAATGGAGGTAGGGAGGGACAGAGGAACGGATGGGGGGAGGCAGGGTAAGGGAGGGAGGGAGGCAGGGGAAGGGAAGTAGGGAGGGAGGGTTGGACGGTCTTTTCAGCCACAGCAACGCGTGGCCGGGTACAGCTAGTTAATTATAACAGAAGAATTTATCGAATTAAATTTATTGCTACGCTACCGGAAATACCGATTTCAATTACGCATACTGTTAGCTGCATGTATACATACATGCAGGCTATGGGTCGCCGAGTAAGCCATAAACAAAATTTGTATGGTACGGTGGTGGTGGTGGTGGTGGTGGTGGTGGTGGTGGTGGTGGTGGTGGTGGTGGTGGTGGTGGTGGTGGTCAAAACTTGTTTGCTATTCCATGCTAATGACATCACGTGATATCGATCTCTGCCATGCAGTGTAACCGGATATTCATTGATATTAATAATTTCGGTCTTGTTGACTAATCAGTTGATGGATAGATGTCGTTATGGTCGTCGTAGGTCGGGTGAGGTGTGACGTCAGATACAGTCAGCTCTACACAAGTCGTCAGTCGTCCGTTCTATTCCAAGTCCTTCCAATTCCACGAATTCAACTGACTCCGCTCTTCAACGTCACGCTTCGCTCAGATTCCAACGTCACACTCCGCTGCGCATTGGTCAACAGCGACGATGCAGTCGACCGTCGCCTTCTAGGCAACGTCACGTTCCAATGGTTTCTCAACGGAAACTATATCGATCCAGGTATAATGGTCAGCCATCATTTGTGTCCATTTATGTATCGTACATCAAGCTGTAAGGCTAGTGTATATAATACATATAGGCCTATTATATTATGTAGCCTATAATTATATAATCAGTGGCGTAGCCAAGGGGGGAGGTTTCGGGGGTTAAAACCCCCCCATTGGCTCCGGGAAATGTTTTCTAAGGTTATTTTTCCATTTAAGTAAGAAAAAATAGCAAAAAACAGGGTTTCCGTCCATAACCCCCCCCCCCATCAAAAATTCCTGGCTACGCCATTGTATATAATAATTGTATAATTATATATAAGTGCCATAAATGAAGTGATCAATCGATTTCATAGGTTTTTTCAAGTATTTGAGAATCATTTTGTCATCTGTTTGATTGCCAGACTTTTGATGTCTTCGTGCAGAAATCGTGGGACGCGATGGTATAGTGGGTATGTTCGTTGCTTGCAGCCGGAGAGATGCAGGTTCGAATCCACCTCAAGCCGCCGCGTAGGGACCTTGAGCAGAGGGTGTATTCTGAATTTTTAAGTGAGCACACGCTGCCGTCGAAAAAATCGACGTTTTCTTTTTCGGGCAAAAATTTTTGACGGCCATTTTGTAACCGTCAGATTTTTTTTGAACGATTTTTTCGCCTTAAATGCTTTCTCAGGGCGTAAAACGCTTCGTTAATCAAAATATTTTCCTGCGTATCTTACTTGGTCTTTGTGAGGTGAGTATACGCTGTGTACCCGCGTATACCCAGTGTGAGAATTGTGGAAAAATAACTGGCCTATGATCTACTTGGAAATGGGTGTGAAAAATAAATTTTACTAAGAAAGACTGGGGTTTCAGTTGGCAATTCTCACCCTGTATATACCCTCGTTTTCAGAAGTGAGTAATTTTTCCCGGAGGTGAGTATACGCTGCATACCCGCGTTTACCCTAAAGTATACAGCCCTGACCTTGAGCAAGTCCTTCCCTCGCAATTGCTTGAGCGCTTCGGCGTGAAACTCTGATGCAGTGTCCGCGCTGTTCGGGAGCGCCTCCAAGTAGTGAGCTTGAAGGGGCGCTATAGGAATGGAGAAATAAATAAATAAATCGTTCTCAACCAAATAAATGTAATAATGTATTATGTAGGCTAAGACACAGCTTAGCAGTGTAGAAGCTGTTTTATTTGTATCGAATTGAATTCTGTTGAGAGTAATTGCATTGAATTGAATTGAATTTAATTTAAATTTAATTAATTTAATTTAATTGCGTGCTCTAAGATGAATAGATGATCACTATGAAAATTTGCATAATTTATGAATAATTTGCAGACATGTTGGTTTACATTTAGTTGCTGTTTAACTGATTATCAATAATTATTATTGGAGGTCTGTCTGTGTTCATATTAATGTCGAGGACTGCAGGGTGGAACGAATGCTATTTCAGTCTTCTCAATCTCTATAGCATGGTGTAAAGTTAAGCGAGAACACTTGCGTTGTCCAATAATTAGACCTCTAGGATTACATAAGAAACAACCGACTGGCAGTTTAAGCAAAACGTTTCCTGCAAGTCTTATACACTTCGTTTGATCATAGGCTAGTTGATGTCAATTTTTTTCAAACGATGCTTGTGAGGAATATCTTTCATGATAACGCAGCACAATAATGAAACGTTGTAACTATAGATGTGAGGAACGTGACCATAGCAAGCGATTCGAATTCATCTCGGCTTATCATCGTTCGTCCAACGCGTGACTTAGAGGTCATCTGTCGAGCGAGAAACGACCTTGGCTCCAGCGATAATCAGACGGTCAACGTCAAGGTCATTGGTCAACCTTCAGGTAAGAATCTTTCTCGATTCTAAAATATGATATAATTCAAAGGTCATTGATTGACCTTGAGGTGAAAAATGAATCCTTGGTGGGGAGTAATCCCAAGTCCAAGGTCATTGGTCATTCTCCTGCCGATGATCTAGTATGAATCCAGAGTGAGGGTGGAAGGGCAAGGAGTGCTGATGTTTTGTGGAAAATGAGGAAAGACTCGCAAGGTGATTGGTCTACTCATTCAATGGTGATCTATAGATAAGTGGAGTGCGTCAAGGCCCCACCTCATTTTTAGAATAGCGTAAAGATGAAGAAAAAGGCAAACAGACAATCTTCTGTGGAAAAATTCATTCTGTTGCGATCTGTGCTAATGTATTAGTATTACATGGACCTTGCAATGATCTTCTCGCCTAATTGCAGCTAATGGACCAAGAAATCCTATTTACAATGTCATCTGACTATCTGTGTATATAAATATATTTTTATATATAGTATATTATATATTATATCTATAATATATACAATAGTTCTAGTTGTGGATGCATGCATTGTGTTGGTTTTGTGTCAGGTGGCGTTGGTTCGGAGGAGGATGAAGACGTGGTTGCGGTGTGTGATGAAGATGAAGCAGGTGGTTGGCAGTGGACGAGTACAGTGGCTGGTTATACCATCCGACTACCATGTCATCCACCATCTCAAGGTCAGAAGCAGAACAGTCTTGAAGCAGGCAATTTTATGCTGATACTGCACACGGTTCAACTCTCTCCCCTCTCTCCCCATCTCTCTCTCTCTCTCTGTCTCTCTTTTTGTACGTGTATCTATCCATCCATCCATTTATCCATCCGTCCATCCATCCATCCATCCATCAATTCATCCGTCCATTCATTCATCCATCCATCCATCAATCATTCATCCATCCATCCATCAATCAATCATACAAATACTCATCCATCCACCCATCTCTCTCTCTCTCTCTATCTCTCTTTCTTTCTCTCTCTGTTTATGTGCATCATTTGCTCTTTGTTTGTCTGTTTGTATGTCTCACTTCATGTCTTTATGTTTCTCTGTCGTCTCAGCAACATACAGTTCTGTTGATTGTTTTGCATTTACTGTCTGTTCTTCACTTTCCATCTGTGATCACAGGTTACGTTACGCGTACTTGTTTCCATGGCAACTCGTCTGTGGGTGCCTCGTGGACGACGCCTGACAGCAGTCGGTGCATAAATGCCATTGTCAGCGACATCTTGCAACAGGTGAGGACATACATACACATAATTACGTGATTTTCACTCATTCTAAGGTTTTAACTGGTGCTATATAAATGTTCAGATAATACACATGCATGAACGATTATATATGGATGTATAATATATAGGTGATATACGCAATATTAATTACGTATGCATGCATACATAGATGCACACAAGGATACATGCATGCATAAATAGATGCATAGACCTACACATAATTATTATCTGTTGGTTAATTTATTCCTCTCTTCTCGTGAGATTGAATCTTTTATGTACAAATAATTTCTTCAATTGCTGTGAGAGATCCATAATATTAATAATTATATCTCTTGGATTTCTTCTTCTGATTCATTTCCTCACAGATCTCAGACATTGAAGATGGCATTGGAACCGACTATGCTCCACTGATCAATGAACTAATCGCTTCACTGCACAATTTCACGGCCCATCACCCAAAAGGAACCGTTCCAGTTCCACTGTCTTCCGGTGACGTCAGAGCGTCTCTGGACGCCATCTTGCGACTGATGGAAATCTATTCAAACAATTCCAACGCCAACTTCTCAATGGAAGAAATTGATGTAAGATGTTCATCTTAAACTTAGCCCATCTCATCAGGTCATCCACTTGCACTTTACTCATCTTCTTGTTTGCTCAGTTTACCACGTGACTCCGATGATAACAAGCTTATTAAGTGATCATACGGGCTTCATATAACGACCCCATAATGGGAAGATTGTTTAATCACAAACTTTTTGTCATTAAAAAGTACAATCTGTTAACAGCCTGAGATGAGTTGCTATGGCAATGGACTGAGTTGTTGCAAAGACCAATGAAGATGCGTTTTGAACAGATCTTCCTGTCTTCGTGTAATTATTGGACGATTCTTATTATTAGCCATTAAACCAGACACTGTCTGACTGATTCTCACTTTCTTTACGACCGATTTTACGACTCGTTGGTTGACTATTATGGTTGGTTGACTGAATGGCTGTTTAATTTATAAACTGATAGAGTTAGACTGATTAGACTCTGATCGATATATTAGGCCTAATAAATTGATAGACTGATCGATATATTAGTCCTAATAAATTGATAGACTGATCGATATATTAGCCCTAATAAATTGATAGATGATTGATATAGGCTTATTAGCCCTAATAAATTGATAGAGATCGATATATTAGGCCTTATTGATGTTTCCAGGTGACTTTTGAAACGCTGAGCAATCTGTTGGATCCGTCTTTGACTCATGATTGGGAGATGACGATGGATGACGTAAGTCGTGACGTCATCTGTGTTTTTAGTAAACAACGCAGTGGCATTCGCTAAATATCGTAAGAACATGTCATTTAATGACTCATGAAAATGTCAATGTAGGGTACTGCACGTTCTTCTATAGCAGCACATAAGTAACCAAGAATGTAGACCCTAAGTATGAACATTCAGAATATTCTTTGCTAGACTACATGCAAATGCACAGCAGCTTACTTAAGAAATAAATAATAGAGACATTTTTCTGTGCCTTTGCTAAAAGAAGTTTTTAAAAAGAGCGCTGTATGACTTTGTATAGGAAACTGGCCAAAACTTCTTTTGGTAATGGCATCAACTCTATGGAACATTAGTGTTAAGTTACCGAACCTGTTGTAGCCGACCTGCGTGTCGTGCGAAGCTGGCCGTATTTCGTATAACCTTGTACCTGTAATCGTTCTGCGGTGTGTCAGATTGAATTTGAATAAACGAATATTATTATTATAATATATTATATATATATAATATATATATATATAATATATATAGATCATGTGGCCTGGGTCGAGTATTGTATGGAGTGACCTTATGGGGGAAGAGGATGTGACAGGATGTTCGGTCTCGACCTTGCTTGGGTTTTTTTCTTCTGAATTTTACCGCTGTTCATTTTAATGTGTGCCATGCAAATGCCAGATCGTTCCCTTCATTGGTTGCCTTCAATGCACATCTCTGTAGCCTCCTAGCGGTGATCTACTGAACACATTTCATGTTATAATTATATTAATCTGTTTTCATCAGCTCTGACCTTTTGACTTTATCTATCGTCATACATCATCTGAATTGTGTGTTTTTTCTTTTCCAGGTGAGTGGATCGAATCCTCCAACTGTTCTAAGATCCGTCGACGACTTTGCAAAGCAATGGGCAAAAAGAATGAGACCAGGACAAACGGGACAAGTTGTCAAGACCAACATAAGTAACTACTATACAAATCATCAAATAGCTGCTTAAGTAACTACTTTTAAAGTCATCAAGGCCTATATAACTATATAGTTTTATCCTCATTATTGTAATTGTAATATTGTAATTGTAATCGTACATTTATATAGCGTCCCTTCAAGAGAACTCCTCAGATGCGCTCCCGACCTGACACCAAACCACAATCAAAGAGAATGGTTTTCAAACGCTTGCGGAAAACGGGCACAGAAAGACAAAGAAGTTCATTACGGAGACTAATAGGCAACTTATTCAAGAAAGACGAACAGACTATAGCAAAGCTCCTATGCAGCACTGTGGAGGATCGAGCCATATTAGCCTAATAGGGACAACCAGGTCATTATGCGTAGCAGAGCGAAGGACCTACATAAGTGACTACTTAAATAGCTACTTTTAAAGTTGTCAAGGCCTACTTAGGTAACTACTTTAAACTCATTAGGACCTATACACATAAGTAACTACTTGCCAACCATCAAATGACTTCTTAAATAGCTACTTTTAAAGTAATCAAGACCTACATAAGAAACTACTTATATGGTCATCAAGATCTACATAGGTAACTACTTTACAAACCATCAAATAGGTACTTTAAAATCGTCAGGACCTACTTTAGCGACAGCTATTTAAATACCCAAATAGTTTAGCAACTGCTATTAAACTCATCCAAGACCTATACCTAAGTAATTGCTATCAAAGTTATACCAAGACGTATTTGAGTAACTACCGTTAAAAATCATCAAAATTACATAATTAAGCAACTATTTTTAACATCATTAACTGCCTACTTCATCAACTGATATTGAGGTTATTAAGTGCCTACTTAATTAACGCTATAAAAAGTTAAAACACCATGTCATTGACAAAATTTGCTCTTCCAATAACAATGGCAATAGTAGCAGCAGTAGAATCATTAGCATTAGTGGTAACAGTAGTATCAGTAGTAGTCGTAATAATAGCAGTAGTATAGTAATTATAAGCCTTATTGATTGTGGTATACTGATAATAGAGGGGGAGGGATGTTGTGTAGTTGTACAGGTGAGAGCCGACCATTTGAGTGCGATCAGTTCCTTGTCCTATCCTGTGAAGAATCTGGAAACCAGTAGATCTGAATCTGATCCATTAGACTGGTTCCAGTCATCAATGGACAACATATATGTCAGTGAGGAGACATTACATCCAAACGAAAGCCTTCGACTGGGTGAGGATTATTCTCCAACTTAATTGATCACTTGTCTTAAAGACAACCTTGACCATTGCAATGCAATGCTGTTTGGCTGTTTGGCTGTTCTCTTCATCGGTTCATCATCATCATTGGCGAGCCCCTCTCTGGAGCGTAGCCGTTTCCACCGTTCGTTGCCACGAGGCCCTGTCCTGTGCTCGTCTCCATGCCGTGCTCAGTCCAAAGTTCAGAGGTCGGAGATCCGCCTTCATCGGTTGGCTGACGACATTTAAATTCGACTCCTGTAATAAATTGTGATCATCTGTCATACGTTGAATTGTAATCATTCGGCTTTGGGTCAGTTATTATGATAATCAATTTATGAAATGTTTAAAATTTATGTTTTAAATTTAAGAAAGATTATTATTATAAGATTTATTCTCTGCTCTTTCCTCCATCCTACTCCTCCTCCTGCTTATTGCTATTGCTGCGCCTTCTCTTTATTCCCTTCATCCTCCTCATCTTCCTCCTTCTCTCTTCCCCTCCACCCACTTTCGTGTTCTGCGACTTGAGGATTGGGGGTTGAGGATGATATCTAATAGTATCCTAATAACATCCTATCATCTGTTTCACTGTACAGATGATCCTGGCGCCATCTATTACATTTCGAGTGCTTACTATCGAACGCTGGACAGTTTCTTTCGATTCAACAGGTCAGTCATAAACTGATTATCATAATAACAGTTATAATGACAGCGATAAAGATACTGATAAATAAAAAATAATGCTGAAAATAAATGATAATAATACAGAATAGCAGCAGTCACAACTTAAGTGAAACCTGGAACAAGAACTTCAATAATAATAATAATATAAATAATGATAACGATAGTGAGTGTGATAATGATAATGATGACGATAATAACAATAATATAAAAAGAATTATTAATAATAATTTAGATAAACTGCACATAATTATTATAATAATAAAATCGCAGTTAGAATTTGTTCTCATTGCGTTGCTAAATATCGCTCTGGTTCTGATTGGTTGATGATAGAAGTGAAACTGTTGGTCTCGATTCGCGTATTCTTTCTCTCACAATTGATGGAATGGCGAATGGTCAAAGATCTCTCGATCCAAAAATCCGAATCACCTTCGAGAATCGCAACATTGCAGATATGGAGAGGGAAGAGGAAACGGAGAACAAGAAGGTGATTATTATCTGTTTATGACCAAGATTGTCTACGCGGTAGACCCACTATGATTGACTCTTGAGAGAATTATTGATATTGTCCGAGTTTATTTATTTATTTAAAATAGCAATTCGATTTAGCACACCTTCAAGGTTCTGACTAATGATTCGTCAAGAGTTTAGACAGCGAAAAAGTTATGTGAAAGGAGAAAATGCGAAATCGTTTCATTACAACAGATGATAGAAGTGAAGCTGTTTTACTGTTTATGGTTGGCTGTGCTATTTTTATTTTTATTTTTTTATTTTTACTAGCTGTTGATACAATTTGTCTACCCGTCTGGAGATGATCCTACTCGTATTATTTTATTATTATTATTATTGTGTGGGATGCAACTGTAATTGACACTCTTGCACCTTCGTATCTCCAGGCAACGGCAACGACGGCGGGTGCGGCAGCCGAGATAGCAGCTGACAGGAAAAACAATAAATACGTCGCTCTTCTTAACACACATTTCTTTGTCCCTCTTGCCCTTGAAACCCTAGGTCCAATTTGCTCTGATGGCCTAAACTTTTTGTCGGATCTAGGCCGTATCCTAACTTTGTCCTCTGGTGAACTGAGAGAGACCTGCTTTTTGCTGCAACGTCTCTCTATGACCGTTCAGCGTTTCAACTCGGTGGCCTTTCGAGGAACTTTAGCTGAGCCGGTCCCAGAGGATATATAATATTAGTTATTGCTTCCCTATTTTATTATTATTATTATTATTATTATTATTATTATTATTATTATTATTATTATTGGGTTTTTTTTACCCGAGGTATCAATGATCCCTCAGGATTTATAAAAATTATTTCAGGAGTAAAAATGAATCTCCGAGAAATCAGGCCTCGTCCATTATTATTATTATTATTATTATTATTATTATTATTATTATTATTATTATTATTATTATTATTATTATTATTATTATTATTATTATTATTATTATTATTATTATTATTATTATTATTATTATTATTATTATTATTATTATTATTATTATTATTATAGCATTGTTACAAAGGCAATGTGGAAGAGAAGCAGATGGCGTTTCCCCGCTGGACTGCCACCGAGATTCTTTGAAGAAGGTAGCTTGTTTCGAGTCTGTCCTGAGTCGCCTCAGTCAACCTTCGTCCTAGTGAAACAGACCTGAAAGATTCACTATTTTATTATTATTATTGTTATTATTATTATTATTATTATTATTAATATTATTATTATTATTATTATCATTATTATTTTATTATTATTATTATTATTATTATTATTATTATTATTATCATTATTATTATTTTGCCAGTATTATTATCATTATTGTTACCGTTATCATTATCATTATCATGATGATGATTGTAAGTAATAATGCACGTATCATCAGCTGAATTGAACGCTGAAACGAATCTGTTATGAGGTCAACATTCAGAGCAGATCTTTTTTTGTTCGCTGGTGGCATCAATGTGATGTGGAGAGCAATTTATGTAGCTCACTTTGTGTTGCATAATTTTTTTTATGAAACTTAATTGCATCACTTTTTGAGGATAAGCAATTGAGAAATGCGGAGATGATTATCTGAGAGGGACGGGTGGGTGGGGGTGGGATGGCGGGGAGTTCGAGACCCTCGTGAATTTATTTATTCTTAAGTATTCCAAAATATATTCAACTTTGTTTCTGATCTTCTGTTTAGAGTCTCGTTCGACAGTGTGCATTCTGGAATTTCTCAATTCAGCCGAGGTAAGTTTATCATTAATCTCTCTTCCTTTCAGTCTGTCTCTCTCTGTGTCTCTGTCTCCCCAGCGGCGCCCGCAGACGTACGCACGTACGCAAGTGCGTAAAGCACAATGACTAAAAAAAGTCATCAGTTTTTTCGGCGGATGGAAAAGGTATGTTCTTGGGAAATTTTTGGCTGATGACTAAAAAAAAGGTCATCTTTTTTTTCGGCGACTTTGACGAAATTTTTTTCCCTGTTCCCCTCCATCGAAAATTTCTGTGCGTACAAGAAAAAATTCCTGCGGGCGCCGCTGTGTCTCCCTGCCTGTCTGCCGCTCTGTATGTTCTTCTGTGTATCTGTATGTCTTGCATACCAATATATTGTATTGTATCTGACAACTTATAAAGTGCATCTCGCAGCAAAAACCTTTCAGAAGCGCTCTCAGTGCTTGCAACCCTGAGGGATAAGGCAGTTGTTTTTAGACGAGAGAAAGATGACGAAAGACTACCAGAGAGGATGGCAGAGCGAACGGATAGGGGAAGTGAAGTCCATTCCATAGTGAGGGGCCAGTGCTGGCAGTGCAGGCAAATGATCTGGATTGAACCATATAGCGGTCCTGACGCGGGGGAAAAGGAGATCAAGCCGATCAGAGGACGTAAGAGGACGCAGCGAAGGGGAAGAATTGAGGCGCAGTATATAAGATCACAGAGACACTTCGGATATATTAAGACGAATGGTTTAAGCAGTGAATTCGAAACTGATTCTTTCCATACCAGACGTTCAAATCTCCTTTTGGTTGTTAATGGTGTTCTTCTTTCTGGTTCTTTCAGTGGCGGTTGGTCAACCGCTGGATGTAAACAGACGATGCTAAATACTTCAACCGAGACATCGAATCATTCAACTGTGACGATTTGTGAATGCGACCATCTCACAAACTTTGCCATTCTCATCAGCCCTTCACCAGACGTATGTCTTCCTCTGTCCCCTCTCTCTATCAGTCTCATGGGCTACTCTCTTCAATTATATAGCAATATTACCCCACTTACAGGCATTATGCAATCATGACCATGGGCGTCCACATATAATTATGCTTTGCAGGGGGACAACACGCGATGCTCGTGGTTAAATTTGTTATCCAGAGTTTGTAAATGCAAAATAAGAATTTAGAGACATGAGTATTTTTCATAGTGGGTTGCTAAATTTCTAAATTTCGTTGTTTCACCTTGCATAATTGTCATTAATATCATTAATGCTTCAGAGCAAGCAACTTTTTAGAGCCAAAAGTAGTATAGTAGTAGTTAAAAAGTGACAATGTTCACTTGGCTGTGTGCAGACTCTCGTAATATTATGATAACGCGAAGCAGTTGTAGCCTATTGCCAGCGCTGCAGCCTTGTTGCTAAAAGACGTTTAGGAAGTTCTTCAAGTTGACATGCAAGTGTTACATATATAACCCAAACATACATTCATGCATGCATACATACATGATTCACTATTGCCTGTTGTTCAGTCGATTGTTGTATTGATGCAGGCTGTTGCTGATCGTGATGCGATTGCTCTGGGC
>OX457042.1:41060485-41128430 GCA_949752735.1 Lumbricus terrestris
TGATGATGATGATTGCAAGAGCTTATATAGTAGACTAAGTAGAGGCATGAACCTTGTGGTCTGAAATGGTTAGGGCCTATATAGGCTACTTGACTTATGTGCTTTACTCCATTCGTATTGAAATTAAATTGCCTGCACACAAATGCATAGTGATAAATCTGGAGGTATGTGCGATGACAGGGGGTTTGTTGTTGTTGTTGTTGTTTAGATGTTGGCTGTCACTAGGTGGCCGAGGCATCTTCTGGGCTTTCGCTGGTCCAGCGCTTGGCATCGTCGTGGTAAGTCATCTCTTTCACTTTCATAATCATCATCGTCGTTGTCTTCATCCTCATCACTATCATCATCATCTGTCAAAAGTAGTGCTCAGCAAAATAAACACCAGCACCTCATTCCTATCATGACTCATCAAGTTCACGACACAGCCTTACAAGTTTCTTTTATCAATGGGCCAGCTTTATTGAGATAGCCTACTAGAAATAGAACCGAATTTTTCTTGGGCTATTATAAACCGAGTTAGATGAGTTAATTAGTGAATCGGTTGATAATTATAGTTGAACCACGTGGTTGATTTTGTTGTAGGTGAACTTTGTCATCATGATCGTCGTTTTGTGTCGCGTCTCTCGAGTCCGTCGACCGTCAGAGAAAGATGGAACGAAGGAGAGACTGAGGTGAGAGACATATTCGATCATTTCGTTATTTTAATATGCCACTTCCTAGTCACATCAGGAGAAAGATAGAACGAAGGAGAGATTGAGGTGAGTCACAAAGGACGACATGTGGACAGTATAGTCATTCGATCATAATAATAGAATTGTTGTTGTATGTCATTTCCAAGTCACATCAAGGATCATTAGCATCGCTGGGGAGGAGGGGTTTAGTCTTCAACCGTTTAGAATTAATTTTGCTAAACACTCTGCATGCACAAAGAACTGATCGCGGATATGTGAAATCGCTAATTCCCGCTAACCTATAAGGTCAACCGATGTGCCTTCCATAATTCCATTCAGCAGATGTTGGTAAAATAATTAATAGAATGTGATGACGCTTTGCATTGGGTGACGACAGTTAAATTCAACTCCTGTCATGATAACTTGTGGTCATCTGTTCATACTATGAATTGTAAACATATTGCATCTGAAATTAAATGAAGATTGTTATTACTGTAGGACCTACGTCACTACGAGACGCAACCTCGAGACGTATACCGCTCCCCTCCCCCGATGGTGCCAGACCAACACCGTAGGCTTTGCAGGATTTGGTCAGGCACCACCATGGAGCGGTATGCTGGAGAGGTTGCGTCTCATAGTAATGTAGAATGGACATGAACGGGACAAAGGAAGGTAGATAGCACAAGATGCTGATGAATATTTAGGATCGTGATCGATACGTCTAACAATGCGTGCTTAGTGCAATTGGACATTGTTTGCGTTTGTTTAGAGCGGCATTGTGGAATGCGATGGTCATTGGTCCAGTCCTTGGAGTCACGTGGGTCTTTGGAGTCTTTGCCTTCAACAACGATCTCATCGCATTCCAGTACATCTTTGCCATTTCCAACTCACTCCAGGTCGGTTCATACTTCAACATGTCTGTCTGTCAGCGCCGTAACAAAAGCGTGCAGACAAAAGCATGCAGACAAAAGCGCGCAGACAAATGCGCGCAACTATCCGGACATGCATTTAATGTTGACTAATAATGATCAATAACGTACCGCCTAAAGCCCTAAACCTAATTAAGTGATTGGATAGGTTAATAAAACCACACGTAGACCAGGACCACGTGAATTAAACGGAAATATTCTCCAATTGACGTCTAATTACAGAGCTTCCGAAATCATTTCAACTGAATTCGACACTTTGGTATTTTACCTAATTTTTCGCATATAATTATACGTACGTCTTAATAGACGTCTGCCTGCGTTGGTTCCAACATATGGAACCCGAACGGTTGGATGATTTCTTGCGCGGAGTGGCTCACAACATTAGCATTCAAACTGGTCTTACTTTCACTCATAGGCGTAGACCTGGGCCGAGGTCTCCGCCCATGCTTTCACTCGCTAAGTTTATCAACTTTACGAAATTGAACGACAATGTCTATATAGCCTATTTCTTTATTAGATTGTAGTTTATTTCTGTAGTTTAGTATGTGATTTGTGTTCATCTGCATGCCTACATTTTGGCTTATAGTAGGCTACTAAGGGACTTTTGAAACATTCACGACAATTTCTAGTTTAAATAATTAAATGATGTTGTTGCGTAAATTTGTGCACATCTAGCTAATTTCGAATAAAAATAAGTTTAAATAACTGTTCATTATAATAATAATATTTTGTTGATTTGTTCTTGTTGCGCGCTTTTGTCCTGCACGCTTTTGTCGGGTCACCCTGTCTGTCTGTCTGTCTGTTTGCCTTCCTGTCTGTCCGTCTGCCTTTGAATATGTTGTAGAGTGGGGGAGTATTGATTAAAAACATTTCTATGTTGAATGACTAATGTTTTGTTATATGTCAACTGTTGTATACGAGTTGTTCTTCAATGTTTCAGGGTCTTCTCATCTTCATCTTCCACGGATTATGCAAAGAACGAGTTAGTAGAAAATTTACTCAGTCAATAATCATCATCGTAGGGCTTAATCATCATAATCATCATCATCATCATCACCACCATCATCATCATCGTCATCATCATCATCATCATCATCATCATCATCATCATCATCATCATCATCATTATTATCATAATCATCATAATCATCATAATCATCATCATCATCATCACCACCATCATCATCATCATCATCATCATCATCATCATCATCATCATCATCATCATCATCATCATCATCATCATCATCATCATCATCATCATAATCATCATAATCATCATAATCATCATAATCATCATCATCATCATCATCACCACCACCACCATCATCATCATCATCATCATCTTCTCTTTTCTTCATCTCATCATTCTCTCAATGGCCGCTAGCTACGAAATTTCGTAGATTTGCATTACATATTGTCATCTCTTAGAACATTTTAGGAAACTTCCATTTCTTTGGCCAAATGGCTCCCTCCTCTGAAGGGTCTGGTACTTCATCTCATCCTGGTTGACCTTGCTTCTCGTCTCGTGTATCGCCATCGCCCCATACCCTTACCTTGGCATTTATATAGCACCTTTTCCTATCATTCTTGAGTCTTTACATACACACATACGAGATCTCCGCAGAATCCGACCTATGCTCGACTTTAAAACTGCATCCACAATAGCCACATCCATAGTTCATGCGAAACTTGATTACTGCAACTCTCTCTTCCTAAACATTGATATAACTCAAATTAACCGCTTCCAAACTATCCAGAATGCCCTCGCCCGTGCAGTGACGAAAACCCCCAAACGTCACCACATCCCTCTTGTCCTGAAATCACTTCACTGGCTCAAAATACCTGAACGCATCGAATACAAAGTCCTCTCACTCACTTACAATATACTTCAATCATCCCAGCCGTTCTACCTTCGTCAGTTGTTCACCATCCAGCCACCTCGTTCAACACGCTCCTCATCCTCCATTACACTGCTTCGCCCTCCCATCACTTCATCACTGAAATTCGCAAACCGCTCCATAGGGGCCGTCCATAAAGTACATCACGCTCCAGGGGGGAGGGGGTGTAAGAAAGTGTGACAGTTTGTGACAGGGGGAGGGGTCAGGCCATGTGTGACGTCACACATTTATTTTTTAAATTCTTTTTTATTTTTTTTGTTTTTAGTACCTAAAATCCGACCCGGCCCGGCCAGGCGTGTCTAAAACCCGGCCTGGCGGGATAAAAGTTGATTTCCCGTCACTATCAAAGCGTTTAGGGATACACGTCACTATCAGAGGGATTAGGGATAGTATCCTAGGGTTTAGAGGGTTAGGTAAATGGTCATGTTTTTAAATTTTTTGTTCGAAAGTGTGACGTACTTTAGGGGGGTCCGAGATTTGTGACAGCTTGTGACACGGGGGAGGGGGTCAAAAATAGCGTGACGTACTTTATGGACGGCCCCATAGCCATTGCCGTTCCACCTCTCTGGAACAAACTTCCGCCAGCACTTCGGCAAACTTCCGACCCATCATACGAACTCACCAAAACTCCACCTCTCGCTATCTCCCCACAGGTCTTTCACTCAAAACTGAAAACATTGCTCTTTCACAAATCCTATCCTCATTCTTCCTCTTCTCCTCACATCCCTTGCCATTTCAACTCTAAACATCACCCACCTTAGCCGTCCATCTATCTGCCTGCCTGACTCTCCGGACTTGACCCGCTGCCTATCGATTTTGTTTTGATTGAGCGCCTGTGAATAAGCTGGTTCCCACGACTTGGCTTTTGTGGGCGCTGTAGAAGTCTCGAGATTACGATTACGATTTACAGAGTCAGGTCAAATTTCTCTCATGACGACCTCTCTTCCTGACCTTCAGTTGTGCTGACCTCCGTTTGACCTTCACTCATTCTGATCGAATTATTGCTATTAGAACCTTAACCATTATTACTCATATTTTAAACTAAATCAAATAGTCTGTTTAAGCATGTGAATTTCCATTTATATTTGAACAAATAATTTAAATTACATCGACAGGCTTTTGGAAGGAGGAGTTGTTTGGTAAGACCCATGTCATCTTTGTGTGTGTGTTTGTGTGTGTGTTTGTGTGTGTGTGTGCATTGTGTGTGTGTGTGTGCATTGTGTGTGCATTGTGTGTGTGTATGGGTGTGTTTGTGTGTGTGTGTGTGTGTGTGTGTTTGTGTGTGCGTGCGTGTGTGTGTGCGTGTGTGTGTGTATGTGTGTGCGTGTGTGTGTGTGTGTGTGTGTGTGCGTGTGTGTGTGCGTGCGTGCGTGTGTGTGTGTGACCATCTCTGTCTGTTTCTGTTTGATCTTCAGGCTAATTTTTCCTCTCACATATTTCAAGAGAACATTGATTCCCTGCTTCTGTTTTTCCTCTTATTCGTCTTTGAATTTCTTATTCTTTCCATTTTCCGTTTTCTCATTTTTCTTGTTGTTTCCTGTTTAATTTCATTCATTGCTTTTACCTTTGTCTATTTTTAGAATAAAAAATCAGTTAATTTATTGTTTGCTAATTATCTCATTCTTAAGTTTGAATTTAACTTATTAACTCACTTTATATGGATTTGATAAAATCAGTCACTGAATAATATTGATGTTCATGAATATCTCTCCATTCTTCTGTCTGTCTGTCTGTCTGTCTGTGTGTCTATCCTTCCATCTCTTATTCTCTCTGAATGCTCGCTTTTATGTCTGTCTGTCTGTCTGTCTGCCTGTCTGTCGGTCCATCCGTCCGTCTATCTGTGGTTCTGCACATAATTATGTCAGTCTCTCGGTCTGTCTGTCTTGTCTGTCTGTCCCTTTATCTGTCCATTCCGTCTAACCGGATGTTTGATTGTTTTGTCTTGTTTGCGCTACAGTGATAAATTCTTTAACCAGGACGGACTGTGTTTGTCTTCTGCAGAAGATCAGGGCCAGGTATTCAGTGCGAGGTCAGTCGTCAAGGCAGCAGCAGCAGCAGCAGCAGCAGCAGAATCCCTCAGGTAGTAGTTCTCAGTCCCCAGCAGTCACCTGTCTTCCGGTGGCGATGCCTCAGACTTCTTCTTCTTCACGGTGGCCGCGGCAATCATCAAAGAGACCAGCCACCATGACGACGGATGCCGATGACGTCATCGTCATCATTGGACAGTCTGAGATGAATGCTGATGTTGAAGGGGAGGATGGGGTTAAGGGAGAGGGAAGAAGACGACCGAGTCAGCTGACGATCGATGAATCATCATCGACGGATTTCTTTAAAGGAAAACAAAAGAAGAAGAAGATGTCCATCTCTTCTGGAATCTCCTCCGCTTCATTCTCCTCCTCATCCACTGCTTCCTCCTCTTCCTCCTCATCGTCTGCTTCCTCCTCCTCCGCCGCCTCTTCCGCAGGTCGCTACAGCCATGGAACGGCGACCACTTACCTGACGAGCAGTGCCACTGAAGACAGCACAGCATCAACGACGCCATCAAGGCATCAGCATCCCCACCACCAGCAGCAGCAGCCAAAGAGAAAGAAAGACAGAGAGCAATCTTGTCTCTGAGATAACAGATAACTCAATGCTGATGCTGACGATGATGATGCTTTCTTTTTTGCTTGTTTACTCGTCTCCCTCTCGCATTTCTTCTCTCTTCAGTCGATCACTTAATTATCATTATTTTCATACATTCATTCCATCTGCTCCATACCTTGTAATTACCTTCTGCTTCTGCTCCTCATCCTCATCCTCCTCATCCTCTTTCTTAAACTTGTTCCTCGCAAACTTATTCGCCTCCTCTTGGTTCTCCTACTTTTTCTCTATACTTACTTATCTAAAACTCTTCATTATGTAGCTCCCGTTGAGTAACTCACGATTCGTGCAACATTGCATGTGTTGGATTAGCACACAGTACTAGCAGTTCACCATAAGATCCATCGTAAGATCGGTTCTTGAGTTGGTTCTATTGGACGCAGGAGCACAGGAGTCCGTACGCGGGAAATCTGTATGACATGGTTTCTGTGGTGAAGTATCTGACTCGACCGATTCATCGAAGAATGATGAGTCAAGGTCGAGGCCATAATTATATGGTTGCTATGTATGTGGTGCACCTTTACAGTAACTGGTACATTGTGATAATGTGTATTGATCGTCATCATCGTGCAAGCATCTGTAGATCATAGGGAAGAGAGACAGAACAGGCAGACAGACAGACAGACAGACAGACAGACAGAGAGAGGGTCAACTGTCTGCCGCAGACACTGCCAGTCATTCAGACAGGTGCTTCAAGACAATAGGAAGAAATTAGAACCGCTATTATGTTGTGTGGGTCTGTCGTTGGTGGTGCTAGTCGTCATCTTCGACTGCTGTTTTATTCCCTGCTGCTGCTGATGGTGTTGATGATAAGGCCGTAGCTAGGGGAGGATGTTTTCAACTGTTTTGTTTGGGTGTTTGAACACCCCCGAAATGAAAAATGAAAAACTAATACAATGCATTTACTAGCATTTACAACTGCCCAGAACCCGCAGATGATCGCAATTTTAGAAGAAAACACGAATTTAGATCGTTTTATGCCACGGTCAACGGTTGTCGAGTGAAAAATCGTACGAAAGCATATGATAGACCTAACCAAAAGGTCGTCAGAAAATTTGGCCAAAAAAGTTGGTAAACACCCACCCACCCCCCTAATCAAAACCTGGCTACGGCCTTGGTTGATGATGAGAGTCATTGAGGGGATTATTGGTTATAATAGAAACAAGTTCCAGAGTTTAAAGGTTCTTTACGAGGTTGCCAAAGATCTGCTTTCAAACGGGTTACATGAACTTATATCTGCACTTTAATTGTACGTCCCTTATACCACGCTTTATATATTCTGTGCTTATACTGTCTTTTACACTGTCTTTTAGATTTAAAAAATGGATTTGCATAAATACAGTGTTTAATCTAGACGTTTCTGGGATGGGTGGGAAGTATCCCTCCCAGGAAAATTTGCGAGGTGTTGTATACATGTAAACACGTAGGCTGTTAGAAATATCCCGCCCGCCCCCAAGAAAAATATTCGACAGGTCCTATATAATATTAATCTATGTGAAAATTTGAGAAAAATGCTTGAAAATAAGACACCTGTTTTTAAAGTGACAGAAACTGAATGTTTTACGGGAATTGATGACAGAAAAATGTTGACCAACAAATAAAATAATGCCACTAAAAAGTTCATGACTTCTTAAAGAAGCAAAAATGGTAGCTGTTTCGGATAGGCCTATATTTTGAACAAAAGACAAAAAAGTCGTCAGAAAAATTGCGGTTGCTGTCCGCCCAAAATGTCCGCCCAAAACGAATTTTTCTCCCCCCCGCCCCAAAAAACCGGATCCCCCAAGCACGGGGCTAGATTAAACACTGGTATAAATATTCAATCAAGCATCAATTCATCAAATCTTTTATTTAATATGTATCGTATACAATTATACATACACAATTTTAAATGCATATATCAATTTCTTATAACCTCATGATCTTAACCAAGTTATCAACTTATATACCGGTAACCAGAAAATATAGGTTATTTAATATTATAAGTGTTGATGCACATTGTACAGTATTCAATTCTATGCAATTGTATAATATTGAGCTGCCTTTTATTTTAGCCAGAAATTACAATTCTGCTCAGATTGTTTAAAAATAGTATCAATTGATATTCAGCTGTTTTGTAGATTATACTGAAAGCTTTATTTCTTTGATTTTTTCCCTTTTGAATCAATCTGTTTGCTTCTTGTTTTCTATTGTATTTATTCATTTACATATATATTACACGTAAATTTGTGTTTTAAATGGAGTATTAAATTGAAAGAGTTAATTATTCCGTTGTGTTATTTAATAAAGCATGTATTTTTCAAAAGTCTTTTTCTAATAATAAGCCTCTTCATAAGTCTGTCTATAGGCCTATATTCTGTTCCATTCTGTATAATTATGATTATGTGTCTGGATCTACTCTTGTGTCTGTCTGGCTGTCCGTGTCTTTTGAAGCTATCTGCAGGCGAAATATTATTTTAAAAAACTGCATAGGCTACCATTGGCAGCTTAGCATAACATGACATAGCATATCAACCATAACAATTAACGTAACAGCTAGAGATGATGAGTAGGCCTATGTATGTATTCGTTTAATGAGCAAAAATAGGTTGGCAAACCGCACCAGAGGAAATGCCTCAGAATTTGGTAATGTGCCTCGGATCCGTCCTTGGAGGAAGTTTATTGACCAGTCATAGGCCTAGATATTGTCTGGAATTTCAAGGCAGGAGAGTTTAACAGCGTGTGTGGAGCGTATCGAGTGCTTTAATTAGAGAAGTCCAAGGAAATGCATGAGAGTGACATAAGGACTGGTAGTGAGCATTGTAGTAACGTGATGAAGGATGGCTATCAGAGCGGCAGTGGTGAAGCCGGTTGGTCTGAATGCGTATATATTGATCCTCAAGCTTTTGTGACATTGGCGGTAGAACAAAAGTCGGATAAATAAAGCCGCAGCGATGTAGGCCTACGATATCTGAGTAGCCCAGAAGACCTTAACTCATCCTGCCAAATTACATCTCGGGAGCTCTGGTCATGGGCGGAGACCTGGGCGGAGATTTGGAGGGGACGGAAAGACGCGAGATTTTTAGACGGACGAATGGCTGAGTGTCGCCGAAAAATTTCCATCTTTTGCCGGCCAAAAAAGTTGATGACCTTTCTTTAGTCATCCGCCGAAATCTCGGAAAAAATTTCTATTTTCGCGGCCAAAAAAGTTGATGACCTTTTAAATTTTTAAAAAAATCTTGACGCTCAACGATTGGGAGGGGGCAAATGCATGGGCCGTCCCCCAACATCTCCATTGGGGCAGTCCCCCTGTCTCCCTCTAGGTCTCCGCCCATGGCTCTGGTAGCCTAATTCCCAGGCACTGCTCTTTTCAGCCTGTAAATTGTACGCTTTCCCGTGATCTTCACCCCTTCAAGAAAAATAATTCTATTGTGTATTTTGAACATAGGCCTACTAGGCCGCTAATTCATTAGTTTGTGCGGATCGTCGTGCGTCGCATTCAATTGTTTTCACAAATCAAGACAATTCACGGTACTTTCGGAATTCACGGCATGTGCTGAAAATCAAGAGAATTCACGGATTCCGTGGCTTCATAGAATTAATTTCTACTATAATTGAGATATTATATTTGCGGTACCTGGCAAAACTATAATCTAAACTATAATAGAAGTTTTGGCTCGCGATATCTGGGCTTGTTTTGACGAGATTTGGCGATCAGGCATTTTCAAAATCTGCCAACCCTGGCTAATGACCCCGGCCAGGGATGCCACTCATAGCTTTTTCCACCTAGATCTAGGTATTTTCGGTCTTGTCTTAGGTTTCTGGGTTTTTGGTAAGGATCTAGGTTTTTCTCACGACGGTTTTTTCGACTTTTTACATACAAATTTATTGTTTAAAATATAAAATGCACAAAAGACGTGAAAAAATCGATTTTTAAAAAATTTGGACCAAAAATTGCAAATTTTAGGGCGAAAGACTAAAAATGGTCTTCGTAAATTCTGGGGGAAGGAAAAGAAAGCAAATTTTAATCATCGGATGATCGGACGACTAAAAAAGTCGTCAGAAATTTCAAGCCTGAAAATTGGACAAATCTATGTATCTTACAGGGAAATCGTCAATCTAGCCTTTTAAAGCCTTTTTTCGACCGGATCTGACCTTTTTCAAACTCCAGAGTGGCATCCCTGACCCCGGCGGTCCTCGTTGGCAATGCCGCGTTAGCTTAAGTTCAAGGACCAATCACAGTTTTGTTGGATTGGTTTAAGAAGTGTTTTTACACTTTAAAGTCAAATAAATACTAAAATAGGTTGGATTTCTTGTAACTTTTAATCATGGAAAATCGATCCGCGTTGCGTTCTCCAAATGTCAAGCTTTGCATCGATGAACAGAAGAGAAAGAAGGTAGTAGGTCTATGGTTGGGAATTGGGATATTCCAATGCGATCGAATTTCAATTATAAGTAGGCCTAATCACTGTCAGTCAGTCAATGGAACGATTAGTTTAATTGGAAAAGGAAAGTTTCGTTGAAATGAACTCGACTTAAGTAAATGGATTTTACGTAGTATAAATTGCTTAAATTGTCAGTCCCAGGTTTAACTTTAAAGTTATGTTTGGAAAATGGCATTTGCTCTGTGAGACATGAATTCAAATCAAATCCCGAAGAGCCACCAGCAGTTAGGTCCAATTTTTAGGTCAGTTTCTGTGCCTGACCCTTCAACTCAGAAAAGGTTAGCAACGTTATGCATAATATGTCTGTTAGAATTTGTTATCAGGCACTGATCTTAGAAGTGAGGAGTTTGTTTGTCTTCAACTCTAGTTAATCACTTTGAGCATTAACTCATGTATGTAGAATGTAGAGACTTTGTGAGCCAGTTGAAAGCATGTAGTAAGCTTTGTGAAGTGCTACATAAAATATCGAGACATTGATAAATACAGTCCTGCATACGTAATATAGACTTCACTTTAGAAGCTGGATTGTGACAGTATTTCACCAATGAACAAGGCCATAGCTAGGGGTTGTCTTGGGTGTTTGAACACCCCCCGCAATGGAAAATGTGAGAAATAATAGAATGCATTTACTAGCACATGATCACGTGATGTAAAAACCATGAAATAAAAACCATGAAAAACCCCCGAAATGAAAAATGTAAAAAAAATGAAGGAATTGGTGACATTTTCTGAAGATTTCGGCCGGATGACTAAAAAAAGGTCATCAGTTTTTTCGGATGGGAAACTGAAGAAACACATCCCCCCCCAAATAAAATCCTGGCTACGGCCTTGCCAATGAATAACATTAACTGATTAATTATGTTCTGCATTTCTTTTGTGCTTTATGACAACTGCACTATAGAAAGTGATTACAATAGATGAGGCTGCTTCACAGTGGATTAGATGTCTGAGTTTGGTTGACATTGATTGACAGGTGATGGAAGTTGTCGGGCCCCTCCTGTTGGCAGACGAACAGGTGAGACGGATAATGGAGACACTGGAAAGGGAGATGGAGTTGGGACTGAGTCGAGATGTGGAACAACGCAAGAAAACCTCACTTCAAATGGAAAACACATATGTCCGAGAAATACTCAATGGCAAAGGTAAGTGGACTGCCAGGCAACAGGCTATAGCACAGGGGTCATGGGTCACTGGTCAGTCTTAAGGTCACAGGAGTGTAAGAAATCAACTTCTCTGGTTGAACAGGGATCCAGGTTAAAGACCAGGTCTGCCTCTCAGATAGCTTTGTGTGACTCTAATACGTGGTGTACACAATAACCAGATGCATTTATATGTACAGGCATGCATACATATAGAAAGAGAAATATGCATACTTACACACTTATGAATACATAATGCGTGCAGAATTGCAAACGTGTACATACCATCGTGCTACCTCTATGTCTTAGTCGGCTGATCTTCTCTCTGTTCACCTGATTACTGTTTGCTGGTGTTTTGCTCTGTCAATCAGGTGCAGTAGGACTGACTAATTACTAGTGATGATGTCATGACTTGCTGTTGTCTTCAATGAAGAATTGTTTCTAACTTATATGGTTTTACTCTGAGCGAGCATCAGCCAATATATATCTTGATAATTATGATTAATGACAACATGACAGACATCATCAGATTAGATTAGATTGGATTAGATTAGATTAGATTAGATTGATGTCATTTTCTTTGTTGTCGTTTAGAACATGGCGATTTCTTAGGACTCGACTTGGGAGGAACGAATTTCCGTGTTCTTTTGTGTCAAATTGAGAATGGAGTCTGCAAAAGTCTCAGTCGAAACTACAACATCCCAGCACCAAAACTCAAAGGACCGGCCGTTCATGTACTACGACTAACCTCAAATCTAATCTAAATTCAAGTATCAGTTGCTGCTGACATCTGATTTTGTTTTGCATCTATAAAAGTCCAAAAGATCTACTCCGCTTCAAACTGGGTTTTGCTCCAAAATTTCTCTGAGATCTCATTCACTCTCCTCGCTCTGAGGCTTCTCACCAAACTTTATGCTCTTCGAAAGGAATGATCGCTTTGCCCCATGATCAAGGACCACTTTGACTCAAACTCACGGCTGAAAGTGGTTTGGAAACATTGCCGGGTCCGACTTTGGCAGACGAGCCGAAGTCTTTGAGCTGATGATTTTTCTGACAACCTTTTTTAGTCATTTACCCAAATTAAACAAATTTCTACCATATTTACCTGGTTTTTGACATCTGACAGCCTTTTTAGTCATTTACCCAAATTAAACAAATTTCTACCATATTTACCTGGTTTTTGGCATCTGACAGCCGTTTTAGTCATTTACCCAAATTAAACAAATTTCTACCATATTTACCTGGTTTTTGGCATCTGACAGCCTTTTTAGTCATTTGCAACAGATTTTTGGGTTTCTTATTCCTTCATGTGTTAAACAAGTGACCCGGCAACAGCTGGTCATGAAAATTAATGCTTCTCAATCTATCGTCTGTCTATCTGTCTGTCTGTCTGTTCTTCTCTATCTCCATCTCCCTTTCCAGCATCTGTCTGTCTGTGTCTGTCTGTTCTTCTCCTCTGTATGTCTGTCTTGTACTTGTCTCTCTTTCCCATCATCAGTGTCTGTGTCCCTATCTCTCTCTTTATCTCTATGTTTTCTCTCTCTTTGGTTTCATCCTAATCTGTTGACTGAAGTCCATTTCTCCTGGCTGAGCTTTAATTCATCCAAGGCCACCGACCCCGTCAGGCTGTTTATCATTAAGTACAAGGTCGCTTTTGAAATTTTGAAAGACGTTTATTCATAGGCGTTTATCAGTCTTTGTAAAGGGTTGGTGAGTGGTTGGAGGGTGGGTGGGGAGGTGTCCTTCAATGGTTCATCTTGGCAGATAGTAATAGAAAGGTCATAGCACTCATTGGTTGAACAACTGGAGTACAGAGCACCCCCCTCCAGCGCTTCATGAACAGATCAAGTTCAGGCTGTTTACTTCCTGCTGCTCTCAACTCTTCCAACTACACCAACAGCCATTATATAACTTTATGCAAATTGCTCACAATTTCACCCCCCCCGTATCATAAATCAATCAGAATTTATATAGTGCCCCTTCAAGGTAGCTACTCAGAGGCACTCCCGGCCGAGATCAAGCGAAAAGACCGTCTCCAACAGTTTGTGAAATTGAGAACAGCTTAGGAGGTGTCACATAGTCAAGCCATAAAGACTGGATGAACTTTATCCCAGCAATGCTATATAGCAACACTGTACAGTGTGAACTAACAATCCCAACCATAAGTAGCCATCTGTCAATTCTTACACACATACTGCATTTTGCCTCTTGTATTTTTTTCAAATATACAAATATACATAATCCCACTATTTGTATAGATAGAGGAACTTATGTACTATGCATTGACATTTCATGAAGTAGCCTACCCCCAACTTTCTAGAACAAAATACGCCTCTGCTTGCAATTGTAGCTTTTTATAGCCATGTTATCAATGAGTGCATGAGAACAAAGTCTGTGTTCTAATAAGAAACCAAATCTAAATTGGTGCAATATTAGGATTCAACTGATAACAAAGAGCGAGCCAATATATATCAAAATAATATTTTGACCTGATTTATTGAGCCTAGAGCTGATTAAGTGACTTCATATTCGATCCGAATGTCACTGATCATTCAAATCCTACCAGTGTAGTTTTGTTGTGATATTGCTAGTCTGTCTGTCTGTGTATCTCTCGTCGTCTGTGTATCTCTCGTTGTCTGTCTGTGTATCTCTCGTTGTCTGTCTGTATATCTCTCGTTGTCTGTCTGTGTATCTCTCGTTGTCTGTCTGTGTATCTCTCGATGTCTATCTGCGTATCTCTCGTTGTCTATCTGTGTATCTCGTCGTCTGTCTATGTATCTCTCATCTGTCTGTGTATCTCTCAATGTCTGTCTGTGTATCTCTCGATGTCTGTCTGTGTATCTCTCAATGTCTGTATGTGTATCTCTCGTTGTCAGTCTGTGTATCTCTCGTTGTCTGTCTGTGTATCTCTCATTGTCTCTTTCGATATCTGTTATTTCTACATTTGTAATCATTTTCTTTGATCTGACTAAATGGAAGATCATTTGAATTCTTAGACTTTCTTTGAATTGTTGAACAGGTCTTTGATCATTTGAATTCTTAGACTTTCTTTGAATTGTTGAACAGGTCTTTGATCATTTGAATTCTTAGACATTCTTTGAATTGTTGAACAGGTCTTTGATCATTTGAATTCTTAGACATTCTTTGAATTGTTGAACAGGTCTTTGATCATTTGAATTCTTAGACATTCTTTGAATTGTTGAACAGGTCTTTGATCATTTGAATTCTTAGACTTTCTTTGAATTGTTGAACAGGTCTTTGATCATTTGAATTCTTAGACTTTCTTTGAATTGTTGAACAGGTCTTTGATCATTTGAATTCTTAAACTTTCTTTGAATTGTCGAACAGGTCTTTGATCATTTGAATTCTTAGACTTTCTTTGAATTGTTGAACAGGTCTTTGATCATTTGAATTCTTAGACATTCTTTGAATTGTTGAACAGGTCTTTGATCATTTGAATTCTTAGACTTTCTTTGAATTGTTGAACAGGTCTTTGATCATTTGAATTCTTAGACATTCTTTGAATTGTTGAACAGGTCTTTGATCATTTGAATTCTTAGACTTTCTTTGAATTGTTGAACAGGTCTTTGATCATTTGGCCGAAAGCATCTACAGCTTTCTGAAAGAAGAGAAAATGCTTGATCGACATATTCCACTCGGTAATATTTTCTTCCTTTGTTCTAATCACTAGACATTTATGTAGCGCCTTTGTGAGATGCTCATAAGGGTCATATGGGTTGACGCGCTGCCAGGCAGAGGAGGTGCTCTGGGGTGTAAGATATTAGCCTCTGGACATTATCCCCCGGACATTATCCCTCCACGGACAAAACCCCTCGGTTATTATCCCCCGGGTGAGGACATTATCCCCCCGGGGGGATAAGTCTATGATATCATTACCTGAAAATGAAGTCTACGAAGCTCATACTTAAATGACGTTAACAAACCATTGTAGCCATAACTGACACTAACAAGTAGGCCTACTTACTGTATATGATTCCCATTCGTTCATTTCTCTATTTTATTGATTTTAATTTTGAATGGAAACGACGCTAATAAGTCTACGAAGCTGAGACGTAGCCTAACTGACGTTAACAAACCTTTGTTGTAGGATATTAAACAAGTAGACTGTATAGGCCCTACATAGTACATACGATTCCCATTCGTTCATTTCAAATCTAAGTCTAGGTCTACTGACACAATTAGGACCTAAATGACACTAACAACTTTTGTTTGCATGTGAATGCCAGTGACAAGTCTTATCGATTACGGCATTATTCTATGATTTGCACATAAATGGGATTTTGTCCGGGGGGATAATGTCCTACGCAAAATCAGCAACAATCGGTGGAGAATATGTTTGGGGGACTTTTGTCCGTGGGGGATAATGTCCGTTCCCCAGTGCTCTGTGTGCCGCAAATGCCGTCGCTGATGATTGCTCCTCAGTTCATCCAGAAACTCCGAACATGAACTTCATGTCAACCATGGATGGAGGACGGTCTGTTGGTTGGGATGCACGTGTGTGTGTGTGCACGGGGGTGGGTGGAGCATGCCATCGATTGCATTTATGTTTTTCTTTTTGTATTGTTTGCTTCTAAACGATACTTACTTAGTACTTAGTCGTTCCTGTGCATGCCTGCACATCGGGCGACGCATCTCCTCCACTCCTCTCTTCTATACATCGCCAGTTCTTCCGCCTCCTCCCATGTCAGCTCCAGGCGTCTTAGGTCATGTCTAATTGTTTCTGGCCAGTTCTTCCTCAGTCTCCCTCGTTTTCTTTTTCCTCCAGTTTCCCAGTTCATCACCTGCTTCGCTCTTCTGTTGTTGTCCATGCGAAAGAAAATGCCCCATCCATCTCAATCTTAATGATACATTGATACTTCTCTCTTAATTACATTGATCATATAGATTGGCGTAGACTGCTCTTATGAATTGCTCAATAGGTATAATGTGTATAAATACCTGTGTTAAGATACATGCAAACATGGATGAATGTGATGACTTTGTGATGGATGGATCAATAGTTTCGTGAGATGTGGAGTTACAGTCTGCGTTTTTAATCTGTTGCTGTTGCCGTAGGTTTCACGTTTTCGTTTCCGATGATTCAGGAAGGACTAAAGAAAGGAATCCTTAAAACTTGGACAAAAGATTTTGCCTGTCCAGATGGCACTGGTCAGGATGCCGTGCGGTTGCTGGAAGAAGCCATTGCAAGGAGAGGGGTGAGATATCCTCTCCTAATCATCTTCATGAATGTGAGTTGAATGTAATGCGACTCACTTTATAATATTTATGGCCAGAAGAGTCCATTTGTGAGGAGGGGTGCTACTGGAGGGACTGGGAAGAGGTCATTGCTAGGTGGTTTTTGAATCAATTTTTTAGTTTCTTATTGTGATTGTGTAAATTGGTTGTTTTTCCTGGCAGTTTCAGGTGTGGTGAGGTGGGGTTATGGTTCTAATGCTAAGCCAATCAGGTTCAGTAAGGCAAGGTGGTTTCACCTGGCTGGTTGCTTTGTTCTCAATTCTTGCTATGTGCTGTCTTTTGTTGTCAAGGACATTGATGTGGACGTTGTTGCTATTTTGAATGATACAACGGGAACACTGATGGCTGGATCCTATCTGGACAAAAAGTGTGGAGTTGGTCTTATTATGGGTAAGTGCTCGCTGCCACCCTACCTACCCACATTTAGCTCTTTCTGCTATGGAGCCACTAAAGTCCAGCCTACTCCAACCCATTCGGTTTTAGACAAGAAAATCTTATTAGTTATTTATTTTGTACTGGGGATTCCCACAATGTCGCAAATGGTACAATGATCTACAAAGTGATTGGGTCAGTGGTCAACTGTGGATGGAATGTTGGTCAGACGCAAATGGAGTAACGTCAAGTGATAATTAATTATCCAGCAGAGTTTGTGCTGCACATGGTTTTATGTGGCAACTGGTAGCATATGCCATTACCAGAGATGGACATCAATTTTACTAATTAATTAGAATTTGAAGAATCCGGTGGATAATCGGTTAGAATTAGCTGAACATTTGTCTAATGCAGGGGTGTCAAAGAGCTGGCCCGCGGGCCATTTCTGGCCCGCCGACGATTTTTTTCTGGCCCGCGGAGCCTTCCCTGAAGATTATACAAAATTTGAGGATAAAAAGTTCATTTTTTATTTTACACTAAAATTACAGTCAGCGCCAAGTACATCGAGATTTTTTCTTACTGGCGTCACCTTTATTCAGACGCACAGCTCTGTGTAGACTGTGTAACCATGGTTTCCTATTGGTTCAAGGTTGTCTGCTAACAAAGGTGTCACGAAAACTGGTCTATAGACAACTCGTCTAACAACAATTGGTCCCCAGACAATTCGTCTAACGAGAGCTGATCTACAGAATGAACTTTTATCCTCTAATTTTGTAATCTTCAGGGAAGGCTCCGCGGGCCAGAAAAAAGTCGTCAGCTTCTATTTCACCAATACGATTCGTCTGTAGACCAGATGTCGTTAGATGAATTGTCTGGGTATCACTTATCGTTAGACTGGGTATCACTTTTCGTTAGATTGTCTGTAGACCAATTGTCGTGGGACCGTTAACAGAATTATGAAAGTTACGAAACACTTAAGCTTATAAGTTATAATAATATTTTAAAATATTGTCAAAATTTAATAAGAAGCGAAAAGTGGACATTGTATCAAGATATTTTCGCGATATTTGAATGGATATGTATTTCTTTGTTGAATACAGCAGTTATCCAGTAGGCCTATGTTTAATTTGTCAGGAAAAGGTTAGCGTTGTGAAAGAATACAACTTCCGTAGGCATTATGATACGAAGCATGGTGATATTTATAATAGTGGGGGGGGCAAGGCCAGAGTAATGAAGATAAGATTGAAGATCTGAAGAAGAACTTGGCCAAGCAGCAGAATGTTTTCAAGACAATCATTCACCAGTCAGTTCCCGTGTCCGCTGTAGTAGTAGCAAGCTATGCAGTTCCTCACAGCTATGAAGCCTTTTGTCGAGGGAGATTTTGTAAAAGATTGCTTGTTGAAGGCCTCGGAAATTATGTGCCCGGATTAAAAGCAGCGTTTTGCTAATAGAAGCTTATTTTGTATGCTAAAAAATGCACCCTTTGAGATTTATACTTATACAAAACTTTTCTGGGAATTGGCTGACCAAGCCCGGAGCTCTCTCTCAGATCACTAGGCCTACCCAATTTTGCTCAGGAGCTTCGACACTCTAGCCCGCCACTTTTTGGAAAATGTTCACATTGGCCCACCACTAAAAAAGGTTTGACACCCCTGGTCTAATGAAATAGCTGATCGGTTAGAATCTTTTCAATTAGTTACCCATCTCTGGTTGTAACTTATGTTCTCTTTGTTATCTCGGTTCGTGGCTCAAATTCACTTCCTTCCTTGAAAAACGGCTCAAAACTCACTAATTAGTTCTCCTTGACTTTCAGACACATGCATCTCTAACTGCATCTTCCTCTGGTGGCTAACTATCCGCATCACAGATTCACATTACGGTGTGACCTTGCACACATTACAAATTTATTAAATAATAATGATAATAATATTGATGATAATGATAGTAATGATAACTGTGTGTTATGTGAAAGGTTCTGGCTGCAACGCTGCTTATGTCGAGAAAGTGTCAAACGTCGACAAATGGATTGGTCCGAATGACGACGAAGCAGAGGTCAAATTCCAGCTGACCCCATCCTGTGCAATCTTACGCAGAAACTCCATTTCACCATTAATTTCTTAATATTCAAGATATTTCTGAAATCTTCATTAGCTTAAAAATCTTTCTTTCTGTTCTTCGCTCTGTGAGAATTTGAAACATTCATCTTCCCGATTTAAAGGCTTTTAGGTTCAAAGGACATTTCCTGTGAGGCCAAAGTCAGAGGTTTGGAGTTAAAGGGTTATTACGGCAGAGGTCATTGTTATTGACTGGAAGTTTACAGGTTCAGAGATGAAAGATTTGATTTTAAACCAGAGATCATAATTTTCTGAGCTAGATGTCATTTCATTTAAGGACATAGTTGTTTTTTTCAGGTCAGAGGTCATTTAACTTAAGGACAGAGATTATTTCGTTTAAGGACAGAGATTATTTCGTTTGTGTCCTGAGTTCATATCTGTTAAGTCAAATAGACGTGTGCATGTGTGTGTGTCATTTGTAGGTGGTGATTGACATTGAGTGGGGAGCATTTGGTGACAATGGAAGTCTTGACTTCATGAAGACAGAATTTGATCGTGAAATCGATCGTCAATCGAATCACGTTGGATCATTCACGTATGATCATAATGATCATCCGCCTCCTTTCTTCAACCCAACTGTCATTGTCTCAGATTCTCATTCTATTGTAATCTGTTGCAGCTAATCCAATGATGTCTATCGCTCATCTCATCTATTGTCTCATCTGTTGTCTTCCATTGGCGCTGATAAATCAATCAATGGTTGCTGCTTCCACTGAAGTTGTAGTATTGTCATTATTTGTTTTGATTTGAGAGATAAGGTACTGTCCATAAATTACGTCATACACCTGGTGGGAAGGGTGTCACACATTTGTGAGAACGTGTGATGGTCCCTTATTAGATTGATTTAAGTTCTTTTGTGTTGATGTGTGATGAAAAAAAACATATAATTTGAATGATATCATTTATGGACGGCCCCTAAGCAGGACAGAGAGATTCAGTGAGGGTGAGATGCCCCTTTTGAACCGTTGAATTCTCATTCAGTATTTAAATTGCTTCTCTGGCATATTCGGCTTTGAGAACTCTTCTTGTGGCGTTGGTTAAAGGTTTGAGAGGCTGCTGACCTTGTAAGACAGAGATAGCATGGGTTTGATCCTCGTCCTCCATCAAGATGGTTTCTCTGCTTGAACTTTGAACAAATCCTTCTCCCACATTTCTCAATCAATATCCTATCTATCAATATCAATATCAATATAAGAATTGAGAAACTATCAAGTTATTGTACTTGCTTGGTCATTGGAATGGCAGAACTACAGCTACAAAACTGCATCTGAAAGACAGAGAAAAATGAAGAAATATCACATGTATGCATTATCGAAAGTAATCTTAATCCAAGTAAAATACGAAAGCAGCATCAGGGCAGCACTGCGTGTGATCTCAACTCACGTGCAGCCAAATATATTACATGTTTCAAACAATGAGTGAAAAAAGAAAATTGATGGAGGAAACTTCCACAAAGTGAAGTGAAATATAATTGCTATTGTTAAAGACGTCAACTTGAATTGTTGTCGTAGGATGTCATTTGGAGTAATAGTTATACAATAGCGACACTTGACAAAGGCAGATGATTGTTTAACGATGACAATGAGAATAATAATAATTATGATTACAACAATGACAATTGTCGTTTGTTTGTGTAGCTTTGAGAAGTTGTTGGGCGGTCATTTCATTGGAGATTTGGCTCGACTTGTTCTCTGTCGTCTCACGAAAGATGGAACGATGTTCCAGGGAATCGGATCCGACCAACTGCGTCGTTGGAAGGCGTTCACTGCGGAACATCTGTCTGACGTTGAAAGGTTCGTTTGTCCTTGGTTCTAATGGAGAGAGAGGGGGGAGTGAAATGGATGTAGATGTAAGGAAGGGTGCTACCCTGGGATGGACGTACGGACGGATGAATGGATTGTGATTGTAAACTGGGCTTATTTATATATCATCTCTCCATAATTTGAAGACTTGTCTGAGGTGCTCCAGGCCTGAACACAAAAGACGATGATCAATCACAATGGTCTTCAACTGTTTTCGTACTAGAATCAAAGAAAGTAGAAGAAGCTTATAGTGCAGATGGCATGAAAGTCTGTTGATGGCTACTGCTTCTTGTTCAACTTTAGTCATTAGTCATTAGTCTGTTGAAGCAGTGTCTTCAACTCTCATGTGCTGCCATGAGAATGGTACTTGAAGAAGAGGGAGGCGTTTGAAGAATCCCCTGTGTGGTTGATGATGATGATGATAATGATGATGATGATGATGATGATGATTGAAATGATGATGATGATTGAAGTGATGATTGAGGTGATGATGAGTTAGATGGTGATGTTGTGTTCCGCTGTAGAGATACTGATGAAGATGCGGCTAATTCTTGGCGACTGATACGTGACCTGCAGTTGGATGCGGTGGCTACGGAGGATGACGTCATCATCCTACGATATGTCTGTTCCGCTGTGTCGATCAGAGCCGCTCAGTTGATCAGCGCATGTGAGTGTTCGTGCTCTGCTGATTGTCTCGTGGATTGCAATTGTCTTTAATTGAGACTGACAACATTGGGACTCTGTCTGCGACTGACCATAATCAACGGCTCAATATAAGATAGGAAAAACATTCCTCATTGTCAATCTCAACACAAGTGATCCAGAAACCCAGATTACATTACACTGACCCAATATTTGCATATTTTATGCCTATTTTATGCCTGCAATATTTAAAAATAATTACTATACAATTATCGCACTCGCCGGTACTTTTCAAACTTAAGTGTCTAATCATGTTTCATCGATGTAAGAATCACAAGGATGGTTGGGCTTATGTCCCTATCCAGTCTTACAGTTCAGATAAAGTCAGGTCCATGCATTGATCTCCATATGAGCTCATGGTTTCAGGTTTTGAAAGAACACTGATAATCACTCACTGGATTAAAACACAGAAAATGATTGACGTCAGTTTAAACTTCTTACCTTTTGTGTGTTTTAAAATGCTGTTTGGAATGTTTTATTCAAATAAAAATTTTCAATAAAATTTCTTTTAATTGCAACTCTTTGCGGAACCATTGTGTTCGTCCTGCGGATTCCTTGGCTCTGTGGAACCCACTTTAGGAAATGCTGGCATAAAGGAGGACCTGGAATACAGTGAGATTAAGTTGAACTCATCCATTATTTAGCCATACATTCAGCCATGGCATCTGTTGAGATATCTGCTCAAGTGTAAGACTGGTCCAAGGGATGGCATATCTTTTGATGGTTACAGAAAAGGGATGAATGCCGGGACAGAGAAAGATACAGCGTATGGCGAATCAGTTTGTTTCAATGTGGAATCGGTTTTTATTTTCAGGTTCCGCTGTTCTGCTGAATCGCATGAATCGACGAGAGAACGTGATTGCAATCGACGGATCGCTGTATCGATATCATCCGCGACTTCATCAGATCATCACTGATTGGCTGACGGAACTGGCGCCAACTGTACAGGTGTGTGCTCAACAGAATACACCTGCTCATCAACAACAACAATGGCTCTTTCTTCCATAACGCTTAGTTGCAGAGAAATGACATTGCAGCTTATTGTTGAATGTAAAAGCCAGTAGTCAATAAGTTAGTGAATTTTATCAGCAATAGTCAAATACGACAGCTGGCAACAGTAGTGGTGTAGTGGTGAGTAAGAGAGTTAAATTGGGCGCACAATGTCGGTGAGTTTTTCATAGACCTATGGTTGGAATTAAAGCTAATGGGATTTTTATTTTGGAATGACAACTGTAACTACAGCAGACGTCACATTTTTTATTTTTTATTTGTACAGTGAGCAACTGGTGAAGGAATTTAGTAGTCCCCCCCATAGGCGGTTACTTTGTAGGAAGCCTGAGCAAGTCCTTCGCTTCTGTTTGCACTATTGATTGATGCCGTCCCTGTTTGTTATTAGATAACGAGTCAACGACACGTAATAAATGATGATTAATGAGGTGAAGAGGATGTATGGTGCTGTGATGTAAGTCCAGACAAAGTCAGGGAGATCGACAAAGAGAGAGCTATGGTATTAAGGCAGTGTCTTCCATCACTGTAGAAGTGACTGTATAAATATTTGGCTCTAGCAAGAGCTGACTCTCTTTTAGTATCCATAGAGTTGAGTATTGGTGTCGGTGGTTTAACCACTTGTCAGCAGGTGGTGTAATGGTGTTTATGTTGAACATTGTAGAGTCGTCTGATTCTGGCTGAGGACGGAAGTGGTAGAGGAGCGGCGTTCGTTGCGGCTGTGGCCATTCGTCTGGCGAAGGACGCCGAGGGACATCGACCGTAGATCATCATCATCACCATCATCATCATCATCATCATCATCTGACCTCATTTCATACGACTTACGATGATCATCATATTATACCATGCAAACATGATGCAATACTTGATGACAGCTCTTCAGATTGACAATTTGACATCACTCTTACTCGTTCCACTATGTGCCTTTAATAACATTCCACTTTGATGCTCTGGTACCATTTTGAATTAACTATATCACTCTTAGGTAATTCCAGTTTAATCTTTTACCCGTTTGCCCCGAGAATATTTGCTGAAAACGGGCTTAAAATTTAAAAATGAACGGGTAAAGGGTTAATAGGCCTGTGTTACTGCAGCCATATTCGAATGGTAGGGGTCAGTTGTTCGACTGACCTCTGACCTTTAGAGAGTGAAGGTCATTTAGTATTTTGTCTGGTTAGTAAGGATGTTAGTAAAACTATATTTTTTAATGGTTAGTAAGGATGTTAGTAAAACTATATTTTTTAATGGTTAGTAAGTATGCTAGTAAAACTATATTTTTTAATGGTTAGTAAGTATGCTAGTAAAACTATATTTTGTCTGGTTAGTAAGTATGCTAGTAAAACTATATTTTTTAATGGTTAGTAAGGATGTTAGTAAAACTATATTTTTTAATGGTTAGTAAGGATGTTAGTAAAACTATATTTTTTAATAGTTAGTAAGGATGTTAGTAAAACTATATTTTTTAATGGTTAGTAAGGATGTTAGTAAAACTATATTTTTTAATGGTTAGTAAGGATGTTAGTAAAACTATATTTTTTAATGGTTAGTAAGGATGTTAGTAAAACTATATTTTTTAATGGTTAGTAAGGATGTTAGTAAAACTATATTTTTTAATGGTTAGTAAGTATGCTAGTAAAACTATATTTTGTCTGGTTAGTAAGTATGCTAGTAAAACTATATTTTTTAATGGTTAGTAAGTATGCTAGTAAAACTATATTTTTTAATGGTTAGTAAGTATGCTAGTAAAACTATATTTTTTAATGGTTAGTAAGGATGTTAGTAAAACTATATTTTTTAATGGTTAGTAAGGATGTTAGTAAAACTATATTTTTTAATAGTTAGTAAGGATGTTAGTAAAACTATATTTTTTAATGGTTAGTAAGGATGTTAGTAAAACTATATTTTTAATGGTTAGTAAGGATGTTAGTAAAACTATATTTTTTAATAGTTAGTAAGGATGTTAGTAAAACTATATTTTTTAATGGTTAGTAAGGATGTTAGTAAAACTATATTTTTTAATGGTTAGTAAGGATGTTAGTAAAACTATATTTTTTAATAGTTAGTAAGGATGTTAGTAAAACTATATTTTTAATGGTTAGTAAGGATGTTAGTAAAACTATATTTTTTAATGGTTAGTAAGGATGTTAGTAAAACTATATTTTTTAATAGTTAGTAAGGATGTTAGTAAAACTATATTTTTAATGGTTAGTAAGGATGTTAGTAAAACTATATTTTTTAATGGTTAGTAAGGATGTTAGTAAAACTATATTTTTTAATAGTTAGTAAGGATGTTAGTAAAACTATATTTTTTAATGGTTAGTAAGTATGTTAGTAAAACTATATTTTTTAATGGTTAGTAAGGATGTTAGTAAAACTATATTTTTTAATAGTTAGTAAGGATGTTAGTAAAACTATATTTTTTAATGGTTAGTAAGGATGTTAGTAAAACTATATTTTTTAATGGTTAGTAAGGATGTTAGTAAAACTATATTTTTTAATAGTTAGTAAGGATGTTAGTAAAACTATATTTTTTAATGGTTAGTAAGTATGTTAGTAAAACTATATTTTTTAATGGTTAGTAAGTATGTTAGTAAAACTATATTTTTTAATAGTTAGTAAGGATGTTAGTAAAACTATATTTTTTAATGGTTAGTAAGTATGTTAGTAAAACTATATTTTTTAATAGTTAGTAAGGATGTTAGTAAAACTATATTTTTTAATGGTTAGTAAGTATGCTAGTAAAACTATATTTTGTCTGGTTAGTAAGTATGCTAGTAAAACTATATTTTTTAATGGTTAGTAAGTATGCTAGTAAAACTATATTTTTTAATGGTTAGTAAGTATGCTAGTAAAACTATATTTTTTAATGGTTAGTAAGGATGTTAGTAAAACTATATTTTTTAATGGTTAGTAAGGATGTTAGTAAAACTATATTTTTTAATAGTTAGTAAGGATGTTAGTAAAACTATATTTTTTAATGGTTAGTAAGGATGTTAGTAAAACTATATTTTTTAATGGTTAGTAAGGATGTTAGTAAAACTATATTTTTTAATAGTTAGTAAGGATGTTAGTAAAACTATATTTTTTAATGGTTAGTAAGGATGTTAGTAAAACTATATTTTTTAATGGTTAGTAAGGATGTTAGTAAAACTATATTTTTTAATAGTTAGTAAGGATGTTAGTAAAACTATATTTTTAATGGTTAGTAAGGATGTTAGTAAAACTATATTTTTTAATGGTTAGTAAGGATGTTAGTAAAACTATATTTTTTAATAGTTAGTAAGGATGTTAGTAAAACTATATTTTTTAATGGTTAGTAAGGATGTTAGTAAAACTATATTTTTTAATGGTTAGTAAGGATGTTAGTAAAACTATATTTTTTAATAGTTAGTAAGGATGTTAGTAAAACTATATTTTTTAATGGTTAGTAAGTATGTTAGTAAAACTATATTTTTTAATGGTTAGTAAGTATGTTAGTAAAACTATATTTTTTAATAGTTAGTAAGGATGTTAGTAAAACTATATTTTTTAATGGTTAGTAAGTATGTTAGTAAAACTATATTTTTTAATAGTTAGTAAGGATGTTAGTAAAACTATATTTTTTAATGGTTAGTAAGTATGTTAGTAAAACTATATTTTTTAATGGTTTGTAAGGATGTTAGTAAAACTATATTTTTTAATTGCCACAGCTATTTAATTTCGAGCAGTTTTTATGCATGAGTCAGTGTGGTATGCTAGGTATCATTTTGGATATTGTATCTATTTTGTGTATGATATCTAGAATAGCTTTTTTCGACTAGAAATGCTCCAAGGTGAACCAGTTGACCCGGTGTATTTAAGATTCTAATTTGCTGATTAATTATACATGCGTTATTCTAGATTCTTTTGTTCAGCTGCAACGTGTTGTTCACTTGTTTATTGTGCTCATCGTTTCTTTACAGACTGGTACTCTGCTGCTGTACAACTACAATTACGTCATCTAAATTGTGTTTTAAATAAATTACTTGAAGTGCTATATAAATGCTGTATACATGTATCTTGTTTGCAGATGTTCTTTATGTTAAACATGTTGGTTGGATTTCTTTCCATTAATTTCTTTCATTTTCTTTTGGGTTTAATTTGTATTTAAGAATTCAATGAATTGGGAAAATGGTGTTCGCTTTTTTTATCTCAATTTCTTCCTCTGTTAAACATACAGACGCAGAGACAGACAGTCAGAGGCAGGCAGAGGGACAGTGAGACTATGTGGGGCTGGTTTGTGTTTAGATAGGGAGAGAGAGATGGTGGGAGATATGGACGGATGTAGGGTGGGTCTTGAGTGGGTAGAGAGAGAACTAGGCCACCGTGAAGTTGAGGTGATCAAGTTTCAGTGCGTGCCTCTAGCTATAGCTTTTGTTGCGCGTGGGGTGCATGATTGTGTTGTGGCATGTTATGTAGTGCTAAGCTCTAGAAGTTGTCACTCTGCATGTTTCATTCTGTCTGTCTCTCCTTGTCCCTCACCGACCAGCAGTTTGAGAATTGAACTGTGTGCATAGATGACATTTATGTGTGTGTGCTTAAGTCACCTTGAACATACATATTAATATTTATACAATAACTGTAATTGCATATAAATGTATGCTATGTGTACACACGTGCACACACGCACGTACAGTATTTTGGGTGGCTGCGCACGGCTCAAACGGGAGATGACCAGTTTTGTCTTCACGCTCTCTCAGTCCTTCCCCAACGATTTCAGCACTAGGACGTTTGAGTGTCTGTTGAGGTATCTGTATGTGTCGCCTTTTATCTTTGTGCGTATGCCTTGCTTTACATATCATGTGTGTGTATCCGTATAACGATGTATCTGTGTTGTCCTTCTATGCATCTCTGCGTATTTGTGTCGTAATCGTAATTATTGCAAACTCTGCGTTTATATAGCGCTGCTTTAGCCTGAAGTGCAGTGCATTGCATTATGCATTGGTCAACTGTGATGAGCGTTATTTGGTTAGAGCAGTCGACCTATCCCGTCGGTGGTAATTGCTGTGTGTACATAGGACCTTGAGACGCACAATTCCTTCACTCACAATTTATTGTTCTGCGATACAATTATTGCAGTTGCGTCGTCGAGGCTTGTGTGCACTTAAGCTTATGAGCTTTGTATAAGAATGGCAATATCAAACTACAATTGCGTTGCATTGTTTTGTATTGTATTACTGCTTCTTCCATATATCGGAGCCTCAGACTGGACGGAAGATGGATGTTGATCGACGTCCCGTGGGTGTGAGAGATGTTCGAGTCCAGTTGCCAGAGAGAGAGAGAGAGAGGCAGGGAAGCTGTTGGGTGGAGGGGGGGGCTTTGACTACGGGAGATGACTTCAACGATTGCCTAGGCCTAACTGTCTATAAGCTTAGAGCAACTCAGAGGGAGACAACAGCAGAAACAAAAGCGACGAGAAAGACAGACAGAATTCTGTCAACAGTAAGTCATTCATTTAGGGCATTTATGCAGCGCTAGATTATGGTTTATGCAGCGCTAGATTATAGGGTCGAAGCTAGTGTAGCTGATGTCATGCAAGGAGAACTATACACGAGAATTTGATCTAAGTTTCTTGATACTTCCTCTGCCTACGTGGTACGTCCTGAGTCAATTGACCGCATTTCTAAGAAAAGAAACGAAATCACCTTCGACTGTAAGACTTAGAAGGCCTACATGTAGACGCCCTGTATGGGCGTCTAATCGTGTGTTGCACCCACTGCTGACCAATCGACGAACAATGCACTCGAAAGTATAATTATTATTATTATGGTCCCGATTTATCTGAATGATTTCCTCGAGAGAATGCATGCAACGTTAAATTCTATTGTGTGTGTCTTATGCTAATGTGCCTCATGTAACCGTCTTTATAAGTCAGGCTAAAAGGGAAACAAACAGAGTATCTAGGCTACGAGAGATCACTTGATCATCGCCTCTTCAGTTTATGACTTTCTTAATATCTGGTCTAGTTGTTGTTGGTCTGTCGATCAGGACGAGTTGCTAGGGCGGGGCTCATACGTAGGTGTTCTCGTCCACTCCTTGTCTTTCTCTGTGTCTGTCTGCCTGTATGTATGTCTGTATGTATGACATCGTATGTAGCCTATGTATGTAGTATGTATGTATGTATGTATGCATGTATGTATGTATGTATGTATGTATGTATGTATGTATGTATGTATGTATGTTTGTGTGTATGTATATATGTATGTATGTAAGTAAGTAAGTATGTATGTATGTATGTATGTATGTATGTATGTATGTATGTATGTATGTATGTATGTATGTATGTATGTATGTCTGCATGTATGTATGTATGTATGTATGTATGTATGTATGTAAGTATGTATGTATGTATGTATGTATGTAAGTAAGTAAGTATGTATGTATGTATGTCTGCATGTATGAAATGATAGATTCACCATTTTGGTTTTTCACGAAGTCCGATCGTGTATCCCATTAATATATGCGGGAGGTCTTGCACTGGCTTCCCTTCCCACAGCGCATCTCATTTAGGATTTCATCTTTGGTGTGGCGATGCTTATCAGGCTGGGCATCCTCTTATCTGTGTGAGCTTTGCCTCCCTCTTTCCGCTTGCATAGGCCGCCGCGCATTGCGCTCTGCTGTCCATGGTGACTTATTGGTTCCTTTCACTCGCTCTGCTACAATGCAGAGGCGTTCGTTCTCTGTGCCACTGCCACTGTGGTTGGTCTAACAAACTGGAATGGGCTTCCCTTGACTATGCGACACCTCCCAAACTGTTCTCAATTTCACAAACTTGGGGGGTGGTAACTGTCCGGGGAATATGTCCAGGGGTATATGTCCGTTCCCCGCGTTGCTTTCCGTTTGATAACTTCTCTATTCGTAATCTCCAAATTTCTAAAGCGCCACTCGAAAGCCAAGCGCAGGGCACCTGCCTATTCACGAGCGTTCTATTTGTCTTCATAAAAGTTCAGCTCTATCTCATCAAATAGAATTCTAAAACAATCTGCAGATTGATAGTGACCACTTTGCTGAATTTCCCATCCTGGGCATGCAAGGTTTACAAATTTAATTCGAAAGCAATGCGATGGCGACCTGTAGGCTACGTACGGAGCTTTAGGTTCTGCGCGTTGTATGTTCGCTATCAGATGCAGATCGTGCCTCACGAACTTCGCTGCTACTTTAGGAAGGGTATACCGTACGTCTGGTATATTTTGAGGTAAACAGATCGTGTGAAACGTATGCTTAAGCTGTCAGGTCAGGTCTAATGAAGACAGCGTGCATGGTTGGCCTTGATGCTCACTTTCTTTAGCTGTAGAGAGAAATGTTTCATATCACGTGCAACTCAGATTTGTCATACGCGACAGTGGCCAACCTAGATTCTCTATGCAGCAAACGACAGCTTGCATAGTGAGAGAAAAACAAGGCCGTGTTTAGGGTGGGAGTGTGTTGGGTGTTTGAATAAATACCCCTCAATTAAATAAATTGTAAAAATGAAATAATGCATGTAGGCCTACCAACTCACGCTGTAAGTAAGAACCATAGTTGTAAAAAACGTTTTTTTCGTTTTTTATTCTCTCCCAAAAAGCGTCTTTTTTTCGTTTTTAATTTTTCCCATCGTTTTTTATCGTTTTTTTCGATTTTTATGTAGCTTTATTTAATTATTTTCTGTCTAATATTATTTTCCTTAATTTAATTTTTCTGATATTCCATACGTTTTCACCGTACTCTCAAGGGTGCAGCTAACTATAAGGTCTTTATGTAATTGTTTAAGTCATTATTTTGAGTAATACATATAGTAGATCCCTACAAGAAATGAAACTTGTAAGAGTTATTTTGATATAAAATTCTTGGGCCTATAATTAATATTTATAAGTCACAATTTTAAGCACAAATGTACAATATATAATTTAGTAAACATCTGTGGTTTTTGCTTCTGATTAGATTTTAATTGTGTTATGTCGATCAGCATAGACTTATAATGTGGACTTATGTCTACAATTTAAAATTGAAAAGATTTCGATACCTTTAATTTGTCCGAATTTCTTATTAAACCGAAGTTATAAGAAAATAATAACTGTGGTAGATTAATGGTACTTTTACCAATTATTTTGGCCTAATGATAAAGTTGTGTTATTTGCAGTTTCTTGATAAAATTACACAAGCAAGTTTTGTAAGCTGAAAATGAAATTTCGGATGTAATAAAGGCAAATTATTTTCCGTTTCCGTTTTTTATCGTTTTTTTGTCGTTTTTTATTATTTCGAAAAAAACGACGTTTTTACTGTTTTTTATTTTATCTTCATCGTTTTTTACATCTATGGTAAGAACTATATAGGCCTAAATGAGAATTAAATTTTGAAGTTCATATTTATATGTGAAATTTTACAATAGAGTATCTGTATATATATATATCTATATGTCGATATCAGGACCATGATCTAATGATGATGATGATGATGATGATGATGATGATGATGATGATGATGATGATGATGATGATGATGATGATGATGATGATGATGATGATGACGACAACGACGACGGCGACGACGGCGACGACGACGACGACGATGATGATGATGATGATAATGATAATGATGACGATGACGATGATCCATGACCAGGGGCTTCTATCTCTATACATGGCGGGCGCAGCTTGCGCCCAGTAAAAAATAGGGGGGGAATCAAAAGACAGCCAAAATTCACGTCGGCTGGGGGGAAAGTCGGATATCGAGGGCAGCGTTCAATCTAGGCATCACTAGGAGGAAGATCCCCCAGAAAATAATTCCCTTCCATATAAATTTGGACAAAATGGTAGGCCTAATAGTTTTAGCAAAATGTATATTCTTTATACACTTTGAGTTTTTAGTTAGGTTACTCTCTGCATTTTTGAATTACATGAACTGCTACAACAGCTATAATATACCATAATAAAAATTTCCTACTACATGATTACAGTTATGTTTTTACTATTTTAATAAATAATACAATCATATTAAAATTGGAAAAAATAATATCAATACAAATACTATTTTGCACAACTAAATGGTTTCTCTCCAATGTTATCTTTCAATCTTTCAAATTTCAGACAGTCAAATTTGGTCCTTGAACACTTAGTAAAGCAACATCATTATTACGTGGGCTTACAATGTAGGACCTACAGTGTATTTTATTGTATTGCATTGTGCTCTAAAAATTTATGTAACGCCTCTCGTGCGCACACTGATCAAGGATGCAAAACATATGGCTGCCCAATTTTTGCAGCAATTTCTCCACTGAAATAATGGAGTTTTTTGCTAAGAGGACAGCTTAAAATGCTGATATTGCAATGCGGAAATCGCAAAAAGTTCTTATGGGGAGAGGAACATCTTCTCCCCATACCAGGGTCCAGGGGCGGATCCAGGGGGGCCAATCCGGCCATGCCCCCCCCATTTAAAAATTGCATGGGACGTGGCCCCCCATTTGGTTTCAGGAAGCCATTAAATAAATGTAGTGAGAGAGAAAAACAGGACATCAGGCCCCCTATTACAAAATCGTACGGGGCGGTGCCCCCCGTCGATTTAGCGACGATTGAGATGGTGTAAAAAAAGTCATCAGTTTTTTCGGCGGATGAAATGGTATCTTTTTTCCGAAAAATTGTAAATGTTGTGGGAGAGAAAAACAGGACATCAGGCCCCCCTATTACAAAATCGTACGGGGCGGTGCCCCCCGTCGATTTAGCGGCGATTGAGATGGTGTACAAAAAGTCATCAGTTTTTTCGGCGGATGAAATGGTATCTTTTTTCCGAAAAATTGTAAATGTTGTGGGAGAGAAAAACAGGACATCAGGCCCCCCTATTACAAAATCGTACGGGGCGTGGTCCCCCCGTCGATTTAGCGGCGGTTGAGATGGTGTTTCCCGGAAAATTGGTCGATGACTAAAAAAAAGTCATCAGTTTTTTTGGCGGATGAAATGGTATCTTTCTCCCGAAAAAATTGGTCGAAGACTAAAAAAAAGGTCATCAGTTTTTTCGGCGGCACATCGAAATTTTTCCCCTGTCCCACCAACAAGACCCAACATTTTGGCCCTCCTTAGAAAATTTCTGTATCCGCCCTTGCCAGGGTCCCTTCTCGGCGCCATACATACTTCGGCGATCGTCTACTGGATGCTCGTTTGTCCCCCTCCAAACAAACCTTCATTCCCACACTAGAGGAGGGCATGCGCTAGATTACATGTACATTATATTGCATACATAGACTCATAGGTACCTGGTATAGTTAAGAAGACGCTCAGCCTTTGTTAGAGCCGCTGTAAATTAAGTAATTAACCTGGAACCTTAATAGCCCAAACATTATTTTCTTAGCTTAAAAATTCCTCTTAAACGCTGTGACTACATGCATGTGTCCACTGAGACAGCGCAGCTGTCATCCGAACTGTTCCACAAGTCACCAGCTCTAGCGCTGAAGAATTTCTGTCCTATGTTCCTTTCGTGCGGCTTCTTAAACAATTCGTAGGCTACCTATGACCCCAAGTTTCTTTGTATGGCGCCAATTCAAAAGAACCTATCCCAATGAAGAGCTTCCTTTCCATGGCAGTGATGACCCTATAGCAGTGGTTCCCAACCTTTTTTGACTGTCGGGCCACTTTTCCAATTTGGAGGACACGAGGGCCACTTTTTCTTAGATGAAGGACATTAGGGGGCCACAAAGCTAAAATCTAATTAGCTACAGGCATATAACATTGCTATGATTGTATCAAAAAAGAATGTTTTATGCGATTTATTAATGTCCAAATAAAATAATGTGTAATAGAAAAGAATTATATATTCCATCATGTCCCAATTGTCAATTTTTACATATTTTTTCTTAATTCATTGAGATGCTGCGGGCCATTTTTGTAGGCCAGGCGGGCCAGTTTTGGCCCGCGGGCCACGGGTTGGGAACCGATGCCCTATAGCCTACAATCAATCTTCTCATTTCGTCATTCTCTCCAATGTCGTTAGTCCCCCCCACACACCTTTCCAACCTTTCTTCATTGACTAGTTCAAATCTTTGTAACCCCAAATCATTCTCACAGCTTTTCTCTGCACTTTCTCCAGTTTTACCATGTGCACCGTTTGGCGGATGGAAATGGAATCCATACATGAATACAGTGGCCTATAACGGCCCTATAACCAATGATTTATTGTATTGTATTGTATTGTATTGCATTGCATTGTATTGCATTGCATTGCATTGCATTGCATTGCATTGCATTGCATTGCATTGCATTGCATTGTATTGTATTGTATTGTATTGTATTGTATTGTATTGTATTGTATTGTATTGTATTGTATTGTATTGTATTGTATTGTATTGTATTGTATTGTATTGTATTGTATTGTATTGTATTGTATATGGCCATTTATACAGCCTCAGTAGTCAGTGTTTATTCTAGACGTTTCTTCTAGACGTTTCTGGGGGAAAGTCTCCCCCTGGAAGGACATCCTAAAAACTTGATCAGCTGCTTTTTACATGTAAAGTAAAGAGTTATCCAGGTAGAACTAAGAAATAGATGATAATTAGATGATGTACTAAAATAAATTACTTTTTAAAAGGTTGCAAGGAAAAAGAGAGATGACAAGAGTAAAAACCCTTCCACTGGTCAGCGCCACGCACCACAGTGGTTGGCCGTCCGCCAAACGGTGGTTTGTCCTCGCCCACCCCACCCCACTCCACCCCGCCCCACTCCACCCCAATAACCTGGATCCCCCAAGCATGCATGGGGACTAATATAAACACTGCTCACTATAGTCAGCATTGCATCCTTGTCTGCGGCGACTATAATTCTCCTTCTAATCATAGCTAACGCTGAATTATCATTCTTGAAAGCTTCAGCACATTGCCTTGAAGGTCCTGCACTCCAGCTGTGCACGATCAATCTATAATCCTGTTCAGTGGAATTCATGAGCAACGTGTGTGGGTGTTGACATGACGATATATTACAACGTGAACCTTAATGATGAAGCGATTCAAGTGAACTATTGTTGTGATTAATTTCGTCAACGCTGGACATGCTTGGCTGGACAAAACAAAGGCATTGTTCAAAGGCAGGCATTGTTCAACGGTCATGCAAAGACTGAGAACAACTTTTAGTATCATGTTTACTACGATAGTTTGCCTAACTTTAGCAATTTGACTCATTCTCAGAAATTTCATTATGTTCCCCAACTTTTAGGACGTTGCTGCTCCTATGCACCAGACACTATAGGCCTATAGGACACTATAGGTCTATACCATACATGTAGAAACCACAGAAGACGATGAGACGATAGAACTCATAGAAGTTATCGGTCTATAATAATATTCGTTATAATAATTATTATCCCAATTAGGTTGTACATGTAGTTTATCAGTTACGCGCCTGTTTATATATCAACGATCATACGCTCATAATTATATACTAGAGCGATTGTTGAAAGGAAGACATTGACTTTGATCATAGTGCAGTGTACCCAGGGCTGTAATCAAGGGTATACGCGGGTATACAGCGTATAGTCGTATACTCACCTCCGGGGAAAAACGGCATCGTATACTCACCTCCCGAAAAGTAGGGTATACGCGGGTAAAAGGCAGGGTATAGGCTAGGCCTACGGTATACGCTAGTAAATCAGGCGCATACGGCTGTTTAAGATGGTTTTTTGGCCAGATGACTAAAAAAAAGAAAAGGTCATCAACTTTTTTGACGGCTGATTTGGTATCTTTTTTCCTGGAAAATTGGCCGGATGACTAAAAAAAGTCATCAACTTTTTTGCAGCTGATTTGGTATCTTTTTACCTGGAAAATTAACCGGATGACTAAAAAAAAGGTCGTCGGATTTTTCAGACGGTAAAATCGAAAATTTTTCCCGAGATCAGCGTATACTCACCTCAAAATTTACCAGTACAGTCCTGAGTGTACCTTGATATATTATTATCAGCATCATTGCAGTCTCTTAACCAGTTACACCGGACTTACAAGTTACAACACTAATCACAGTGACCACATTGCCCATTGCAGTTCGTCAGTAACGACAGGTCAATAATCTGATGAACCAATTGCAGTGTAGGCTAGTTTGAAATTATTGCAACAATGCTTTGATGTCACAGTTTGTGCGATAATGCGCTTCGGATTGTAAATTATGACAGATCTGCTGCTGCTGTTGCTGCTGCTGCTGTTGCTGCTTTTGTTGTAGTTGTGGTTGTTGTTGTTGCTGTTGTTGTTGTTGCTGCTGCTGCTGCTGCTGTTGCTGCTTTTGTTGTAGTTGTGGTTGTTGTTGCTGTTGTTGTAGTAGTAGTAGTGATAGTAGTAGTTGTTGTTGTTATTGCAGGTCTACGTTGTGGTTACGGGTTTGTTTTCTCAACGTTGTAGATTTTATCACTTTTCTGCTGAGGTGGCTGGTTGGATTGTCACAAGTCATTTACGGATCTGCTGCAAGATGCAGCTAAAAATAGAAATGCAGAAAGAAATTAGCATATTTGCATATCATTATGATGCATTGACTTTGAAGAAAATATCTTCGGAAAATCATCGTGACATATTTGTGGCGCCGATTGGTCATTCAACGCAGTTCCCCCTCTCTTTCTGTCTGTCTATCTATCTCTCCCTATCTCTCTGTCTCTCTTTATCTCTCTGTCTCTCCTCTGTCTATCTGTCTGTCTGTCTGTCTCTCTCTCTCTCTCTCTGCCTCTCTCTCTCTCTCTCTCTCTCTCTCTCTCTCTCTCTCTCTCTCTCTCTCTCTCTCTCTCTCTCTCTCTCTCTCTCTCTCTCTCTCTCGTTTTCGACACATGCACATGCAGTTGCACAGACTGTTGTGTCACTGTTCTTCTGAATTATAGAATCCTAAGGACGAAGTATATAGCTGGTCTTTTGCTGCATATCAACCGTCCTTCTACGTACCTCTCCGCCCGCACCCCACTCTCACACGACGACTCAACGCTCGTCAATACGCTCGTGCCCTTCGCTTAGCTTTAAGTACACACGACCTAGCACTCTAAAATCTGGGGATTGTCATTACGAAGAAAGACAGACAACAGAGGACATTCATGAAACTCGTCTTCATCATCATCATCATCATCATCATCATCATGATATCGCATGCACATAATCATACACAATATTATGATGAGGAGGAAAACATGTATGCGCCTCTGCGTAAGAAAGCGTGCACTGTGGATTGCGGTTCGCCTCTCGATGGTCATCCATGGCTTATTTTTAAAGAGATTTGAATCACGGTCCATCCATCCATCCATCCATCCATCCATCCATCCATCCATCCATCCATCGGTGAAACTTAAATATCGCACACTGCCTCTATTCGAAGGGATCATGCGGATGTGAAGTATCTCACCCGATCAATTCATTGCAATGAGCATTGGATAGAGACCACGTATGCATATAATATTATACTGTCGCTATATAAAAATGCACACATTTACACTTAATTACTGCCTTCATACGGTAGTTTATCAGGTTTATTAAGATACTTCGATCACCTATTAGACCAGGCCTATCTAGCTATGGCCTATCTAGCTATGGCCTATCTAGCTATGGCCTATCTAGCTCTATATGGCCTATCTAGCTATGACCTGTCTAGCTATGACCTATCTAGCTATGACCTATCTAGCTATGGCCATATCTAGCTATGGCCTATCTAGCTATGGCCTGTCTAGCTATGGCCTATCTAGCTATCGCCTATCTAGCTATCGCCTATCTAGCTATGGCCTATCTAGCTATATATGGCCTATCTAGATATATGGCCTGTCTAGCTATGGCCTATCTAGCTATGGCCTATCTAGCTATGGCCTATCTAGCTATGGCCTGTCTAGCTATGGCCTATCTAGCTATCGCCTATCTAGCTATCGCCTATCTAGCTATGGCCTATCTAGCTATATATGGCCTATCTAGATATATGGCCTGTCTAGCTATGGCCTATCTAGCTATGGCCTATCTAGCTATGGCCCTATCTAGCTATGGCCATATCTAGCTATGGCCTATCTAGCTATGGCCTATCTAGCTATGGCCTGTCTAGCTATGGCCTATCTAGCTATCGCCTATCTAGCTATGGCCTATCTAGCTATGACCTATCTAGCTATGACCTATCTACAATGTAGCTATGGCCTATCTAGCTATGGCCTTTCTAGCTATGGCCTGTCTATGGGGGATAGCTTAGGCTATAGCTGAATATATATTATATCAGCGCCGGTGAATAAGCTGGTCTCCCTGCTGTAGCTTTTGTGGGCGCTGGCTGAGAAATTCTCGAAGATTTACATTGCATTACTTTACATTTCTTTGGAACAATTCTGCTTTTGCTTTATCCAGAATCTAGTCCATAATATTAACACAGGGATGGAGTCAACAAAACAACATAATAATAGGTAAACGTCTGCTGATGTTGGCCAAACATTGTCGTCGTCATGCAGAAGTGGAGCAAAATGGTGCAATAGACAGCCGACCAATCAGATTGAGCGTTGAAACCAATCATACAATAAACACAATGGAAGGAGAAGAAGTTCTCAGATCTGTGCAGATCATGACGAGCCAATATGAACGGCTGTCGTAGGTTGTGGTCGGTTGTGGTCGGCGGCAGCATGTGCCATTGCGGAAGGAAATCTTTGACTGAATCCCGGTCGAATAGAGAACGTTACGCTCCACTGGATGATGCGCTCAGCCATGCATTCAATCGACCAATGATCTTCCTCTGATCACGAGCCAATCACGTGAACAAGGAGCCATTGCTATGTACGAATAGTATTTGCGTGGACTGCGTAATTATTCCATTTGGGTTATTGTAGGGGAAGAGTACTTGCCATGAATGGACCACCTAAGGGAACTATAGGTCACTAGGTGTGCTGCATAAATGCTACTGAATTTTCAAAAGGAAAGCTTGCCAAATGCTTGGTTGATTGTTCATTTATGTTGTTAATAAGCAAAAGACAGAAAATATTCGTGGATTTATGAGAAATAACTAAACAAAGTTGTAGCTGTAAAAAGTCCAATCAAGGCAACCTGTTTCCTTGAATGGACCGCATAGTGGCCTTGTTTGGACCAGTTGCCCTGAATGGGACACAATATGTTAAAGACTTTTTAAAAGGTAATTTTACTGAAAAAGCAAGGGAAACGCTTTAAAACACTTAGTGTCTAACCATACAGTTAAAAATATCAATGCACAATTGGAGCAGCTGAAATCAACTTAATATATGACTGGCATAACCTCTGCCTGCAGACCAATTAGGAGTACTTGCCGCAATAACCAGTGCAGATCTAAATATAGACTTTAGGCCTCTACATAGTGAAACAATATGGCATAGCTAATACTGGGAATAAATTATTGAGATGTCTTACATTAGTAGGGCCTACTCAGTTAAATCTATTTGAGTATATCTGATACAAGAAGAACTGCGCTGAGCTTCGCACAGAGGAACACATCTTCATCTATAATAGCAGTGTATTGCTTCAGATCAACTGTTATGAAACTATTAAGCCTACAACTGACATTTATTGCATATTTTGAAATCATTCGTTCTATATGCTTGTCAGAAGCATCGCCAAATCCCATACCACGCTGTCGACTGTTGTTCGATAAAGCATACGCCAAAAGAGGGTATTGTAAATGGTTAAAGAATCACAACAGGACATTGCAAATACCGGTGTCCTAAAATGGACCAAACCCAATTATTGGGTGTGGTCCATTTTAGGCCAGTACTTGCAATGTTATTGGGTCCCAATAACATTGCAAGTACTGGTGTCCTTAAATGGAGCACACCCAAATTATCGGTCCAATTAAGGAGACTTATTGTGGTCCATTTCAGGCAACAAGGACTACTTCTACTCACACTGTGATAGTTTAACAGGTGTCAGTCTTAGCGCTAAATCGTTGCCTAAACATGAAACCTATGACTAAAACAAACGTGACTGCAATTTTTAAAGCTTGCCTAAATTGTGTACACTCATTGTCAGGTAGGGCAAAAATTAGATCAAAACTACGTGAAATAGAGTTTTTACCGCAACTAAATAAATGTTTAGAATTCCGTAAAACTGATTGCACCGATACGATCAATATTCAATCGCGCAAGAATACATTTGAAAACGAAGCAAAAAATTCATCTAGGGTGTTAAATGGCTGCGGTCCAATTAAGGCAACGGTCCATTCTAGGCAACTCTCCCCTAATTATAGGCTACCTCATTTGGTCATTAGGGTACCGGTAATTGTATAATTGCATCATTGCAATGACCCATTTTGGGTTATTTTAATTTCCCCATTTAGGCTTATTAATTGTAATTACACCGTTTGGGTTATTGCAATTACCCCTTTTGGGTTATTATAATTACTGCCTTTTAGTCATTGTAATTGCCCATTTAGGTTATTGTAATTAGGCCACCTCTTTTGGTTATTAGGGTAATTGTATAATTACCCTAATAACCAGCAGCAGCGCTTTTGTGACATAGGCTAGACCCATAGACTACTCAACAGGCATTGCATTAAAATTAAAGTCACACTTAGACTACAAGTAGGCCTATATAGATAAGCCTACCATGTAGCCTTACTACGAGTTTGTTTTTTATTGCAGAGTCCGTATCAATACAACGAAATGCGGTGACATTAACAAATAATCTCCTCACCTTAAATAAATAGCTAGATCTACTTAAGAATTGTTCGTTTCATGAAACACAGCATGTCAAACGTGAGAGCGTTGGTTGACAAAACCCTTTTCGTATAAACTATATCTTATAATAATACCAGACTGACTCTCGTTTGCGCAACTCCACTAGACTTCATAAAATGGTGAAGATTGCAACATTCGCGAAACTCCGCCACCGGTTGTTCTCTGCCAATGCCAGTCCAAAGCCTGGTTAAAGAAGGAGGGCGTCGCTAATCATCTTTGATATGGCAGTGTCGTTAAACATGTAACAAGCAACAGCTTCGAGAGATGGCTGTGGTGGAACGTACAGCATCAGGGAGTTGCCTGTCAAACCATGCAACACAAGGACGCGAAGTGCATAAAAAGATTGCTTTGCTTTACACAACTGACGATGTTGTCGATGAGCGCAGGAAACCTTGATGTATCGGACAGCAAGCAACCTCAGATTATATCGTAATATCCTTAATATCTTCATCGGCAAAAATATGTCGTCGATTGAGGCCGAGAAAGAGAGAGACAGACAGACAGACAGACAGACAGATAAACAGATAGACAGATAGGTAGGTAGGTAGGTAGGTAGGTAGGTAGGTAGGTAGGTAGGTAGGTAGGTAGGTAGGTAGGTAGGTAGGTAGGTAGGTAGGTAGGTAGGTAGGTAGGTAGGTAGTTAGGTGGGTGGGCAGGCAGGCAGGCAGGCAGATAGATAGATCGACAGACAGACAGACAGAAAGAAAGCCAGACAGACAGAGAGAGACAGAGACAGAGATACATCGTCATCGTCATCACCATGCATCGGCTCCAATTCAATGCATCGCTCAACAATAACAATATCGTCAACATGAAAAATACATCACAAGCACTGATCGCTTTTTGCTGCAGGAGATCGAATCGTCCGACCATGAAATGCAAGCGAAGCTGTCTTTTGCAGATGTAGTGTTCTTAGGGTTTCCGACAAAAACCACTGAAGCGAGTTTTCAGCCGAAAGTCAACCGTCATGATTGTCCCAGCCCACAAAAATAACAATGAAGACAACAATCAATGCTGTTCCTATTGTTACCGTCGACGATCGCGCATTGGCAATAACAGCTGACGCCCTTCTGCAGCCAAGACAACTCAACGACCCTCCTTGCCTCCTACCCTCCTCCCTCCCTCCCTCTGTCGCTCCTCACTCATCTCCTCCTCCCTACCTTCCTCTTCTCATGATGTGTTGGTGTCTGGTCTGTGAGTGAAGCGATTGAGACCATCGCCCCCCGCCCACCCTCCCCCTCCAAGTCGACGTCGGCCACCGTCGCCTGAGGAGTGAGGAGGAGGAGGAGGAGGAGGAAGAGGAGGAGGAGTGAGGAAGAGGAGGAGGAGAGGAGGAGGAGGTGTCTCTTCTATCTCTCAATGATTTGCTTCAGGCGGTGGGTGCAGCCAGGCGGATGGTCTTACACAGGTGAATGATGGGATTGTCTGAAAATACAAATGCACCTTGGATTTGTTCGCTCAAGCGTTGTTCCATTGACGGAGCGAGACAGAGAAAGAGAGAGAGAAACGAAATGTGGCACAGAGCGAAGGCAGACAAATACCAATACGTAGGTTATACATAGGCAAGCACAGACAGACACACAATGAGACTAAATCACGTTTAGCCACAGCCTCCTCTTCCTTCTCCTCCTCTCTGTTTACCTTCGTTACTCGTTTACTCATTCGTCGCATAAAAATTGGCCGATTGTATTGAGCAGGTCTTCGCCTCATTCTCAGGTCATTAATTCACAATTCACACCGGTTCGCCTCACACGCCTTCTTCTCCTCCTCCTCCTCCTCTTTCTCCTCCTCGTCCTCCTCCTCTTTGTTCTCCTATCCTATCTCAAAATCGGTATTTTTTATTTTTCAAACTTCCTGCGAATATCCGACGAAGCGACAAAGAAAATCTTGAACAAACCGAAGCATGCTGCAGGTGCTATTGCAGTCAGTCTATTGGCGACTCTAGGCTTCGCAAGGGGGAGGGGGAGGGCAGGGTGGCGATGAGCCACAAGAAGAGGTCAGCTGTACCAGTAGGCCTATAGGTAGGCTAAATATATTACAATGCTCTGTAAGGCTTGAATGCGCCGAGAAACAAATTGCCGGCTTTAAAAGGAGCTACAAAAGTGTTCGCCATTTGCAAACCGTTATTGAGTCTATTGCAAACATAAAACTTGAGAACACATTCGCTTTCTTTGAATTGTCATTTATAGGGTCTATAATTTATAGGTAAGCTTAGCTCACAAAAACTCTTCTACTTCCATAACTATAAATGATATTCGTAAGTCAATAAGAACAATTAGTTGACCAATATGCCAATATTGTTCAGGTAACCAGAAGAGTGACTACACTGACCATACTGACCCGGTGACTGACCACACGATGTGTGCCATCGCTGTAGACACACGTGACACGCCTATAGTCCAACCGACGAACTCCCATCCGGGGCAGAAAGCATACAGGCATGTGCACGCTATTATTAGACCTATATTTTACAGTCTCTGCACAATTAGGCTATAATTAATTATATGCAATAATGCAACGTCGGCTGTGACGCAACGACTATCGGCCTATTTTTTATAATGAAGAACGTGACGGTGGATAGGGACCCGGGTGGGTCACCATGCAGGACCCAAATATTTGAAGTCTCTTTAAAAATTCGTGTGCCTTTTTCTAGTTTTCCGTGTGAATAATCAGTTGTTTTGAAACTTGAGGGCAGCGTTTAGTTTCGGCAACGCTAAGCCGTCTCTATTCAAAATATTTGTTTCACACACGTGTCCCATGTTGATTTTAAATTGGCAACAGCAGCAACAAGACATCAAGTGTGGAAAACAGATTCATTGGACACCACGGTCCAGATATTACATCAGATTTTACAGCAGCGTTAAGTGAGTTCTGCAGCAAAGGAACTTGAATCAACACAAACAGCGATGGAAACTGAACTGAAACTCATGCATACATATATATATATATATGTGTGTGTGTGTGTGTGTGTGTGTGTGTGTGTGTGTGTGTGATTGTGTGTGATTGTGTGTGTATAGGGTAGGTGCATTAGAATGATGCCGTAAACTACACTGTGCCCCATAAAAAAACACACCAAAAAACTACTGCGGACCCGGCCGACTTTCAGCCACTCACTGATGGTCTCCGTTGCCGTCTCGAAGCTCGGGTGCACGGAATTGTTCTTCGTGGAACCTGGGGTGAAGGTAGACCTGGGAGTCGACCCCAATAAGTCGACCCCAGTCGACTTGGTCATCCCAAGTCGGGTCGGGTCGTTTCTGCTCACCGCAACTGACCCCAAGTCGAATTTTGCAGAGAGAAGTCACTTGAAGTTGTTTTTACCTCAAGTCGACTTAAACCGACTTGAGACACAAACGTAGTTAAATTTGTCACTTCAAACCAATGATCGTGAGACCAGGACAACATTTAAGCAGCTTTTGTAGTGTGTTTACAAGAATGAATGAGACCTTTTTAAACAGATACTTATCCTACAGGTTATCTTGCAGACTGTTGTCTGGCGATCTATTCATACAATTTGTTATTCTATGCTAAAACGTCACGCTTAGGCATGCGCTTAATTAAAATGTTACTAAAATAGCCTATTAGCCCGTGTGCTTATCAGGACTTGAACATGAGCAAATCAGTGAACTTCTAGAGGTCAGTGAATTCGGGGCAAAGAAAGCTGAATCTACAAGGCCTATAATAAATCGATAGTTTGGCGCTACTTTGGTACGCTGCATCTGCAATTGTCTGCAGAAGGAAAAACTATTGTATACGGGCCAATTTGACAATGAAAGACTTTACTGTCAGTGAGTAGCCCTAATTAAGCTACTAACGTAGTAGCCTATACTGCCGGATGCGCTTGCAATGCTATTTGCTAAGCTGCGGAATGATGTTAGTGGCCGAATAATTATGAAAACAAAATTTACAAATTAGGCCTATCATAACACGCTATTCAGTGCAACCAGTCCGCGGTCCTCATTTTATCTTAGATCTTGCATGTTTTGAAAATTTAGTTAATATTAATATTAATAATGAAAATAATAGTAATAATGAGTGTAGTCTGAATAATCACAGACAATGGACAAGCTAAATTTCATAGGCCTAATAATTTGCCGTCACACTGTGACTTGTCTAGGCTAATAGATGGCCCAAGGCATCAGAAAACTATTCAAACTGAAAGGCTGAAACACAAACTGCCTGAAATGGTTTTAATCAAACTTTAACAAATTCATGCTTCAATTAAGTGTTGAGGTCTCATTATTCATTTGTCGGCCTAAAATTAATGAAATTAATGTTTGCAGGAAAAATTGACTTGACTTCAGATCTTGCATTAGTAGCCTTACGTAGACATAATAGGCTAATGGCCATTACCATGTCAGAAGTCGACTTCAAGTCGGAAGTCGGTTGTTTTTCTGCCAAGTCGGGTCAAGTCGTTTTGACGTCGAGAAGTCGACTTCAAGTCGACCTCAAGTCACTTTAGGGTCAAGTGGGGTCAGATTAGCTGACCAAAGTCACTCCCAGGTCTAGGTGAAGGTCAACGACGAATATTACAGGAATATCCTGTTGATGGAGCAGATGTTGCCAGCGATCAAGAGGATGTCAAGCGACTTATTCATTCTCCAGCAGGACAGCGCCACAGCACATCGCGCAAAGGACACCATTGCGTTGCTGCGACGTGAAACGCCAAGCTTCATTGGACCGGAACTCTGGCCAGCAAACTCACCAGACCTCAATCCCGTTGACTACAGAATTTGGGGTCTAATACAGGAACGCGTCTACCAGACAGCAATACGGGACATCGACGAGTTGAAGGAGCGCCTCATCGTTGTGTGGGCACAGTTGAAGCAGAGTGTCATTGACAAAGCTATTGAACAGTGGCGGCCAAGGCTGAGAGCCTGCGTTCAAGCAAAGGGACATCACTTCGAACATCTTCTTAAATGAAACATTACTTTTTCTTATTTAACATTAGACTTACATGCGTTTCATGACAAAGTTTTTTGGTGTGTTTTTTATGGGGCACAGTGTATATGTATACTATGCATAAAATAACATCTTAATATCAAAGCTCGAGGGTACGTATCATACGTATTCTATTTTGTGAAAGGTACGTACGTATTTTAACGTACCCTATTTTAGGGTACGTAAACAATAATAAAATACGTTAACCTCGTCATTGCTCCTTATAAGAATGTTCAATTTAATTAAAGCAAAGAATAACAGCGAAGTAGCCTATTACAGCGTAGTGATTTGATGCAATGCTACATTGTAGGTCTATGTTTATCCAGCATACATTACACTTAATGCACTAATTAATGTCAGTTAGTCGGCTCAGTTCTGCTGTAGCCCTTAAAAGTCCAACTCCAAGGAAAAGATTTAAGAGTTGCGCTCAATTAATTATCATAACAAAAGAATTAAGCTTAATCGAATTAAAGTTACTGTTACTCTGCTGGAAATACCGATTTCAATGGCGCATAGTGTTGACTGCATGTATACGACATGTAGGCTATGGGTCGTCGAGTAAGCCATAACAATTTTTCGTGTATGGTATACGTACCATACGCGTATTGTATTTTTTGAAAGGTACGTACGTATTTTAACGTATTCTATTTTAGGCTACGCGTACCCTCGAGCTATGCTTAATATACACTGAACAAAGCAATACCCCAAAATAATAGGCCTGTATACCTTAAAATACACTAAATAGTATAAACCATTTAATGGTATACCATGCATGCATGCCCTAAATGGAGTATTGCAATAAATAGGGCAGGCCCTATACACTAAACACTATACAAAGTCCGACATGAGGCGTGGTAGGCCTATATCATATATAGGCCTAGCTACCACGAGGTGTGCAGTGCATAGGGGCCTACGGTTGTATACATACCCTGAGCCCTTTTCGCTGTAATACTCTAACTGCTTATACTTGAGGAGTTACATGGTCTTCAAAACTTCAAGACTTCAGCATACATTACTAATTGATCTATAGACAAAATGCGTATAGGCTTAAATTGGCTAAAATGTTAATTAGCTGCATGCATTGGTGTTGGTGCTTGTAAACATATATGAATTTTTGCAATGAGAAATCAGACAATTGTCTTAACAAAGCCATGGATGGTATAGCTGCACATCATGCATAATTATGCATATTCATGCATATTCATGCATATTCATGCATATTCATGCATATTCATGCATATTCATGCATATTCATGCATATTCATGCATATTCATGCATATTCATGCATATTCATGCATATTCATGCATGTAGGCCAACATGTACCATGCAGTCTGCTCTAAATGATCATCAGGATGATCATCTGCACGATACGTCAATCTATTCTGACGTCAATGAGACTGCATATGCATATGCATGTGTTGCATCATCATGCGTTGCATCATCATCGTCATCATCATACGATCAGACTCTCTGCTGCGCATGCGTCACTATTTACATGCGCTTCAACTCATGCAACTTATATATGCAAGATTAAAAAGCCAATATCAGATTATTATGCATGCATTATATGCATGAGCATTGCAAACAAATGCTTTGCTTTTTGAGAAGATTTGCATACATCAATCAACGTAAAACCCAGTTTAAATGATGCGTCACTATAATATATGAACATATAACTGCATGCAACTTAAAGCTGCTGTACTAATTGTTGGACCACATCATTATAGACATGCTCACTCATATAATTAAACCGAGGTCTACATCATTATCAATTTATCATCATGACCTGCTGAACATCAGCTGATACAACGTGACTGCAGTGTGCCAGTATATAATAATTATTATGTTATATATAATAGACAATATATATTATACACACCCCGACAATGTCAATGCACTTCGCTTTCAAGTTCAAAATCTATATATAACTCTAAGTTAGAAAACCTCAGAGATCTTAAAAAATGACCATGTGCTATCAGGAATGACACCTGTTCCTATATGACTTTTAGCGGGATTGTATTTTCTGGGTTCCAGCCACAAATAAATCTCTTTGTCCATTGCCAGAATTACATTTTGTCGGTTTCAGGAAATAAATTGAATTGAATTGAGTTGAAGAATTAAACTAATATTTTTTGTTTCGTCCGTAATGATAGATATATGATAAACGCAAGCAGATTTCTCAATTGCTTCAATTAGTTCATCTTCTAATGGATCCATAGCCTATATCTGCCAGGCTAGTGCATCTACAATTTCATCTGAGTGAACGGGGGAGGGAGTCATTCATTTCGAGGGCTCTGGCACCGCTGTCCCTCTGTCCAGCCGCCATTGACTATATATGTCAGAGATCTTATGCAATAGCATGCATGCTGTTGGCTGTTCGATGTCTATCGCTGCCAAATTACTCTTTATTACTTTCTATTGAATAATGCGTATACTGCTTCAGTGCTTCGTATTGTATTGTATTGTATCGTATTGCATTGTATTGTATCGTATTGCATCGTATATTATTTATTTCAAGTATTTATATAGCGCCTCTTCAAGAAATCTACTCAGAGGCGCTCTCTGCGCTAACTAGCCGAAATGATGTTAAGTGTCATATCAGCAAGAAAATTTCATAAATTAGCAAAATAAGTCACAGTGAGCCGGAAACAGTCATCAGTGGCGATCCCTCGCAGACACGTATACTATAGAATCATCCAACGGAATCCCGTCAACAGCCTTCAGATGGTGTGAATGTTCAGATGGTGTGAATGTTCAGATGGTGTGAATGTTCAGATGGTGTGAATGTTCAGATGGTGTGAATGTTCAGATGGTGTGAATGTTCAGATGGTGTGAATGTTCAGATGGTGTGAATGTTCAGATGGTGTGAATGTTCAGATGGTGTGAATGTTCAGATGGTGTGAATGTTCAGATGGTGTGAATGTTCAGATGGTGTGAATGTTCAGATGGTGTGAATGTTATGGTGTGTAATATTAATTTCTGTAGTTAAAATATATGATCAGTAGGGTGTCCCAACAAATATTTTTCTAGAAACTTGAAATGCAGTCCCCCTAAAAAGTTTCCATATGGTCCCATAATAACACCTGTAAAGTTTTATGACACTAAAAAAATATTTAGGGGTGGCTCAAGCCGCCCAAATTTAACCCATATTGGCATAATTTGCGCCTGATGTGTCCAACTTCTAAATGCCTTTATATCCCAATCGTTGATCCTATTATAACAAATTTACTACCCTTGGAAAGCTCGTGAATGGTAGAATTAACAGGTATTTAACTTTATTGGATACAATGGATATTTTGGGCATAGTCTTATGCTCAAAAAATGCAAAATCGAGAAAAATTTGAGATTTTTGAACTTTGGACACAATATCAGTGCACACACAACTAATCATTGGGAGTAGTCATTACAAACTCTTGATAATGTAACAAGTCGTGGTTTTAGCTCCTCCATACCTTCATCTGCTTCATAGTAAGAAATTCTGAGGGGGCTGTGAGGTTCAACCCCTATTTGTCCTAGGACCACACAGTAAAGTTTTAATTGCACACCCCATGCAGCTACACAACAAATCAACGTCTGGACCGTTATTTTTTTACTATTCTCATACTGATCTGCTGATTCTACATCACTGCACTCAAATTGTTCTTCAGTTCTACGTTCTACATTTACACATGTCAACAAGATTGTCACAATTGTGGTTAGAAAACATGTGCCTGTGTTTTTCGACAACCTGTACGAGAAATTGTCTCCGATCTACGTTCTTCGTTATCGTTGAGCTGAAATTCTGTATCAAAGCTGCGTCATGTTTGTTCAGCACAGTCATTTACACAGACCAACGTTATGAAAAATCACACGTGGTCTTATACGATTGGCTATCTCGCCACTCTTTCACCGAAAGATCGAGAAAACTATATTTGAACGCAGCATGGTTTGGGAAAAACTTTTAGGAAGAGATAACCCCATTATTCCACATTAATGAGAACTCACTGAAAGAACAGAGAGAATTGCTATCTCTTATATCTTAGGTGCTGGTATACCAAGAATGATGTTGCATCATTTTCAGACTTGTCATCTAGAGCAGCATTGCCAGAATTATAAAGCTATGGATTAATTCAAAGAGAGCAGTGACTCTACATGAGAACACCGCCTGACTGTAGATGTCAATCACAAATCTGAGACTTGTTTGGGTTGGATGCCCTGTAATTCACGGTCGTCAACTGTATATGTGATTCGTTTCCATCATAAAGCAATTAGATCTATATTGCCTTACCCATCCAACTTGCTCTGTGATGGCAACAGGCTTGCGAAATGCTACCGAATTGTTCAATCCAAACATGAATACCAAGAGTTTTGAAAATTCTTGATAGTCATATTTCGAGTATGGCCACGCTAAAGCTGTTCAGTAATGAATTCTTATGATTTGTTAGATGCAGACTGCAGTAGCATTGGTCGAGGGTTTGGTTGATGGTGAACCAGATTGGAGCATTCATCTTTAAATGGCTTGCAGAGCTTAATTACAGACCATTGATGGACAAGTTTTTACCAAGGACACAAAGAATGCACCAGGCAACTGGACTTAAAAGATTTCTGTGATGTTAACAAGATGTTACGACTGATGGCTGATGTAGAAGGGTGCAAGGCATTGCAAACTCTATTTAATATGCAGTTATTGAAAGCCGTTGTCTCAAAGCATTTGCCAATAATTAGGCCTAATGCATCACACTTTCACGACTTCAAAAGGTTCAAACTGCAACCGTTGATTCCTGTCCTGGTCCAGAGGTCAACTTTAGCACACCAACATGTTTGTAGGCTACTTCCACCAACTAGAGAAAAATCAGACTGACAATCTGTTAACCTTATTCATTTCTACTCCACTGATGATTGCCATGTGGAGGTAGCGACCTGCAATCCTAGTGCACGACATTTACATCATTCGTTTGCTCGAGAGCTTAACTGTCGTCCTTATGCTTGAAAAACCTCATTCGCAAATACAATAAGGTTGCATATTTGTAGATTTTAGTATTTCAGAGCAATATAAGGTTATTAAGCAATACATAAGCACGCTAGTGGGATCAAAGTGTGGACCTCCGAAAATTTCAAACTCATAGGCCTATATGTCGCACGTATAATTTGTGACAACTTACACATATTATATGTGAGCTTTGAGCGGCCTCTAAATATTTTCAAAATGTCCAGAAATTTGGCAGGTACTATCATAGGACCATAAGGAAACTTTTTGGAGGGACTGCATTTCAAGTTTCAAGAAAAATATTTTTCCTGTGCAATCGTGGGACACCCTAATGATCAGCCATGTGGACAACGCTTTTCTGACGCAATATGAAGGATTGAAGGCGCTATATAAAGTGTCATGACTATTCAGATGGGGCATATATATATATTATATGTATTAATATATATATATATATATATATTATAGGCCTATTATGTTGTACTGCTATACAGGGGCGGATCCAGGGGGGCCAATCCGGCCATGGCCCCCCATTTAAAAATTACATGGAACGTGGCCCCCATTTGGTTTTAAACACATGTAGTGGGAGAGAAAAACAGGACATCTGGCCCCCCCTATTAGAAAATCGTACGGGACGTGGCCCCCCGTTCGGAAATGGCATCTTCTTTTCCTAAAAAATGAATGGATGACTAAAAAAAAAAAAAAAAAAGTCAACAGTTTTTTCGGCGGATGAAATGGTATTTTTTCCCGGAAAATTGGTCGATTGACCAACAAAATTTGCTCCTGTCTCACAAGACCAAAAATTTTGGCCCCCCTCGAAAATTCCTGTATCCGCCCTTGCCGCTATACGAATGTATCATGTGTATATTTGTCTGCATGAGTGCTTTCCTCTGTCTGTTTAAATGTGTACGTCCTAATATCTGCAGAAGACAGTTTTTTTTAATTTTGGTCGGACGAACAAAGTCAACGCTTCGCTTCAATTGGCAAATTCATTTTTTGGGGATGGGCGAGTCAGACCTGAGAGGAAACAAAGCAGAGAGCCAAGCATGCAGGACTGTCAAAGAGCCGCCCACCAAGATGGCCATTTCTGGCTCACCAGCGATGTTTTCTGATCCACGGAGCCTTGCTTATATAGACTTCAGAGTTCAATAATTCGTCATTTTTAAACCTTACTGAATTTATTGTGTTTTCTTGACTGATGATGAAGATCAAGATAAAGCTGGTTTACCTGCATAACCTTATAGGCCTAATGTTGTTTAATGTCACACAATGCAGCATTTAATTTACGATTTAATTTGGCAGAGCAGTTCCTGCATGCATGGGGCGGCACCGTAAGATCCCACATTCCTCTAACCCCGTTCTGGCAACCTGCATGCATGGCCCGCCTCGTGCTGCAAAAATAATATTACCATAAATTATAGCCAGTCATTTAAAAGTGTTGACACCTTCGCGTTATGACCATTGCAGCATTTAGTCGGCGGTCGATGACCTGCAGCACATAATATATAAAAATATATATTTATGTATATATTTACATATAATGCTGTGTATATATACATGTACATGTACATTACGTAAGGTTTTTGTTTGCAGGAGTTGCTAAGGAAGGAGGCGTGTATTATGTAGGCAACGCATGGAACATGTATAAAGCAAACACATCTGTGTTATAATATATGAGAAGATTGCAAGCAAACGAAGACGAACTTTCACAATCAAAGCAATTATTGATCAACGATATACAACCTATACATGTATATTAGCCTATACACGTCATCATAATATGTGCACAGGTATACAAACATACACACAAGTACACACAGTCCCACAAAGTCACAAAACGCAGTCACACATGCACGCACACATACACACACAGACGGGAGAGAGGGAGAGAGCGAGACAGACAGACTGACAGACAGACAGACAGACACCCACAGAGAGAGAGACAAACAGAGAAAGAGAGAGACAGAGACAGAGAGAGGGAGACAGAGAGAGACAGAGATAGAGACAGACAGGCAGACACTGAATAACAGTAATAATAATAAAAGTTATTATATTTACAGAAACGATAATAAAAGTTATTATAATCACAATAACGATAATAAATGTCATTATAACTACAGTAACGATAATAAATGTTATTATAAACACAGCAACGATAATAAAAGTTATTATAATTACAGTAGGCCTATAACGATAATAAAAGTTACTATCAGTACAGCAACGATGATAAATGTTATTGTAATTACAGTAACGATAATAAATGTTATTATAATTGCAGTAACGATAATAAAAGTGATTATAATTACAGCAACGATAATAAATGTTATTATAATTACAGTAACGATAATAATTGTTATTATAATTACAGTAACGATAATAAATGTTATTATAATTAGGCCTACAGTAACGATAATAAATGTTTGTTATAAATACAATAACGATAATAAATGTTATTATAATTACAGTAACGATAATAAAAGTGATTATAATTACAGGAACGATAATAAATGTTATTATAATTACAGTAACGAAATAAATGTTATTATAATTACAGTAACGATAACAAAAGTAATTATACTTGCATTAACAATAATAAATAGAAAGAATATTTTTATGTTGCTGTCGAACTGCTTTATAAAGTCATAGGTCAATGAGGTCGACCATAGGTCGTCTTCAATGAGGTCATAGGTCGTCTTCAATGAGGTCATAGGTCGTCTTCAATGAGGTCATAGGTCGTCTTCAATGAGGTCATATGTCGTCTTCGATGAATATGCACAATGCATACGTTGCTGTTTTCTTTAGTTTTGTTTTGTTTGCTCCCGTTGTTTGGTGAAATTAATACAGATTAAGAAATAATATATATATATATATATATATATATATCTGCGAACTCCTTACCATGTTTTTTAATATTCGTGAGATCTTCAAACAGCCGCCCGAGTGACGTCACAGACTAACACAACAGAGGAGAGCCACCCTTAATCCGCACTCCCTCTCCCCCACCGTCCCTCTTTCTCTTTCCCTTCTACGCTTTGCTCTTCTAATGACTCTGGTTGGGTTCGTTGCCTTTGGTCAAGTGCAAACGATGGCGAGATCTATAGACGGACAGACGGACGGTCGGACGGACGGACGAGGAAATAGAAGACGGGTGAATGGAACTACAGATAGGAGACAGACAATAAGATAGACAGGCAAGCAAGCAGACAGACAGACAGACAGACAGGTAGCGTGATTCTACTTTTATTGGCATGTCTTCTATAATCGCCAACAGAAAGAGAAACAGAGACACAGAGACAGAGACAGAGACAAAGGCAGAAACAAGACGGTTCCTATTTCATGCGGCTATCCTCAAAGCAGTAGCCGCCCAAACAGCGGTATCGCCACCCCTCCTCCTACCTCCTCCTCCTCCTCCCCCTTCATCTGAAGATTACCGACACGCATCGCTGCTCGTTCACATGCAGACCGTCAATCGCTCGACTGGAACTTAACCAACGATATGGAACAGCATCGACCAATCAGCGTTCGTTCTATTTCGGTCGACATATTTAAACATCGGTCCAAGCGTCGATGAATTCATTGGCTGAAGACGATAGGCAGCGACGACATCAACGACATCATTGCCAGACACATCCAATTGATCGTCGCTTCATAACAACAACGTTTCGCTTTCTCTCTTCAGAAGTTAACCGAACGTCGAACCGATTGGATGCAAAAACAGCGAATGAAAAGATACAATCAATTAATCAATCAATCAATCAATCAATCGATCAATCAATCAATCGATCGTTCGATCATCTGTTGCGTTGTTGATTAGAATCGTTGAGAATCGATATTTAGTTGAGACGAGAGCAGATCTTGCTATGGATTTCAATGCGTTGTCTTTATAATAATAATAATAGTATTTCGAGAGAACTTCTTTACAAAGAAAGAAACGAAGAAGAGGAAGATGTCTGATTGTATTGTTCTCGATTCGTCAACGGACTTTTCGTCGCACAGTGCGGCTCTGCTCGAGTGCGGCATTCGACGTTCAGATGCTACGATCAGCAGCAGCAGCAGCAGCAGCAGCAGCAGTAGCTGTGAGCTGGAGAGGCAGAGTGGGTCATGCAATGGAAGAAGGACATTGAACGGCTGCTCTCCACATCCTGCCATTCCCATTCCCACTCCGGTCGCCTTCCCGACGCGAACGCGGTCCATGGTCTGCCGGACATCAGTGATCGCCTGCGCCTTCATCATCTGTGTTCATCTTCTTCTCGTCTGGTCAGTAGATCTCGCTCCAACGATCGACCGAATCGCCCGCCAGGGTTCGGCCATCGTCGCCCCTGCAGTCAGCCACCACCACCGCCAGGGGGCGAAGGTGGAGGAGGAGGTGTCGCCGCGAGTCAAACGACATCTCGCGGAGAGGGACGATGACGTCACGCAAGTCAAGGACGATGAACTGGAGAAGCCAAAGCTAAGTCAGGTGAGGAAGGAAGAAGGGAAGGACACACCCTCATCCTCCTCATCATCCTCTTCATCGTCTTCGTCCATCTGTAGATCTGGTCACATCCAGGGCTTCAGTTCTGTCTGTGAGGCCCAGCCCTGCCTCCGTCGTCTTCACCGCCCCAGTCACCACCAGTCGCATCCTCTCTCATCCTCCTCCGCATCATCATCTCCATCCTCCTCCTCCGCATCATCTTCACTCTCAGCATCTTCTGGTCGTCAGGAGACATCAGCTGAGGTCCTTCGTCGCATCAGTCGCATCTCTGGTCGCCTGGACGCCGTCCATTTCTCCCTCGTTCCGTTCCTGTCGCAGTTCCAGTGGAACAACGGGATCTACGGATCAGTCGGAGAGTTCGGGGTCTCTCTCGGAAAGTTCACGACCCTGCTGTCGACCTACACGGACGTCGAGTCCGGAGAGAGACTCTTCGTCTGCGATGGATTCAACAGATCCACTTCCGCTTCCAAAGAAGGAAGAGGAGGAGGAGGAGGAGGAGGAGGAGGAGGAGCGATGATCGCCGGTCTGTCCTCATTCCAGATCTTCACGACCCACATGAAGGACTTTGGATTCGTGGAAGAGGAAAGGGGCGATGATGATGACGATGGACGAAGACGACTCCATCTCCACCGCGGGTCATCGTCGACCCTCGACCGTCGTCTCTTCTCCACCTGGGACCTTCCTCAGTTCCGTCTGATCAGCATAGACGCTGACCTTGACCGTCTGTCCGTCCTCTCTGACCTTGAGATGGCCAGCTGTCTACTACGCGATGGTGGACTGATCGTGGTCAACGGAGTCGATGACCACGAAACGAAGCAACTGACCAGCTGGACGATGGTCAACTACTTCAAGAAGCACGGTCAGTCGGCCTTGACCCCGATCCTATCCACCGGAAATAAGCTCTACCTGACGACGACCAACTGGCGACGGAAGTTCGTCGAAGCGCTGACGAATGACGTCGTTCTGACGCACAGCGGACTCATCCAGAGCGCCTTCATCGCGTCCTTGACGAACGATCAGAACGAACTAACAGCTTCCGGTGCTTTATGACACACGCAGACAGACGGACAGATAAACAGACAGACAGACAGACGGACAGACAGACAGGGTAAACCTTATTGCAGACATGAATCTCTAGGCAGGCATGCAGACTGATGACTCATCCAACCAGAACTCGTCTTCTGATTGGTTGGATTCACTGCATGGAAGCCAACGCAGAAGCTTAGAGATCGAAATATTCTATACTCAGATACCTTAGTCAACTTTCGCCGCTCAGTCAAACCAAGCATGCAGGAGGAGACAATGGTCGATGTCGACCTGAAGGGGGTCTCACCTGCAGAGCTATGCACCCCATCCGGACCCCCCTCTCTCTCACTCTCTCTCTCTTTCGCTTTCAACTAAGGACGATGGATGAACTGCAGAACGACGATCTCAACAACATTGAATCAGTCGTCAATTCTCTAATCAAAATGAAAATGAAGGAACGGATGGAAAGATATCTCTGACCTCTCCCTCTCGTCCAACCCCTATACATGAATGTGGTGAGAGGGGTGGATTACGATTAGCTGACGATCGTATGGGGAAAGGTTGTTGTCATCGTCATCATTATCATCATAGTCTTCGCCATCATCATCATCATCGCCGATGTCATCATCTGCATAAGTTATGTCGTTGTATACATTGAAATGAATATTCGTCAAAGCATGCATCAAAGCCATCGACAACCGAATTAATGTCTGTGATGTAATCATTGTAATGTACATCATCATCATCATCATCATCATCATCATCATCATCATCATCATCATCATCATCATCATCATCAACAGCTACGAAGAATTTGCATATTTACCAAAACACTGCAGCTGACGATAATTAATTGCAATTATATTTTTGTTCATTTTTATATTATTAATATTATTTTGTTAAATAGTAAACTTGTTAACTGTTCGGTGAAATGTGAGATCAAAGCCTCGCAAAGTTCAATCGTTGGAGAAAGATTTTTCTGATCTGAATAAAAGATGACACACAGATAATTTCATCGTTCTTTCGCTTTTCACTTGTAGCCTACGACCTTGTCAAATGACTTTCGTATAGGACTCGGAACTACATGTAGGCCTATACAGAGACAGATCCAGACTGGACCAGGCAGAGGGAAAGACAGAAAGAGACAGACAAAAAGAAACAGAGAGACAGACAGAGACAGTGAAAGACAAAGAGAGGCAGTCTGTATGTCTGTCTGTCTATCTGAGAGACGGATTCGAATGGTTGATTAGCATAAGTCGTGATAAAGTGACTTGCGGTTTAGTTGCATGTCATAATTACTTCTTCGTTTAACGACCTGACGACCTTCATTCTCAGCATTCTCTGCCTTCTCCTTCATTCTCTGCCTTCTCCTTCATTCTCTGCCTTCTCTACCTTCTCCTTCATTCTCAGCATTCTCTGCCTTCTCCTTCATTCTGTGTCTTCTCCTTCATTCTGTCTTCTCCTTCATTCTCTGCCTTCTCTCTACTTTGTCTCCTCCTTCTTCTCTCTCGTCTTTGACCTCTTCTTCCCTTTTCTTAATTCCACTTGTGGCATGGACCACTGACAGCGGTGGTTTCTTTTTCTTTAACTACAAAGGTTTAACCATTTCAATACAGACTCTAAACTCCATTTAGAGCAATGCATGATACAGAAGTACATCGCCTCAGGGCAAAACTTTCAACTCTATTGTAGAGTTTAGACGCACTTGTTTAAAATAATCGTCTGAAGGATAGTCAGATAGTCACGCTCTCAAACACCAACACGCACACAGACGCACACACAGACATGTGCACACACACACGCACACACAAACATACTCGTATACACGAACCGTGACGTGCGTAGGCTTATGCATAAATTATGAGCGCTGTACGACAGTGTACGTACAATCTAAGCGACAGTGCATCATGCAGATGCACTTATGCACTTCCACACAAGCAAACGTGGACATAGTACGTAACAGAACTGTTCGCAAAGCTAATGTTACATTACATCTGAAACTGTAACGTAAAGTCACTCAGTGGATGGATGGATCCAGATTTATTTGACGAGGGTTTATGACAACATCGGCCGTTGCCCTCGATAAAAGTGCATCGCCATTGCAGTTCGTGGGGTCAAAAGTGTCACGTGCCGAATCTATACGACACTACATCTTGACAGATTAAAATCTGAGAAATAAATCACCATCGCCTCTCAAGTCGTTGAAATGCGACACTGCAGCATGGTCTGTGGTCATCCATGCATGAAAATATGTATATCGGCATCGCAGGTCTTGCCCCGAGTGACCTATGCCCTCATCACGACCTCATCAATGGCACTACTACACTGTCTTTGAATGGACCGTCATTCTGAGTTTCTTAAAAGCTGTCATGGTGTCCCGTAGGCCTAAGTGATCAATGAGTAAGGATGAAAAGAAGCATTTTCAAGCATTTGATATTATATTCTGACTTAACGTTTGATTATTTGTGATAAGTATTCACAGGGCTGTTTTTAAGGAATTTTTAGAACTGCACACAGTGCACATCTCCTTCTTTTCTTCTTTCCCATCCTCCATAGTCAATTACCGTACCTCCAATCGGACGACACTGACCTTTTTTACAAGTTTCAACTGCACGGGAGGGCTTTTACAACTGCACAAATCCTTTTAGAACTGCACATTTTGTGTAGGCCTACAACTGCACGCTAAAAAAGCCCTGAGTATTCACACACAAAAAAATGTACAATCATTTATATCTGGAAAAGGATTGGTTTCAACTCTCGTTGGATTATTGAAACAGTCAATCAGTTTGTAAATCAGCCGATCAATCGACCAACCGATCAATCACTCAATCAATCGATCACTCAATCACTCACTTAATCAATCACTTAATCAATCGACGAACTCATTAATCAATACATCATCATAACAACAACTCATTGAATAAATTACGGCGAACGTCTTGCAACAACAATAATCATCAGCTCACATCTTCCTCCCGCGACATAACATCATTTCCAGCGCATTCGCCAGATGTCTTCAGCCATTCGTCTTTCAATCGCCAGTTGTGTCATCGGTCACCGTGTAAAGCGCGTGTTGTCATCATCAGTTGCACTGTTGTTGTCGTTGCATCGTTGTCTCGTTGTCTGTAGAAGGAATCGAACGATGTGGATGTGACCTTCATAGACGGCCAAGTGCAGAGCATTCCACCCGTCCCTCGACGCCAGTCCAGCGTCTGCCCCGTGACCTACGAGGACCTCAACGAGTTCAAGGTCACCTCTGAGGCAGGACTCATGGAGCGCCGTCTGACCATCGACGTTGAACTGATCGACGTTGACCGCCAGGTGGCGATCAGAGAGGATCCGACGGAGACGAGGAAGGTCCCGACTGAGGACCGTGTCGAGGAACAGCTTCTGAGGATATGATGACGACGACGACGACCTTGGAGAGGAGGAGATCAAAGATGATGATGAGGACATCAAAGACGATGACGAGGACATCGAAGATGATGATGAGGACATCCAACGTGATGATGAGGACAGGCTGGCTGTGGAGGACACAGACTGCAACGAAGACACAATATACACAGACTTAGAAAGACACGTGATTGTGGAAACATCCTTGTAATGCGCTATAGAAGTTATTCGAATTGAAAGGGTCTCTCATTTCATGAGCTGCTGCATATCTACAATCTAATCTAATCTTATATAATCTGATCTAGTAATCTAATCTAATCTAATCTAACCTACATCGTGATAAAGAAGTCATTCATTAAATCTGATCATTTCACATGAAACTGTTAAGATCAGAAGTCAATGAAGCATGAAGAAGGTGAAGCATGAAGAAGGTGCGTAATCCGCTAAGTCAACCTCATAGGTATCCATGCGTCTGAATTGCTGTCTTCGCCTCTCATCCCTCGCCGTCTAACTTCTCACGGATAGTGTATATTAAACGGCCAATGTATAAATCACACTCGTGAGAAGAGTCAACCAGGATGCAGGTGAGGCAAAACTCTCACAGGAAATTTCCGACCTGACGGAGGTTTGTACCCGGATATAATTGGTCCAACAAAATCAAATCATCATTTGTCTCTCCTTCTGTCTGATTGTGTGTGTGTGTCTGCCTGTCTGTCTGCTTGTCTGTCTGTTTGCCTGCGTCCGTCTTTAGCTCTTTCTATGTGTGTGTGTCTAATTCTCTGAGAACATGATCTTTGCTCCGTTTCAATTTCATCATGTGAAATCGAGATTTAAAAATTTATATAGCGCCAGTATTATACTCAAACTTCTCAAAGCTGAAGATTTGAAATGAATGAGGATTGAAACGAAGATATGACTATCACAACGACGACGATCACAATGCTAGTAATCTATCGTTATAGCATTCTGGTAATCTATCGTTATAGCATTCTAAACAGATCGTCCATTGTAGCATCATAATTTTCATCAATCCAACTTCCACTGGCATGGATCCATTTTCATCAATCTAACTTCTATTTAGAGTCTGCGCCGCAAGAAATCATTTAACAAATCCATCTTTCATTACGGCAATAATTTATTGTTTTCATCATTCTAGCCTCTATTTAAATAAACATTATTTCTATCAATCCCATGTCTATTTGACAAGAATTCATCAATCTAACCTGCATAATAATTATAGGCTGCATGTATTCGATCAACGCTTTAGTTCCAATGCAATATAGCGATTAAGTTAGAACGCAAAAACGATAGATTATAATAATGCCGGTGATGAAGACGACCGATGATTAGGTTACCTCGACGACAACGACGACGACGATGATGACGACGACGACGATGATGACGATTATGATGATGACGATGATGATGATGATAGTAAGAGAACGACGTACCGTGTGTTGAGACGGAGAGGTTCTTCGTCGTTGTCGTCTGTCGATGCGATCGATTCCAAACAATGATAACAGATCAGATGCAATATTGACGCAACCGATGAGAAGCAGATGCAACCAACCAACAAACCGACCAACCGACCGATGGATGGATGGATGGATGGGCGAAGAGAGACCCCTTAATCCTTCCTTCCCTCGCCGTCGTCAATTATTGTTGTCTTCTGTTCCGATTGACCGAACGACGAACCATCGGACTACGACGGACGGACGGACGGAGACTTCAGGAGTCGACTGGAGTCGGAGAGAGAGAGAGACAGCGACGAGTCGTCTTCTTATATAGATATGTAACATATATATATGTAATATAGATATATATATATTATATCTGATATGTGTATATATATATAATTATGTAGACTGGTTCCAGCCACCGTCGCCGTCGCACAACAACAGAAGATCGAAGTTTCGTTGGTAGAAGGACAGCAGACGAACGATTGAATGCATGGTTATGGACGGAGGGAGGTGAATGGGAAATGGGAAGAGCAGAGGGAGTGTGGGAGGATGGAGATGATGATGATGAGAAGGAGGGGAGGATGGGGAGGATGAGGATGGGGAGAAGGAGGATGGGGAGGAGGACTTTCCGCTTCCTGGAGGGCGCAAGAGAAGGTAATCAATGACGGTGAGTTGGGGAGGGTGGGTGGGTGGGGCGGCGTGGATTCCTGTCGATGCAGCCGTGGAAATCAGAGATTGGTCTTCCATTCCCACTCCTCTTCCTCCTCCTTCTCTTCCTCATCCTCCTCCTCCTCTCCTCCTCCTCCTCCTCCTCCTCCTCTCCATCCTCAACAGCGACTGCGGACACGCGTCGCCGACTCAGCCTCCGTCAGATGGCGCTGCGATAACGAACGATGGATGATGTCTGCGGCAGACGGAAGAAAGAGGAAGAGGAGGAGAAGGAAGAGGAGGACGAGGAAGAGGAGGAGAGGAGGAGGAGGAGGAGGAGGAAGACAGAGGCGGATTTCGATGGGAAGAAGAAGGAAGCGGGCGATCGGCTGACGGCTACGACGACGACGAGTTACAGCGTGAGAATCAGACAATATCTTATTAGTGGAAATTAATTTCTACGTAGACAGACAGACAGACAGACAGACAGACAGACAGACAGACAGACAGACAGACAGGCAGACAGACAGACAGACAGACAGACAGACAGACAGGCAGACAGACGTACTCAGACAGACAGACTGAGATAGATAGACGGACAGACGGACGCACTGAAGGACAGACAGACAGAAAGACAGGCAGACAGACATGTAGACAGACAGACGATCTTCCCATGGAACTCTAATTACCCAACGAACTCATGTTCCCACGTCACTTTGATCTACTTCACTCTCGCACCCCGTCACTGATATGAGCAGAGCAGGCCACTCGATTTAAGCGTAGCCAGACGGAAGCAGACGGAAGCAGACAGATGGCAAGAGAGAGAGATAGAGAGGTAGAGGTAGAGATAGATAGAGAGATAGAGATAGAAGTAGAAAGATAGAGAGGTAGAGACAGAGATACAGAAATAGAGACAGATAGAGAGGTAGAGATATAGATAGATGATAGATAGATAGATAGATAGATAGATAGATAGATAGATAGATAGATAGATAGATAGATAGATAGATAGATAGATAGATAGATAGATAGATATATAGATAGACGGACGGACGGACGGACGGACGGACGGACGGACGGACAGACAGACAGACAGACAGATAGGCAGAGAGAGACATAGGTGATGGGTGTAGTGAATGCGAAACGAAGATAGGTGCTAATAGAGTTCCTGGCAGGAATCTTTAGCACCCAGTGACATTCCCCTTTTCCCTCTCTCTCTCTCTCTCTCCTCATCTTCCTCTTTCACCTTCCTTTCCTTTTCAACCATGCAGTCTCCACGAGGTTCCTCCTTAAGACTCCCTCCCTCCCTCCCTCCCTCCCTCCTTCCTCCCTCCCGTCCTTCCTTCCTTCCTTCCTTCCTTCCTTCCTTCTTTCCTCCCTCCTTCACTCCCTCTATCCTTCCTTCCTTCCTTCCTTCCTCCCTACTTCCTTCCTTCCTTCCTTCTTTCCTCCCTCCTTCACTCCCTCTATCCTTCCTTCCTTCCTTCCTTCCTTCCTTCCTTCCTTCCTTCCTTCCTTCTTTCCTCCCTCCTTCACTCCCTCTATCCTTCCTTCCTTCCTTCCTTCCTTCCTTCCTTCCTTCCTCCCTACTTCCTTCCTTCCTTCCTTCTTTCCTCCCTCCTTCACTCCCTCTATCCTTCCTTCCTTCCTTCCTTCCTTCCTTCCTTCCTTCCTTCCTTCCTTCCTTCCTTCCTTCCTCCCTACTTCCTTCCTTCCTTCCTTCTTTCCTCCCTCCTTCACTCCCTCTATCCTTCCTTCCTTCCTTCCTTCCTTCCTTCCTTCCTTCCTTCCTTCCTTCCTTCCTTCCTTCCTTCCTTCCTTCCTCCCTACTTCCTTCCTTCCTTCTTTCCTCCCTCCTTCACTCCCTCTATCCTTCCTTCCTTCCTTCCTTCCTTCCTTCCTTCCTTCCTTCCTTCCTTCCTTCCTTCCTTCCTTCTTTCCTCCCTCCTTCACTCCCTCTATCCTTCCTTCCTTCCTTCCTTCCTTCCTTCCTTCCTTCCTTCCTTCCTTCCTTCCTTCCTTCCTTCTTCACGCCCTCCATCCCTCCCTCCCTACTTCCTTCCTTCCTTCTTTCCTCCCTCCTTCACTCCCTCTATCCTTCCTTCCTTCCTTCCTTCTTTCCTTCCTTCCTTCTTCACTCCCTCCATCCCTCCCTCCCTACTTCCTTCCTTCCTTCCTTCTTTCCTCCCTCCTTCACTCCCTCTATCCTTCCTTCCTTCTTTCCTCCCTCCTTCACTCCCTCTATCCCTCCCTCCCTCCTTCCTTCCTTACTTCCGTCTCATTCTCCTCCAGTGGATCTTCCTTGACGCCACGAAGCAGATCGAGTCTTCCTCCGTCCAAAGTCATGACCTATCATGACCTCTGTCTGAGATGAAACGTCGCGTCGTCTAAATTCGCTGAACTTTCAAAGTTCAACTGATCCTAGAAAGGATGGAGGGATGCGATGGGTGAAGCTAGGAAGGGACCTACTCCTCCTCCGTCTCTATGAGCAGAACAGGAAGTGGAGGAGGAGGAGGAGGAGGAGCCGTGGAGGATTGGAGGAGGAGTGGGAGGGAGGAGGAGGAGGGGCGTGTGTAGAACTGTCACTGGAAAAATCTATAAATAAATCTATAAACCGGAAATTGCATCTTATGCATTGCATTATGGGTCGACGTCGTTCCCATGGAGTCTCGTCCTGCCTCTGCCTCCACCCCCGCCCCCATCCAAGTCAGCTCCCCTGCAGGGAAGGGCGGAAGTAGACCCGGGCAAACAATTCCCACGGCCCCCGACGTCGACGCTCCTTCCCTTTGCCCAGTGGGGCCGACCGACGGCCAACCGGGACTAATACCTCCTCCTCTTCATCCTTCCTTCTCCTCTTCCTCCTCCTCTTCCTCCTCCTCTTCCTTTTCCCCCCTCAGTGAATAGAACAAAAGTTGATCATTAATATAACTCATCCGTTTCATTCATTCGTTCGTTCATTCATTCATTCACTTATTCATTCATTCACTTATTCATTCATTCATTCACTTATTCATTTATTCATTCGTTCATTCACTTATTCATTCGTTCGTTCATTCACTTATTCATTCATTCATTCATTCATTCACTTATTCATTCATTCATTCATTCGTTCGTTCATTCACTTATTCGTTCATTCATTCACTTATTCATTCATTCATTCATTCAGTTATTCATTTATTTATTCATTCATTTTATTCGTTCAATTATTCATTCATTCAGTCGTTCATTCATTCATTCGTTCACTTATTCATTAATTCATTCGTTTTACACAATCCACGAATCGGTCAATCACAGTAAAAAAAACGCAATAAAAGCTCACTAGAAAATTCCATTGATCATTTCAGACATCTTAAGTCCGTCTGTTTGTCTGTCTGTCTATGTCCGTCTGTCTATGTCCGTCTGTCTGTATGTGTGTCTATGTCCGTCCGTCTGTCTGTCTGGGTCTGTCTGTCTGCTAATGATAACAGCGATCGTCGCTAAGCGTCTGATGGGAAAGTAACCGAATCGATGACTGTTCACTTTCTCACGCAGCACAATCACTAAACGGACAGACATACAGACAGACAGACAGACAGACAGACAGACCGACAGACAGACAGACGGAGGAACAGACGGAGGAACGGACAAACATACGTAGGGACAGACGGAGGGAGGGACAGACGACTCGCGAAGCCATCAGCAGCAGCAGCAGCAGCAGCAGCATCAGCAGCCTGCGCCATCCTCATCAACATCATCATTTTGCATCTGGTCATGTATCAACAGAAGGGTTAGGGTCAGATGCTGGAGCTGATAACCCTCCCATTGAAAGCCGCTTACATAAACACGACTCCCTCCTTACCTACCTCCCTCCACCCCTCCCTCCCCTCTCTCCCTACCTCCTCCTTCCCTCGACAGGAAGATGCGAGGGAATTCACTCCCACGCATCGTATACTATAAGAACCCTCCCTCACCCATCCCTCCCTCCTCCTCCATCCCTCCCTCCATACCAACCGACGAACGATGATGGCTTCAATTAATAAAGCAGCAGGCAGACACAGAAAGAGACAGAACAGAGGGAGAGACAGACAGACAGACAGACGGACGGACGGAGCGTGGGAAGAGCCTTTCGTCTGGATTTCAATCTGTGGGGCAACAAATTCCATCAAAGATGAGAACAAAGCCGACGACGTCGAATGTAGAAAACTAATTCTATTGACAAGCAGAACACCTTCCTTGCTTCCTGTCTCATTCCATCCCTCTCCCTCTCTCTCTCTCTCTCTCCCTCCCTCTCTCTCTCTTTGTTTCTGCCTCTCTCCGTTTGTCTCTTTCTCTCTCTGTCTCCTAGCTCGTCCGTCTGTCCGTCTCCCATTCCCACTCCTCCTCCCCATCCTTGATCGAGTCGGCAACGGCGGCGGCAGATCCCCTCTTCTTCAAACAAACCGCATCCTCCTTTCATCCGGTTTCTCTGTCGACCCAGAGGCAACGACGACGACGGTGGATATTCATCTTCCACCGCATCCTCTCATCATCATCATCTGCATCAGCAGCAGTTGAAAAGACAAAGCGATGCTGATCAGCCGGAGACGGCGACCTTAGATAAAGATGTAGATGCTGCTGATAAGAGACAGTTGGACGGACAGACAGACAGACAGATAGCAGCTATACATAATATAGGCGGAGAAAATACAGATCAGACAGAGGCGCGACCTCTCTCTCTCTCCGTCTGTGTATTTCGTCTGTCTGTCTGTCGTTGGATGGGTGGCCTTCGAGAAGGGCAACCGCAGGGGGGTGGGTATGTGGGTGCACGCTGCTAAGAGATTCCCGTTGCTAAGCAGCGAGATTTGCCATGGGAACGCTAACTCAACCCACTACGTCATCAGCATCGTTATCATTATCATCTGATGTTTTCTTATCGATGAAACTCAGAGCAACGACAAATCAGATCTTATCAGTCAACATCCCAACCCAGTCCCATTTTCTCCAGATCTCCCTTGAATGCGCATCTCCAGGTGTTTCTTGGTCTGCCTCTTCTTCGCTATCCACCCTCTGGCACCCACTTTATCGCCGTCCTCGCAATCCTCTCCTTTGGTAGTCTAAGAATGTGCCCAGCCAACCTTCCTCTTCTCCCCATGATGATATACTCCAGGTCTCTTGATCCTGCCAATTTCCAACACCTCCTCATTTCTGATGTGATCCTTCCATGAGATGCCCAGGATGGATCGTAGACACCTCCGGTGGAAGACATTTAGTTGTTTTGTTGTCTCTGCTGTTGTCTTCCTGGTTTCACTCGCATATAGTACCACAGGCAACACCAACGACGAATACAAGAAATTAGGAAACGTGAAACAGTTGGCCAACAACAAAGAAAACGAAGACAGAATATTATAGATCCAGATCGGAATGTTGGACAAAACAAAAGCAAGATGAGAAAAGAATGATGACAGCAGAAAGTATGTGTACGAGATATTTGCAGATGATAGCAGGAATACAAAGACTACAGAAGAACAGAAACAATCATCAGGTATCAAAACAATAACTCTGGTAGACAGAGTCGTTCAACACTCACTATTTATTACATTTTGGATATGCTTTACAGAGAGAGAGAGAGAGAGAGAGAGAGAGAGAGAGAGAGAGAGAGAGAGAGAGAGAGAGAGAGAGAGAGGAGAGAGAGAGAGAGAGAGGAGAGAGAGAGAGAGGAGAGAGAGAGAGAGAGAGAGAGAGAGAGAGAGAGAGAGAGAGGAGAGAGAGAGAGAGAGAGAGAGAGAGAGAGAGAGAGAGAGAGAGAGAGAGAGGAGAGAGAGAGAGAGAGAGAGAGAGAGAGAGAGAGAGAGAGAGAGAGAGAGAGAGAGAGAGAGAGAGAGAGAGAGAGAGAGAGAGAGAGAGAGAGAGAGAGAGAGAGAGAGAGAGAGAGAGAGAGAGAGAGAGGAGGAGAGGGAGGGAGAGGGAGGGAGAGGGGAGAGGAGGGGAGAGAGAGAGAGAGAGAGAGAGAGGGAGGGAGGGAGGGAGGGAGAGAGAGAGAGGGAGAGAGAGACAGAGACAGACAGACAGAGTGGTAGTTGACCAATGACCATTGAATGCCACGCAGTGCTCTATATATGTCATGCAAGATTATTCGAAGGTCAAAGAGGCAGAGATAAAAAGAGACAGAAGAAGACTACGCTGGACATTATTATTTGCATCACCCTGAACTATATTAAACGCTAAGGATTGAAAATAGACTGGACAATGACCGAGAGGACAATGGGCATCATTTCTTGTGCTCAACTGCTTTTATCAACATCAAATGACTGGGCGTCAGGAACTGTTGTTGTTGATGATGATGATGATTCAGCTGGAAGTGGGATTGACAAGCAGTGGAACAGATGCTGGAAGTGAGGCAGAGGAAAGAGTTTTAGTCAAGAAGCCCGGAATCTCAGAAAGGAAGGTTTAGAGTCTTAGACAGATGG
>OX457042.1:41128630-41223630 GCA_949752735.1 Lumbricus terrestris
CGAATCGATGACTGTTCACTTTCTCACGCAGCACAATCACTAAACGGACAGACATACAGACAGACAGACAGACAGACCGACAGACGGAGGAACGGACAAACATACGGAGGGACAGACGGAGGGAGGGACAGACGACTCGTGAAGCCATCAGCATCAGCAGCTTCGCTATCCTCATCAACATCATCATTTTGCATGTGCATCTGGTCATGTATCAACAGAAGGGTTAGGGTCAGATGCTGGAGCTGATAACCTCCCATTGAAAGCCGCTTACATAAACACGACTCCCTCCTTACCTACCTCCCTCCACCCCTCCCTCCCTCTCTCCCTACCTCCTCCTTCCCTCGACAGGAAGATGCGAGGGAATTCACTCCCACGCATCGTATACTATAAGAACCCTCCCTCACCCATCCCTCCCTCCTCCTCCATCCCTCCCTCCATACCAACCGACGAACGATGATGGCTTCAATTAATAAAGCAGCAGGCAGACACAGAAAGAGACAGAACAGAGGGAGAGACAGACAGACAGACAGACGGACGGACGGAGCGTGGGAAGAGCCTTTCGTCTGGATTTCAATCTGTGGGGCAACAAATTCCATCAAAGATGAGAACAAAGCCGACGACGTCGAATGTAGAAAACTAATTCTATTGACAAGCAGAACACCTTCCTTGCTTCCTGTCTCATTCCATCCCTCTCCCTCTCTCCCTCTCTCTCTCTCTCTCTCTCTCTCTCTCTCTCTCTCCCTCCCTCTCTCTCTCTCTTTGTTTCTGCCTCTCTCCGTTTGTCTCTTTCTCTCTCTGTCTCCTAGCTCGTCCGTCTGTCTGTCTCCCATCTCCACTCCTCCTCCTCCCCACTCTTCCCCATCCTCCTCCTCCCCATCCTCCTCCTCCTCCTCCTCCTCCATGATCGAGTCGGCAACGGCGGCGGCGGCAGATCCCCTCTTCTTCAAACAGACCGCATCCTCCTTTCATCCGGTTTCTCTGTCGACCCAGAGGCGACGACGACGACGGTGGATATTCATCTTCCACCGCATCCTCTCATCATCATCATCTGCATCAGCAGCAGTTGAAAAGACAAAGCGATGCTGATCAGCCGGAGACGGCGACCTTAGATAAAGATGTAGATGCTGCTGATAAGAGACAGTTGGACGGACAGACAGACAGACAGATAGCAGCTATACATAATATAGGCGGAGAAAATACAGATCAGACAGAGGCGCGACCTCTCTCTCTCTCCGTCTGTGTATTTCGTCTGTCTGTCTGTCGTTGGATGGGTGGCCTTCGAGGAAGGGCAACCGCAGGGGGGTGGGTATGTGGGTGGCACGCTGCTAAGAGATTCCGTTGCTAAGCAGCGAGATTTGCCATGGGAACGCTAACTCAACCCACTACGTCATCAGCATCGTTATCATTATCATCTGATGTTTTCTTATCGATGAAACTCAGAGCAACGACAAATCAGATCTTATCAGTCAACATCCCAACCCAGTCCCATTTTCTCCAGATCTCCCTTGAATGCGCATCTCCAGGTGTTTCTTGGTCTGCCTCTTCTTCGCTATCCACCCTCTGGCACCCACTTTATCGCCGTCCTCGCAATCCTCTCCTTTGGTAGTCTAAGAATGTGCCCAGCCAACCTTCCTCTTCTCCCCATGATGATATACTCCAGGTCTCTTGATCCTGCCAATTTCAACACCTCCTCATTTCTGATGTGATCCTTCCATGAGATGCCCAGGATGGATCGTAGACACCTCCGGTGGAAGACATTTAGTTGTTTTGTTGTCTCTGCTGTTGTCTTCCTGGTTTCACTCGCATATAGTACCACAGGCAACACCAACGACGAATACAAGAAATTAGGAAACGTGAAACAGTTGGCCAACAACAAAGAAAACGAAGACAGAATATTATAGATCCAGATCGGAATGTTGGACAAAACAAAAGCAAGATGAGAAAAGAATGATGACAGCAGAAAGTATGTGTACGAGATATTTGCAGATGATAGCAGGAATACAAAGACTACAGAAGAACAGAAACAATCATCAGGTATCAAAACAATAACTCTGGTAGACAGAGTCGTTCAACACTCACTATTTATTATATTTTGGATATGCTTTACAGAGAGAGAGAGAGAGAGAGAGAGAGAGAGAGAGAGAGAGAGAGAGAGAGAGAGAGAGAGAGAGAGAGAGAGAGAGAGAGAGAACGAGAGAGAGAGAGAGAGAGAGAGAGAGAGAGAGGAGAGAGGGAGAGGGAGAGAGAGAGAGAGGGAGGGAGGGAGGGAGGGAGAGGGAGAGAGAGACAGAGACAGACAGACAGAGTGGTAGTTGACCAATGACCATTGAATGCCACGCAGTGCTCTATATATGTCATGCAAGATTATTCGAAGGTCAAAGAGGCAGAGATAAAAAGAGACAGAAGAAGACTACGCTGGACATTATTATTTGCATCACCTGAACTATATTAAACGCTAAGGATTGAAATAGACTGGACAATGACCGAGAGGACAATGGGCATCATTTCTTGTGCTCAACTGCTTTTATCAACATCAAATGACTGGCGTCAGGAACTGTTGTTGTTGATGATGATGATGATTCAGCTGGAAGTGGGATTGACAAGCAGTGGAACAGATGCTGGAAGTGAGGCAGAGGAAAGAGTTTTAGTCAAGAAGCCCGGAATCTCAGAAAGGAAGGTTTAGAGTCTTAGACAGATGGAAGAGAGGATTGAGAAAAGGATGAGACAGATCTCCTCGCCTCTCCTCTACTTCCTTCTACGCTTCATTCATAAAAGTTAATAAAAAAAGTGACATAGATAACGATGTCCTTCACCGACTGATGCCTGCGAGATAAATGTATTTTATTCTCATTAACTGCAGTGCCATAGAAATCACAAGACAGATAAGACAAGAGACAAAAGCAATGAACAACAGAATCTTTTGTCATTTAATTACATCCACAATGACAATACAATTAGAATCATTTGATCTGAAAATAAGTTTTCCTAAAAACGATCAAAATAATAATAATGATAATAATAATAATAATAACTACAACAATAGACGCAATAATACACAGATAATATATATATTGCCTCAACATCCTAAGAATTACATAAAACATTCAAATGGTCCACTCATCCGTTCCTACTTACTAAAAGAGATGTAAATACTAAATAGCCTATGCATATATATATATATATATATATATATATATATATGCATATATAACAACTTGGACGACTACCACGAAATACATATATATGTGTAAATATATCTATATTTATATATAATATATACATATGTATATAATATCCATTGTAATCATAGGAGCACACGGATGTGAACTTCTTTCAGAACACCCTCCCTCGGGTGCCCCGCCTCACAGCACAAGACTAGAAGTGAATAGAACGGTCTTCTCCAATATAACTACTATGCAAGGACAAAATGTATAAACCTGTGAATGTAAACATATTAATCTGCTACTACCGGGTCCCACACAGGTATACATATATATATATATATATATATATATATATATTATACATACATATATTATACATACATATGTATATCACAATGTATATATGTATATATATATATATGTGTGTGTTTATATGGGTTGGTGGGAATGAATCACAATGAGTTATATATTTTATCACATAAAAATACAATATATGAAAACCAAAGTGAGCATTGCTTAATAGGAATGAGAGAGAGACAGACAGACATACATACAGACAGAGAGAGACATACATACAAACAGACAGACAGAAAGAGACAGGAGATGGGGAATGCGATTAACAGTTAGTAAACTCCTCATCTGCTACCTTCACCCTCCTCCTTTTCCATTGACTCTCCACTTCTTCCTTCTCCACTTATCCCTTCTCCAACTCCATTTCCTCCTCTCACTCATTCTTCTCTTCTTTCCATCAACCAATACTCTCCTCCCAACGACACATCCTTTCCATTTCGACTTGTACGTCAAAAACGATAAAAGTGGAATTGATTCATCTTAAACAACAGACACAACACTAACCTCAATCCTCTGCAATCATAGCATCACCTTCATCACCATCATAATCACCCTATTATCATCCTCCTCCTTCTCACACAGACCGACATTCAATGTAAACAACAAAAAGATGATTTCAACGTGTATATAAAACTGTATGATTAGTTAAAAAACGAAATGGCCGACAATGAATTGTTTGACTGGAATAGAATGACACAAACAAACCAGGAATGAAGCACCAAGTCAGACTTGTTCTATTACTCAATCTCATTTTCATATTCCTCCTTCTCCTCCTCCATATCCTCCTACTTCAAACTCAAAAATTTCATCAGCGTTATTTATAACAGCTCATTGACTTACATTTCATCTTGTCAGACGAATGACTAGTTGCGTTGATACACATGCTCAACCCTTATATGAACACTGTAGCATCTCCAAAATGAAATGGTTAGTTAGTAAATGTAATCGGATTTTTATATAGCGGCTGTCGTATGATTTTTGAATCTCTGAAATAGCCACCTTTGGGATTCGAACCGCGGCCCGCACGCTCTCTTCCACAGACGCGCGGCCGCCAGCTCTCTTACCGATGTAGCTAACGTGGACTAGCTGGACTAGTAGTGCTATACAACTTGTACCAGATTCACTGACAGGATGTCAAGTGATGTGAAGTACTATAGCCCCAACTATTCAATAAAAAAGTGGAACAAGCTACTTGCACCAGGGTACTTGCACTTGGGTACTTGCACATGACTAGTTGCCTTGATACACATGCTCAACCCTTTATCCCAGTCAATGTTGATCTACTGTAGGAACAAATGAGGTCTATAAGCGGCATACTTCAAGAGGGCAGTAAAAAAATTCAACATCATATGCAACTTAGAACTGTGAGTGAAATGGCAAGTACATTAAACATAATAATAACATCAGTTGAAATTAAAACTTTTGAATATATATATATATATATATTATATATGGAATGGCAAATAAAGCATCATCTGGAATTGCTAAATCCACATTAGCATTCTTCTTCTTGCAACTGGAAAAATTCCCATGGTAAAAAAGAATTAATATGAAGAGCAACTTCAAAACTACGACCCCACATCATCCGCAGCTACTTTACGACATAAAGCTAAGTAATACTCAAAAGGTCATGGCTGTGAATACACACAATAAAACTCTGACCAGTTCTGCAGTTGCAACAGCTATCAGACCAGCACACAAACCTTAGAAACAGAACACAGACCAATGTAACGTAAACATTACAGACGTACGTACATTAAGTTACTTCCATTCATAAAGACGACTATGATTAAGTCTCTACGCGGTTACAACACCATAACATAAGATGCAATCGTGATGCAAGCATTTAACATGTGATAGATGCCATGTGTCAATAATGTTAAAAAATTTCTCAAATGACACATCCATCATTTGAAATTCTTATTCATAAACACAACAAGCCACATGAAAATTATAACAGCGACACGCAAAAGCGCATCAAACTAATCTGTGAGGCTTTCTTCCACCATAACATGTTAAATCGCTCGAAGCATGACTCGTAAGCGCAAACACATGATCAGGTGCGGTAGCTAAGTGAGTTACTATGATCTGTGATGACTAGATTTGACACAAGGACATGCAACGACCATTGCATCCTCATCCTTCTCCTCTGCTGCTCTCTGCATGCTCTTCTCTCTGACGTGATTCTCGTGTTTCTGAAATTACGCACGGGGTCATGGCTGGAGAGGGCGCTGTGGGGCGCCCATATTGCCATAGGGGTTGCCATATGGGTTGCCGTATGGATTGCCTGAATCGATCCTCATTGGATCCTCGCTTTCGATCAATCCGACCTGCGTGTCGTCTGCTCTCATCTGATCGACCGGACGATGATCGGCCGTCACAGCAGCAGACGCCATCATCTGATGTCGATCGGCTCTACAACCAAAACCAAACAACACGTCATACACCAACATATCATCTGATAAGCTAAACACAAAACCACCTATTGAAACCAAACCCACCACCTGATAATCCATCTGATAAGTTAATCGAAAACCACCTAATAAACCTGAAATACAGCTATCTGATAAAGCCAAAAGAAACAATATACGAAACCCAAAATAGAGAAATCAACCACAACCATTTCACATTGAAGAACAACACCATCCATTATTACAACCATCAACTATTTACCACAATCCCCATTATTCCTTATCAGCGCTATCACATAGATGCAACTGTAATGGCAATAAGCAACATGTCAAGCAATTGATAGCACTTACTGACTACCTTGATTGCTCATCTTAAGTACTTTTCACAGTTGACACAACTATGCACACAGCAACTGTGACGATTTCAACAGCTTTAACATAACCTAACAATGTTGCGGAGAATGAATCTCAAAGTCTTACAAGTGTCACATAAACATAACACATAAACATAACATATAAACTCTGTCACTGTCTGCGTACTCTGGTAGTGCCAGACCCAAGTCTGGAAAAAGAAGAGGAGCGTCATCAATGGTCCTAGCAAACCGTCATCAATGGTCCTAGCAAACCGTCATCAATGGTCCTAGCAAACCGTCATCAATGGTCCTAGCAAACCGTCATCAATGGTCCTAGCAAACCGTCATCAATGGTCCTAGCAAACCGTCATCAATGGTCCTAGCAAACCGTCATCAATGGTCCTAGCACACCATCAATCACGTGCAACAACGATGAAAAAGAACATCAGATAAGAGACAACAAATGTAGTTGAGTGCGACTTACTTGCGTCCAAGCGCCATCAGACCGTAGAAGACTCCAGTGGCGAAGATGAGAAGACAACCGAACAGAGTCGACAAACCAAAGCACAACGCAAACGGAATAATCGCGATTCTACGAAAGACAAACAGTCAACCACTGACAATGTCACTGGATAACAAAATTCTACGTAAATTCGTTTCTCTAAACAGCATACATGATTACTCTGAAAGTAACTTTACAATTATTATTGCTATCACACATAATTTATTAAGCTCTACAACCTAACGACCCTGAGGCATCAATCAACAGACTGAGTGATTGTGAGTCTCCACTCTCCAGGTCCCTAAACAGTTTTCATCTGAGGAGACGTCCAACGATCGAACCCATACACTCTGCATTACAAGTTGTAAGCGAAGGCTAAGAAAACGAAGTTGCTAACACTTCATACACATGTTCAAGCTAGAACAACAAAACTGTTCTTCTTCACTTTTTGCACATTTATATAGCACCTTTTCCAGTACTGTTGGCAATTGCAGTAATGGTGCATAGGGAGAAGCAATGGATCTCATATTGAGATAGAACTCAGCAGAAGAGCAGATCATCTGTGACTGATGACAACGGCAACTCACACGACATAGATGATGGCCTTCTGAAAGAACGTTCTCTTCTCAGCAAACACTGCGATCGGTTTCGTCATCTCGACAAACGAACAACAGATCGGAGCCTCAAACACCAACACAACGGTTGCCGCCAGTCTAGACAATAGCAATTAATCATCCATTGTTAGCCACAAAGTCGACAACTTCAACTAATCTAATCAAATCCTAACAGAACTTCGCTACACACAAAACATCAGTCAATGGTCATCTCAAGGAAATCATAGTCTGAGGAAATCAGCCTGGTTGAAATCTGATCTAAAGGTCAGAGTCCCAGGAATCAGGCCACAGCGGCTAAGTAGAGTGAAATAAACTCACCTACTGTAGTGTTAACACAAATGCTTGCCTCTGGGTCTCCTAAACAACAGTTATCATTTGTGTTGAGTATTATTGAGAACAATTCATCATCAGTGCTTAAAGTGTAAAAAAAGAAGTGCCTGGACGTTCCTTAACTTTCCATTGTATGCTGGCGAAATAAGTGGCAGGACGGCATGGAGATTTGAAAATAAGTGCATGGACGCCATTCAGAGCTGTACTGGCAAATTTTGAGGTGAGTACACGCTGACCGGGAGAAAAACCGACTTTTTCAGGCCCAAAATTTCTGATGGCTGTCACCCGCCAAAAAATGTCCCCATTTTCTCGTAAAAAAATCTGACGACCTTTTTTTAGTCATCCGGCCAAAAATTTCCCCATTTTCCCATCCGAAAGAGCTGATGACCTTCTTTTTTAGTCACTCGCATCGGATTTCGTGAAAAATACACCTAAATAGCCTTTGTTTCTTTCGAGCGTATACCCACACGCTCTTTGTGAGGTGAGCTGTATACCCGCATATACCCTGGTTTTCTGTGGTGAGTATACGATGCCGTTTTTCCTGAGGGAAGAATATGCCTTGATTACAGCCCTGACGCTGTTCATGATCGTCCTGCCACACTTTAAGCCCTGCTCATCATTGAGTATAATAAACATTACCATTCAATATTACTGCAACTATATTATATTATAATTATTATTATTATTATTATCAGTTAGTTCTTTAGTTTTTAATAAGTATTAATGTTAATTGCTAACGGTCTATTTAGATAATGGATATCTTACAAGAGCAGAAGCCCAGAGATGATGCAGATAGGAGACAACGTAATAAGAGCCAGGATCCCAGAGATGAGACCCACTGCAAGCAAAAAACAACAGACAAAATCTCTTTAAAACCTCTCAACTGTCGGTAATCAAAGCAGAACGTGATGATAAGTGCATATATTCCTTCAATCCTGCAGATTCAGTCGTCCAAATCCTATGTATCTTAAATGGCTTCAGAGTGTGTTCTCTGAATTGTTCAGTGGCAACTGTCTTCTGGATAAGCCTGCTCACTTGCATTCACACACCGCCCAGAAAATCTGTGAATACTCAATGAAAACAGAAAAGACAGCACACGTCTCCCATGTATCTGAATGATCTTGGAGTGCTAAATGTCTGGGGTGGCCACAATGGCAAAAACACTTACATGCGGGCTTCATTACACGCATTTGCATATCCAGGGAAGGGCCAATGTTAATGGTTAACCCTCTGACACAAAGAGTGCAAGGACGCTGGATCGCTTTCCGCTACCGTTCCAAAGGTCTACTCAGCCTTCCAATCGGCAGATGGCGTTGGTAAATAGGACGTGATGGACGTCCTGCTGGCAGTTAAATTCGACTCTTGTAATGACTTGTGATTATCCGTCATACTATAAACTGTAATCATTCTGCATTTTTATCAGTTTGAAATTAAACGAAGATTATTATAAACTCATTACAAAAATAAATGCGGCAATATGGAAAGACAACAGTAACTGACCGACTCCTGCAAGTGTTCCGATGACTCGTGCGAGCAGACGGCACCACCAGGTCGCCTCCTGCTCCTGGTTCGGGGCTTCGGCGTCAACCGGCTGAGGCTGGGCAAATCGAGCGGCCAAAAACTGTCCCATGTCGACTGTCAAGATCGGAATATCATAAACATAATACTCTTCGTCAGCTGATTATTATTCACTAACCGCCATTACAACATGGCTGCTGTCGTTGTTAGGCTGACGTTTCGCGCAATCGCTAACGTCTATGTATAGCCCAACGCCCAACGCGTTGTTACCGCAATAACAGCGCTTCCCCTATCGTTTTGGCATCATCACAAATTGTTATTAAGTAGGCTATACAACAGGCAAAGCGCCATAAGTACACTAATCGAAACTGGTATCAAATAATAGATTAGTATGAGTTGAGGATAAGCGTACAAGATATAAAGTTTTGTGAGTCTTTATTAGGAAGGACTCCTAGCGCAGCCTCAACGACCTCCTTCGGATGACTTCTGGCTTGAAACAGTAGCGCTCGTGATCGTAATCGTAGGCCTAATCACCAAATTTCTAGAGCACCATTGGCAAGCCAAGCACAGGGCACCAGCTTATTCACGAGCGATGTGTCAAGTCAGAATTCCCAAGTTTAGCCCAGTCTCTGGTTGCGCGTGGGTCGGTCAGAGATTAATTTCTCGGATCTTTACTGCGGGTGGCTCGGTCGCAATATAAACGTGGAGTAGCGGTGGTGAAGGATCTCACCCTCAGGGTCGAAGCCATAACACAGTCGCTATATAAATTTGCGATTACATTACATTACATTACCCGTACTCCGCTGCATGGTTCCCTTAGGCTACCTGGAATGGGATCCTTGCATCTTGGGAATGCGGTCCATGAGGCCACGAGGCGGGCAGCGGTGTGTAGGACCCTTCCCGACATAATAATATTTTCTTTATTGGAACAACCCGGTTGACAGACCGCAACCGGTTACAGTTAGGCCAATTCAATTAAAGCAATTCACAAGAACGCTCTTCTCTCTCTACACTGGCTTCCTGTGTGAGAGCGCATTCTCTTCAAGCTGGCACTCCTCATGTGCAAAGCATGCGCTGCAGACATCTGCCATCCTATACTGTCTTATCTTCTATGATCACACCTTGTAAACCTGTTAAAGGTCGCTCTTCTTTTCGATCAGCATCCGTCGGAATGTAGCCTATATGTAGCCTAGTTCCTGGCACACATCTTGTTGTTTGGCCGGCGTTCTTTCACATTTACTGGTCTCTTCAACTGGAACTCTCTACCTCCTTATGTTCGTAACTCTCCTAGCGAGACTGTCTTTCGCTTTAAACCGAAAAATTCCTCTTTGAGTCTACCTAGGCCTATGTATAATATAGTTTTAACGGCCGTCGAACTTCAATGTGCACTTCGGAGCTTTGTAAGGAGGGCACTATCAAATTTCAGTCGTAGGCCTATTGTATTGTATTGTATTGTATCATCGTCATCGTCATCGTCATCATCTTCATCATCATCATCATCATCATCATCATCATCATCATCATCATCATCATCATCATCATCATCATCATCATCATCAGCAGCAGCAGCAGCAGCAGCAGCAGCAGCATCATCAGCATCATCATCAGCATCATCATCATCATCATCATCATCATCATCATCGTCATCATCATCATCATCATCATCATCATCATCATCAGCAGCAGCAGCAGCAGCAGCAGCATCATCATCAGCAGCAGCGTCATCAGCATCAGCATCATCATCATCATCAGCATCATCATCAGCATCATCATCAGCATCATCATCATCATCATCATCATCATCATCATCATCATCATCATCATCATCATCATAATTATCATCATCAGCCGATGGACCAGTGCCCGTAGTTGCCCGATGCCGTTATCGTTACTGGCATCAAGTTACAATCGTGTTCTTCTTTTGCTGTCAGTGCATCGCCACTCATCTGACAAACCCCTTCTTGGGGACTCCATGGTTGCCACCCACGTTAGTCAGCTCTTTCAGGGTTCCTGCTGGATCTGCCCACCATGCGAAGCGCCCTAATGGTATTTCGGTCGAAGCCTTCTCCACTGATGGCTTTGCCCCAGCCTTCAATTCCCTACTTAATTGGCAGTTGCCACCCCCAACCACTTTGATGTGTGGGTCGCCAGGGTCGGACTTCATCATTTATCACTGTTCTTAATTAAGACTGTCGACCGGGGCATGGAGGTCTCAAACACATGGAGTGTTAGCTGTTACCAGCCCTCTGCAGCTGGGGGCTGACTGCAGCAATGATAAAACCCCAGAGCAAGGCTTGTTTGTGAGTTATTTACCCACAGCATTATAACTTTTATATAAAGTATAACTGTATAAGTAAGCCTGACAAACATGCATGTATTAATAAGAAACATAATTATGTTTATATAACGCCTGTCAGAGTGTTAATGTTCATAAAACAACAGCATTATGTAGAATAAATATACTCAAACCCTACTTCAGTGTGCCTGCATAGACTCATAATAGTAAGCAGAGAAGAAAATAGAAGTGAGGTAATTATAGTCATGATCAGGAGGAATGATTACTTGGTCATATGAAAGGTTGTAGTCATGATCAGGAGGAATGACTACTTGGTCATATGGCAGGTTGTAGTCATGATCAGGAGGAGCGACTACTTGGTCATATGACAGGTTGTGGTCATGATCAGGAGGAATGATTACTTGGTCATATGACAGGTTGTGGTCATGATCAGGAGGAATGATTACTTGGTCATATGACAGGTTGTGGTCATGATCAGGAGGAATGATTACTTGGTCATATGACAGGTTGTAGTCTTGATCAGGAGGAATGATTACTTGGTCATATGACAGGTTGTAGTCTTGATCAGGAGGAATGATTACTTGGTCATATGACAGGTTGTAGTCTTGATCAGGAAGAAAGATTACTTGGTCATATGGAAGGTTGTAGTCATGATCAGGAGGAATGACTACTTGGTCTTATGACAGGTTGTAGTCATGATCAGGAGGAATGATTACTTGGTCATATGGCAGAAATGACTACATCCATCAATCCAACCGTCCGTCCATTAAGTCTGACTGTCCATGAATCCATCCATCCATTCACCCACCCATCCATTAAGTTTGATTGTCCATCAATCCATCCATCCATCCATCCATCCATCCATCCACCCATCCATCCATCCATCCATTCGCCCATTTATCCATCCATCAATTCATATATCCATTTATCCATCCATGCACCCATCCATCTATCCATCCATTCATTCGCCCTTCCATCAATCCCTCCACCCATTTATCCATCCATCCATTCATCTATCCATTTATCCATCCATCCATTCATTCGCCCTTCCATCAATCCCTCCACCCATTTATCCATCCATCCATTCATCTATCCATTTATCCATCCATGCACCCATCCATCCATTCATTCGCCCTTCCATCAATCCCTCCACCCATTTATCCATCCATCCATTCATCTATCCATTTATCCATTCATGCACCCATCCATCCATCCATCCATTCATTCGCCCTTCCATCAATCCCTCCACCCATTTATCCATCCATCCATTCATCTATGCAAATGAGGCTTCAAGAGTGTCAAGCTGCCTTCTGTCCTCTTCTAATCTGCTTGCTGAAGTTGCTTTAGTTGTTGGACATGGTTCGCAAGGAGTAGTTGACAAGTGTGCAGGAGCATTTTGAAAAACTGATGGAACAGCATCCTTCTTCAAATTTCTTTGCTATAGTAGTCTTTCTCCTGTCTGTTTGTTTCTTATCTCATCTAGATTCTTGACTGTATTCTACAAAATCACTGTCTCTGAAATGTAAGGAGCAGAGACCCGAATAACTTGCTGGTTGAAAGTCCTTTCTTGGATTTGCTTGTATCCACTTTACACAGAGTTCCTTGTATTTGTAGAATAACGATGCATAGTGATAGTCCGGTCCTCAGATTTGCCCCTTTCAGAATTGTAGCCACTTGTGCATCCAAATGCAGAACATTTCCTTCCCATTGTGTCTCAGATAAATCCAAACTTTGAAATTAATTGAAAACAATTGATAATAACTATTTTGTCCTTTATGCCTAATACAACGTTCTTAAATAATCTACCTAAAGCATTAAAACTGTAAATATAACTAACGTAAATATCAAACTCACAAGAAATTTACTTCTAGTCAATTACTATGACTTTAACTGCAAATTCTGCATTCAATGATAAAACTCCATATAGTTATCCGTTGTGTAGTCTAGCACATTTCTAATGAAGACTGGGTCAGTCGGCCGATGATTCACTATACATTAAGGTTCTGCCAGCCCCCAGCTGCGTGGCTGCAGGCAGATGGACGGCTACCCTAACTGTCCAGTAGATTTCGGAGTCCACGACCGGGGTTAGCCTGGGAGCGCTCCTGAGTAGACAACCTAGAAGAGCCCTACATCAAATTGTTGTAAATTTAATCAAATTAATATGATGTCACTTTAATGTGGAAATTTTCAACAATTCTGGTAGGGAGAGGCCCATCAGAGACTTCATGCACCCTTCCCAAATTCCTCAATTCCTCCCCCTGTTTGGCGCCACGCGTCTCGGCGATCATCCACTGGACGCTTAATTGTTTGCTCCTTCACAAACCACCGTGCTCCTACACTTGAGGAGGAGGAGACTAAGATTTCACAACTGGGCAAAGTTGACGATCATTCTCAGCACATTAATTAATTGCAAACTGAACAGAGCCGAGGCCATAAGTCTACTGGCGCTCTATCAATGTCCGTATAGGCAGAGAAATTAAATAACTTGTTTACGTTGCGAATCAACGACAATAATGATTCGTAAACTGATGCGAAATACGTCATTGTTGGTTAGATGACGTCATTAAAGGCTTCGTTGCCTAGAAACGATCGAGCGAGATTCAGTTGAGAGATGAAGAGATGAGACGTGAAATGTTGAGACGTGATTTTCGAAAGAAAATTATATTATCGAAATTCGTCGATCTTATAAGAAGATGACGATGATGAAATTCAATGTGCAGAACTTAAAGTCGACTAATAATCGAAATATTGACAGGAAATGTAACTTAATCGAACATAAAATCATCAAAGTTTCGATTTGAGGATCAATGTGAACTGTGAACTTCTACGAACTACGAAGGTATACATATAGGCCTGTGTCCCATACTGTTTCTTTTGAAGAAACAACACATTGGTAGGTCTAATTGTTCGATTCAAGTCTCAAACGCGAAGTTCTATTGTCAATTTTCAAATTTCTTATTCTTGTCGACGATTTTTGTTTTCTTGAGATGACAATTTGATGTGCTAGGCTAATGATAGCTAGGCTAATCCCCCCACACGTCTTTCGTCCGGTCGCGCTTCAAACTTGAACATTCCAGTCTGTGACCAGCTTGGATTCTGCTGCTGCAAAATTATATTAAAGTAGCCGGAGGTGAGTATACGCCGTATACCCGCGTATACCCTTGATTACAGCCCTGGTGACCTCCCTAAAAGTGGTATAACTTTTGTTCTGTTCGAAATAATTTGATGGAATCTGACCACCATGTGCAGATATGAATGGTCTTTAAGCCTGTAAAATTTCATTTCGATATTCTTACTTTTGACCAGGATATTGGCCAGAATAATTAGATTAGTTTTTTGTTACTTTTTGTTGCGTCGCGTTTTTGAATCGTCAAATAACGGTGGGTGGCTTCACTAAAACTGGTATAACTTTTGTTCCGTTTGAAGTATTTTATTGAAATCTGTCCATCATGTGTAAATATAAATTGTCTATAAGCCTGTAAAAATTTCATTTGGAAATTCTTACTTTTGGTCAAGATATTGGCAAAATACCTAGGGGGTCTTTTTTGGCGCACCCTGTATACATATAGTGTCAAAGGCAGAAATCGAAGGCTTCTTCTGTTCGTTTGATGGCTTATTAAGCAATAAGGAGATTTTTCGCTGGCATATAACTTATAATTACTTTTATGCTGGAGGTAGAACACTGGTTCTTGGCAATATAATGTTTGATAGCAATAATGCTATTCCTATACAAATGTATATTTTAAGAGTTAGAGCTAGATATCGGACTTTATATATATACTATCCTGAAAACAATGAAGACTGAAGTTTAATTCCATCAAAAAATTCCTATAGCAAATGAAAGAACTGCTTTCAGAACAGCCATGCGATTTGCGAAAGATATCAATTTTACATGCACGTGGCTCATGCCTTGTATTCAAGACTTTTGTCTGGCTAGACTGGCTATGACCTACTTCGATTCTGTCGAATGCCAACTCGCAGTCGCAGGTTGTTTCGCTTCTATTTTTAGATTTAAAGAATAACATGCTTCCTTTCAATATCTTTTTTAAACACACGCAACAACAATCTCTCAACAATATCTCCTCCCTTTTCTCCTCCTCCTCTCCTCCTCCTCCTCCTCCTCCTCCTCTTCCTCCTCCTTCTACATCTCACCTTTCGTTTCTTCTTCTCGTCCTCCTCTTCCTCCCCATGATCCCATCCGTTGCTTAGGTCCGCGTACTTCTCAGCACAGAGTGAGTGGCCTGTTGTGCTCTGGGCGCAGTGAAGCCTATCTGCATGTAGCCAGCGACCAAGTTGTCTCTGTCCCCACACATTGAAAGGACCTTCACGCAAGTCAATTTAAGCATGGCTGCCTACTTTGTGACTTGGCACTTGAACAATGAACATAACATTCATATTAAAACGAGAGCGGAGTACACAACGTCGTGTGATCCTCCGAGCATAGAATAATATGACTAAGCAGCACTCAACAGCATACTATTGAACTTCTAAGAACCTAATAGTATATCGATCGACAGGTGCGTTCACTTAGTTTGCTTGCTCACTTGGTTTTCTTGCTCACTTAGTTTTCTTGCTCACTTGGTTTTCTTGTCAGTTGTTCCGTTCGACCTGAGCCAATCAGCGCTCGATTAAGAACTTGTTGTTGTGCGTTGTATCCTATTAACGGAAGAAAGGTTTTTCCTACCACTCTACACAACCGAATCTGCTGCTGTCCATGGATACACTCGTCATAGATGTTGTGAAAGCTCGTTCAGACTGTAGCCTTGCGTGAATAGAAACTAGACCTGCTTATTTTTGTATGAAAATAGGATCAAATATTATGCTACCGATTGGTCTACGATCTTTCGATTCTGCTTGTTATCGATTACACAGTTAAATCAGCGATTCACCTAACTCAACAAATCACGACTGAACGCGAACGACTGGAACGATCGAAATCTGAGGAAAGGTGAGATTAGGATTTGGATGTTTATAAGGACGAGAAGGCAAGTTCTGATTGTCGTTCATTTCGACAAACGAAGATTGTGGATTACGTCAGAGGAACCGGGGTCACTTCAATCGACGATACAAACGGTTGTGTGGCGGTTGTGTTGTGCAACGATGCATGCTACATATCGAGTTGTTCGAAGAACGGGAGCTGTGCGTAAAGCAATGACGTTGCCTCCCAACCTGACTGGTCTCCCGAGCAACGACGCCAGCGAGGGGGGCAGAGGAGATACTGCTGACCCTGCAGGAGAGGCCAGCGAGGTCGAGAAACGCTGGGCCAGAGGTCAGAGTCTGGCTCTGTCGAAAAGAGGAGCGTATGACTTCAGCAACGTGGACACTCAACTCGACAACGACTCTCTTCATAGTTCCTATGGCGATGAGAACAACGACGACGACGACTATGATGACGATGATAGTGACTTCACGGATGAGGATGATGACGACGATGAAATCATTTACGAAAATCCGGTGGGTGTCAAATCTTCTCTGCAGTGTAATCGGATCATAGAGAATAGCAGCGTGACATAACACAATAGATTTTATGACTATAGACATTGACACACATTGACACATTGACATAGTCACATTGACATAGTCTAGTCACATTGACATAGGCACATTGACATAGACATAGGCATAGTCACATAGGGAGAGAGTATAGTACCTCTGGGCCCTGGCTCCATTTTGTCTCCCAAAATGCTCAGTCCTGGGCTCAATTACTTTACTTGCTCTACACTTCTAGCACGTTCTTGACAACTTCGGCGCGCTACACCAGCTGTATGCAGATGACACACAAGCATACCTGCACTTCATGCCATCCACTCGCAGCCATTGAGGCTGCCCGTAGGTCTACCATGCAACGAGCATTGGGGGGGGGCCTCACAGACAAAAGATTGGATGCCCTCAAATCGACTCCGTCTCAACGCCCAAACAACCCAATGCATTTTGTTTGGCACTATAGGCAACAGCGGCTGGCTATGCTCGACCTGAGCGTTCTTCTCTCTGCTCAATTCCCTTTATGACTTTTCTTTGGCTGTGCGTGGCCTCGGGGTGCTCCTGCACTCTGAAATCACCTTTGCACCTCTGACGTGTGCCGCATGCAGCTGCTAATACCAACTGCGGCAGCTCAGGGTCATTGCTCGCTCTCTGACTTTTAAAGCTGCAGTCTCCCTTGTTCATGCGTTTGTGCTCAGCCGCCTCGACTACTGCGCCTCCATCTTTGCTGGTCTCGGGTCCACCGGTCTGCCACGCCACACGCGACTTATTGGGGGTTCACTAAGTCCAACCGCGTATCCCAGTATATGCATGCGCGAGGTCCTGCACCGGCTTCTGGGGAGGGAGGGGTGGAGGGCGATGTCTGAATTTCCAGATTATGACTTTTAGCAGACTCGATGGTATATCTATAGTTTTCTGTTCTTGCAGGATTACTTTTACCTCGTGTGAAGAATGAATAAAAATTAAATTAAATGATGATGATGATGATGATGATGATGATGATGATGATGATGATGATGATGATGTGGTCGTTTTCCGTGCATGTGGAACTGCACCTTCATTTCCTACTTCCACAACTGCATGGCGCTGCATCATGCAACTGGTGCATCTGTCTGTTTGCTTTGAAGACGTATATATATATATATATATACATACATATATACACATATATACAAATATACATGCATATATAATATATATAGTATATAATTATATATAGAATATATATATATATATATACTGCAGGAGCCGCTGGTGGCTGAGGTCCAGTCACTCGAAAAGAAGAGACTTGATGTCGCCAAGGAACTTCTGCACACGGAACAGACGTACCTCGATAAACTCACCTTCCTCCGAATGGTATATACTATACTATATACTGACTTCTTCTTCTTCTTTCTTCTTTCTTCGTCATCTTTCTCTGACTTCTCTTCGCTCCGTAACTCTCTTCATGGGGTTCACAAAGACAGATCTCAAATTTCTCCAACTCTCCTTGTTTCGCCCAAGAGGGTGTCCTGGTTTCTTGCCATATTGACTGCTGCAACTCACTTCTCACCGAAACTGTTAATTAATACAAGATATTTGTCCAGCCTTTTTTTCCTAACCCAAATAGGTAAGATATTCCGTCAACAACCCATGCAGCAAAAGCTTTCAAACACAACGAATAATCCAATGCTGCGCTCTTTGCACAGGCTGCCCACCAAGCAATCAATAATATATTATATAGTTTTAAACTTGTCTCATAGTTCACCAAATATGTGTCAATCAAATCGGTCACCTTTTCTCCGCTCCTGGCTTGCCGTGAATGCCGATGAATGTGTTTACATCTATTGCCTTGGATAGACATAATTATGTATACCCAGATTCATTGGACCAAAACAGTTGTTGGCTCCAGGCAGTCCAGGGCATGCACTGTCCATAACTCGTCCGATGCTTTCAATTTAACTGAACAGTTTATCGTCTTTCATCAACCATCTATAGTATACTTTATATTATACTTTATATTATACTTTATATTATACTTTATAGTATACTGTATAGTATACTTTGTAGTATACTTTATAGTATACTTTATAGTATACTTTGTAGTATACTTTATAGTATACTTTATAGTATACTTTATAGCATACTTTATAGTATACTTTATAGTATACTTTATAGTATACTTTATAGTATACTTTATAGTATACTTTATAGCATACTTTATAGTATACTTTATAGTATACTTTATAGTATACTTTATAGTATACGGGTACAAATCAGTCAGAACTAATCTGTCTTCTTTTCGCGCGTCTACTTGACTTATGGTTTACCTCAGTTGTCGGCTTTCACTCTGGATACCATTTAGCCTATAGCATATGCCTTTGTCTATATTCAGTTTCTGTGCATTATGAAAACGGTGTCGTATATTAGAAATCATTCTATATATCGGATTAGTGATAGGCTAATGTGTGTTTTGTTGAATGTTGTTAGATTAAACGCCAGTTAGATTCCATGAATTCCGCTAAGCACATCTTTCCACCGGAGGAGCCAGATCGGATGTTTCCCTGCATCGAGGAACTCTTCCAATTCCACTCTTCCATCAGGGCATCTCTCGAACGAACGATACGCAAATGGTAAGCAGCAGCAGCAGCAGCAGCAGCGAATAGGGAATAGTGAATTAGTGATGCGATCATGCGGAGACATTCCGAACTACTCTCCATGGTCTCTAAGTATAATACAATTTATACAATACTATAATACATCTTAATATATATTTAATATATCAATCTCTCGCTGCGCATACATTTTATTAAATTATTATGAAGATTTATACAACGTCCCCTCCAAGGCTATATACAGTATACTATATACTCATGATCAGTAGTGTTCCAGAGTTTGTACAGACTCCCGCAAGGCTAACACGAGCAAATGTATGGGCGCCCGCAGAAATTTTTTACCAGCAAGATCTTGAAATTGCAAATAAGAAAATTAGGAACACGAATCTTTTTCACAGAGTTTCCTTGTTGTAAATTTCTCATTTTGTGGAGGCCTATATAAGTCTTATTATTATGAATAGTTCATTTGGTGCAAAGAAATTATTTTGTTAAAAATCAAAAAGTGCATGGTATAGTTAACAAGCAGGTTCTTGAAGGGGCGCTATAGCCTATAAATACGCAGAATGAAAGAATGAATTAAAAAGAGGTGTCAGCTTTCCAGGGTCGAGTGCCCCCTCTTGTCCATGTGTGCTGGCGCCCATGCCTTTTCATTCACAATGTGCTACATGCTTTCTAACATATAATGAAACCTTTAGCTGGCCTAACTTCTATATACAGCAGCGGTTCTCAACCTGTGGGTCGCGATCCCCACGGGGGTCGCCTGACGATTTCCCAGGGGTCGCCTGGACCCTTCAGAATTTTGCAAAAGATGTAGGCCTACACATGTAATAGCAATTACGTTATCCACTATGCTACAGCAACCTAATATAAATCTGTTCTTATGCTTTTGCTATGAATTATTAATTTTATAGATTGCGACAGCTTTATTTAAATTTTGCCATTCTAGTCTAAATGTAAATTCCCCATTATCATTCTTAGAAAATGGACTGTCCGCTAGTTAGGCCTAGAATATGGGAGGAGACATTGAGAAACCGTGAGACGGTCCCCTGAAAGATGACAGCTTAAAATGCTACCATTAGTGTAAAAGGTTTTTAAAAAATAAGCAATGGGAGGTGACAGTTATTGAAGTCTTAACCATGTCTTTCAGCACTGAAATTATGAGAACAAATTGATGAAACAATAGCTTACAATGCGACCATTGCAGTGTGATTTTTTAAATTTAGCAATGGGAGGGGACACTTTTTAAGTATTAAACCATGACTTTCAGCACGGAAATGCTGAGCAGTTTCGTTAAAATGACAGCATAAAATGCTATCATTGCAGTGTAAAAATTCAAAAAGTCTTAGACAATTGGGCAATCTTCTCCTCAAACCCCCTCCCTGTTCGGCGCATTCGAAAAGAGCACAAGTATGGTTCATGAAATCGATCGCATTTTTAAATGAATCAGGTATAGGTGAAAAGAGTGTTAAGAAAAGAAGAACTTTTGACCAATTCTCAGAGTAGCCTATAATAGTTGCTTAGCTTTTTACTGGCATATTGTCTGTCGATTCGATGAAACCCAACAACTAAACTGATGCGCCATTCAGATACTAAACATTCTAACTAAACAGGAAAGCATGATCAGTATTTTAAAGAAAAAGTTGATCACTCCAAGGAGACCCAGTTGAGATGGGTGGGGGGTGAGTTTGGGAACCTTTAGCAACAAGACGTGGCAGTTGACGAAGCGTCACAAACCGAATAAATTTATGAAACCTCAACTTCAAACTGCTCTCAGAATCTCAGAAGCTCTCAGAATTGCCATCACGACCCAGGAAACCACACAATTGCTAAAAGCAGTTTCGAATTTTGAAGTGTACAGGTAAATGCTAACAATGGACAATGGTAAAACAATGACAGTGACGGCGGGGGTAACTTGATACATTTTGTTATTGGGGGTCGTCACAACTGCCAAAATCTTACCAAGGGTCGCCGCACTAAAAAGGTTGAGAACCGCTGATATACAGGGTGGGCCAATAGAAATGCAACAACTTTGGCGCCTTATAACTTGAACAATTTTTATCTGAGCATCTTGTCCAATATATCAGATTGAACATAATTATCCATTTCATCATTCTACAAAATATATAAGAGATGCTATTACGACGTTTTGAGATAATGCTATTAATAGTCAATGTGCCATTTTTGCGATAAAACTGCAAGAAAAAAGTCTGAAACTGAATAATATGTCAAAAAACTAATTTTGCATGCACACGGTCGTTCTGAGTGTTTGTTGGCGTCTGAACCGTGAAGATATTCTCGTCTGTGAACCATGTTCTGTCAATCTTTTCATCTGTCATTGCTTCTTGAGTCATTTAATTGTTAGCTTTAAGTGCGTGATTGCGTCTGCTCGGTTTCTGAAAGGCAGGAAGCACTTTTCACAAAGTGTATATTACCGAGTTCTATCTTTATTGAATTTGATGTGAGAGACAGACGGACGGACAGAGGCACAGAGAGACTGAGACCGCTATTCTAACCGCGTATACACTGTTGTGTATTGGTCGATATAGGACGGAGGGTTCCTCTTCCATTGCCATCGTCTTCCTTCCGAAACTGACGGAATTTCGAGTCTACACTGAATTCATCAAATCTTTTCCACTTTCCATTAAGACACTGGAGTTGTGGAGGGAAAAGGAGGAACGATTCAGCAAACTGCTCACAATTTTCCAGGTCGGTTCGACAATCCCATGCAGTGCTATCTAGTTTGAGAATTGTAGAAATATAACCAGAGGTCAAACAATGATCCACATGGAGTTAAAAGAAGACATAACAACGGAACTGTAAGAAAAACTAGGGGATTGAACTTGAACCCCTCAACCCTCTGGAAATTCCCACCCTGGAGCTCTTTGATCCATCTCAATGGATGAGAATATCATATGGAATTTAGTTATCGGTAAACTCCATTTCTTCTCTCATGCATAAATAAATGCACACATGGGCCTAATAGCCTACATGCATACATTGCACAGTGTCCGGAGAGGAAATGGGACTATTTTTTTAATATGAAAATAAATAGTAAATGTTTATCGATTTTCACAATTCAAACACCGTTTTAATACTGACATATTTATCTAATACCAGTGAAAATATTTAAATATAAGAGTTCTAGTCATGCAATAATAACGTCACTTGCATCCAAATTGAATTTTTGTTTCGTGCAGCTATCGTTGTACCGCTAACCGCGCGATGCACAGACGGTCTAGTGACTCTAGCTAGGCCTACATCAATTTTTTCTCATAAGCTTCTTTAGACCGTCCGCGAGTGGTAGTCTTGAAGCTTGGAATCAATAAATGCATTGAATGTATAATGAATTGTCTACAGTTAGCCTAGTATGTTGTCCTAATTATCTAAGTTTCAAAGCTAATTACTTACGGATCGAGGAACGACCGAGCTATACAAACTCGACACAATAAAAACCTCTGACATCAATATATGCATCATAGGTAGTCCTATACTATAAAAATTAATGTTGGTTTCTGTTGTGTTTCCATAGCAACATTCAGCATGTTGCGTCATCAGCTTGCAGGATGTCATGCACGAACCGTATATTCGGCTTCAGCGACTAAAGCTCATGTTTCAGAGTAAGTCACTTGTAAATTATTAGAGGAGGCAATTCATCGTTCAATTATACAAATGCAGATACGAGATATGCATGTCCCATAAAATTAATATGTAGCCTATAGGCTACATATTCATTCGTGCTTACAGACACGATATGTAGCCTAACACGTTGCAATAGAAATTTGTAATTCCATTTCCAACCAAACATTTAATTTGCATATCGCCGCTGAGAAATCAGCAGTGCATACTTGCTCTCTCGAACTGCATCAATTCTTTCGTCAGCGATCAAGGTAGTTGCGGCGTTGCGCGTGAGGAATAAAAAATGCATAGACACACATTATAGGCTACACAATTATAACACATAATTATTATGTGAATATTATATTCGAGATAAACACAGATACAGAGACAGAAACGAGAGATAGACAAAATGAGACAGAGAGAGAGAAACTAAACGAGGCAGACAGAGACAGACAGACAGAAAGATAGACAGAGAGGGAGACAGGGGGAGGGAGAAAAACTCAGTATACTGTAATGTTCATTAGCCTGTATCTCTAACAGCTTCAGTATAAAAAATGTGAATTGTGTGACGACCTTTTCATAAAGTGTCTGATTTGCTGCAGGATACAAGAAATGTCTACCATCGGAAGAACAGGAATACTTCGACATCGAACGTAAGTTCATCATTGTTGTCAATGTAATGAATACGTTGCCCATCCAAATCTTTCCCAGGGCTTTTTTTAACGTGCAGTTGTACACAAAATGTGCAGTTGTAAATGGATTTGTGCAATTCTAGAAGCAGTTCTGTCACAGGTTCTGTTCAGTTAAAACTAGCAAAAAAGGCAATTGTCATCCGATTGGAAGTAATTTACCATTGAAGATGGTAAAGGAAAGAAGGAGTTGTGCAGTTCTAGAAATTCCTTAAAAACAGCCCTGATCTTTCCCCTTCCACATGCTCGTGCAAGGCCGCGAGTGATAGTTTTTTTTCTTCCATTCGCTCCACATGACCGAAGTTCACCGAACCATCTGAGCCTTCATCGTCGGCATTTGCAGTGGACCTATATCTTCCTACCACTCTGCATGGAAGCTGAGACATGATCTGAGACGAAACTCTTGATCAAATGCGATATATTATCATTTCCTGTCAGCACTTTTAGTGTAATTATTATGCCCAATAAAATTTAATGACTCTTTCTGGATTATTTCTGTCACAGGTGTCGTGATAACAATTGATACGATTCTTCATGACTGCGAGGGAGAAATTCAGATAGCGGTAAGCATCCACTTCAAAGGCCTTTGGTGACCTTCGAAATGGTATGATTAATATCGCGCCCCACTATTGTCTTGCAACAGCATTCCACCCCTACTTTCACAGTCATAGGCTAACTCTCCTTAAATAATGACCTGGTTATATGGCATTGCTTTTTGTCTCCTGTAACAATCTCCTACATTGTTTGCATTGTTGCACAATTCTTCTAAATAAACGCCACTTTAATTGATTAGCCTATTTATATAATTATACCTATACAATATACAATATACATGGACTAGTCACACAAGTTATCAATAGATTTGATAACCAATTTATTTCGCAATGCACTGGTCTTGTAATGACCTGGATTTGCCCTTGTCTGTGTTGTTCAAGGACAACCTGGAGACGCTGCTGAAGTTGTCTGAGCGCATAGAAGGTGTGCTCAGTCATTTCGGTAAAGATACCCGTCTGCTGAAGGAGGGATTGGTTCTCGAGATCGATCCACGTGGTAGACACGTCGGAAAGAAAGTCTTCAACAAACTGGAGAAACAGCTCCATCTACTGCTGGTCAGTCCTCCCTCTTCCACTCCCCCTACTCCTTCCAGTATCATTCAATCATGGAATGAACTCAAATCACGTCTTCTTCATTTGTTTCTTCATACATTTCTTCTCCTCTGTCTTCGTTTCTTTAATCGATCATTTCTCTTCGTTTATTTATTTCTTCATTCGTTCGCTAACTCGTTCATTCTTTCATTTCGTTATTTGTTCCATATAGTTTTTTTGCTTCTTCATTTGTCGTTAATTTATTCGTTAATTTACTCGTTCGTTTATTCGTTCGTTTATTCGTTCGTTTATTCGTTCGTTTATTCGTTCGTTTATTCGTTCGTTTATTCGTTCGTTTATTCGATCGTTTATTCGCTCGTTTATTCGTTCGTTTACTCGTTCGTTTATTCGTTCAGTTATTCGTTTGTTTATTCGTTCGGTTATTCGTTCGTTTATTCGTTCGTTTATTCGTTCGTTTATTCGTTCGTTTATTCGTTCGTTTATTCGTTCGTTTATTCGCTCGTTTATTTGTTCGTTTACTTGTTCGTTTATTCGTTCGGTTATTCGTTTGTTTATTCGTTCGGTTATTCGTTTGTTTATTCGTTCGTTTATTCGCTCGTTACTTTCTTTATTCACTCATCCAATTTTTTGTTCAATAATTTTTCGTTCGTCTCTTTGTTTTTGTTCACTCGTTCATTCGTTTCTCTATTGGCTCACTTTTTCACTCGTTGTTTCTTTATTGGTTCGTTCATTCGCTCCTTCATTTGCTCGTTCGCTTAGTAGTTCGTTCATTCGTTTTTTCATTCATTAGTTTCTTCATTTCCTCGTTCGCTCCTTTGTTACTTTACTTGCTCATTGGTTTATTTGCTGAGTTATTGGTTCGTTTTTGTTTGCTAATTTATTCGTTCGTTCTATGTTTTGTTTGCACATTGATTCTTTCGTTCATTCTTTTGATTGTTAATTTATTTGTTGGTCCGTTCTTTTGTTTGTTCGCTTATTCGTTTGCTCATTCTTTTGATTATTCATTTATTTGTTGGTTCATTCTTTTATTTGTTCGTTTATTCGTTTGCTCATTCTTTTGATTATTCATTTATTTGTTGGTTCATTCTTTTGTCTGCTCGTTGATTCGTTCGTTTATTTGTTCGTTTATTCGCTCGTTTATTCGTTCGTCTATTCGTTCGTTTTTTCGCTGTTTTTTTCGTTCGTTTATTCGTTCTTTTATTCGTTCGTTTATTCGCTCGATTATTCGATTGGTCCATTCCTTTGTTTATTCGCTTATTCGTTTGCTCGTTCTTTTGATTCGTTTGCTCATTCTTTTGATTATTCATTTATTTGTTGGTTCATTGTTTTGTTTGCTCGTTGATTCTTTCGTTCATTCTTTTGTTTGTTCGTTTATTTGTTGGTTCGTCCTTTTGTTTGTTCATTTATTTATTGGTTCGTTCTTTTGATTGTTCATTTATTTGTTGGTTCGTTCTTTTGTTTGTTCGTTTTTTCGTTTGCTCATCCTTTTGATTACCGTTATTCATTTATTTGTTGGTTCATTCTTTTGTATGCTCGTTGATTCTGACGTTCATTCTTTCGTTTGTTCATTTATTTATTGGTTAATGCTTTTGTTTGTTCATTTATTTATTGGTTCATTCTTTTGATTGTTCATTTATTTGTTGGTTTGTTCTTTTGTTTGTTCGTTTATTTGTTGGTTCGTTCTTTTGTTTGTTCGTTTATTTGTTGGTTCGTTCTTTTGTTTGTTCGTTTCTTCGTTTGCTCATCCTTTTGATTATTCATTTATTTGTTGGTTCATTCTTTTGTCTGCTCGTTGATTCTGTCGTTCATTCTTTCGTTTGTTCATTTATTTATTGGTTCATTCTTTTGTTTGTTCATTTATTTGTTGGTTCATTCTTTTGTCTGCTTGTTGATTCTTTCGTTCATTCTTTTGTTTGTTCATTTATTTATTGGTTCATTCTTTTGTTTGTTCATTTATTTATTGGTTCGTTCTTTTGATTGTTCATTTATTTGTTGGCTCGTTCTTTTGTTTATTCGTTTATTTTTTGCTCATTTCTTTGTTTGTTTGTTTATTTGTTGGTTCGTTCTTTTGATTATTCATTTATTTGTTGGTTCATTCTTTTGTTTGCTCGTTGATTCTTTCGTCCATTCTTTTGTTTGTTCATTTATTTCTTGGTTCATTCTTTTGTTTGCTCTTTGATTCTATCGTTCATTCTTTTGATTATTCATTTATTTGGTGGTTCATTCTTTTGTTTGCTCGTTGATTCTTTCGTTCATTCTTTTGTTTGTTTATTTGTTGGTTCGTCCTTTTGTTTGTTCATTTTTTTATTGGTTCGTTCTTTTGATTGTTCAATTATTTGTTGGTTCGTTCTTTTGATTGTTCATTGATTCTTTCGTTCGTTCTTTTGTTTGTTCATTAATTCGTTTTTGTATTGTTCATTTCTACTTTTATTCATTCTTTTGTTTGCTCATTTATTTACTCGTTCACTGTTTTGTATGTTGATTTATTTGTTCATTCATGCTTTTGTTTGTTGATTTATTTTTTCGTTCATTCTTTTGTTTTCCCATTTATTCTCTCGTTCATTCGGTCATTAATTTATTCATTTGATTCGTATATTCTCAGAAGAACCTCTGCTATTGGCTATTCAAATAACGGCGACGATGATGACGACGACGACGATGACATTAGCAGCAATGGCAGTTCCACAGTAATGGTAGTTGTTGTTGTTGCAATTGCAATTGTAATTGTAATCGTAATCATACATGCATGGGCGCCCGCAGGATTTTTTGCAGGGGGTCAGTCATGACCAGTAGAGTTAAGATATAAAATATGTCATTAAAGACTAAGCAACTCACACAATCACATTAATTGTCTCAATATAGCGTAGGGCCGTAGGCCTTCTACTATTTATGAGTCTTTTGCAATGAAATAAAATTATTATATTATTCATGTACACATTCATTGTAAAAGGTATAACACTAACATATGGTCTAAAGGACGTCATTTCGTTTTTCCAAGGCACAGAAAATATTTCAGGAGGCAAAAATTGGCTATCTTGTGACTCTTGTCAAGTTGTCAAACAAAAATTTCTACATGTGCAAGAAACTGCGGTTAACGATCAAACATGTTTTCTTCTTATTTTCTTACCGTAGGCCTACTATGTTTGATTCAGTTATGGGAAATATTTTAAACACTACAGTATTTAAAATACTATTTTAAATGATATCACAGTATTTTGTAAGCCTACTTGTATTTATGATACATTAGATTGACTGTGGTCTGTAAGCCTATTCATAATTTTAACCTCCAATTCTTTTTGAGTATTGTGTAGGCCTACTCTGTACTATTTTTTAATACTAAAATATTAAAAACTTTTCATCTGTCATTAATAACAGCTCCATCACTTTTCTCAGAGACTGAATTTGAATTATGAAGGTTCAACTGAAATGGGTCGATATGCAACCTATCTGGCCCGTATTTAACCATATTAAGTAGAAAGAACTTGAATTGGAAAAAGCAAGCAGATAATGATGGGTGAACCCATATCCACCAGGAAGGAACCATGTTCAAATAAAAGAAATCGGTCATATGTAGTTTAGGACATGCATGTCCAGCAAGTAGCGCCTACCCAATAATTACATTAAAAAATAATTACTAAGTGTGAATTCCAGTTCAATAATTTAGTTCTGGCCTACCTGGGACAGTGGCGGAGTGGTGTGCGGTTGGAGGCGCGCCGACTGGCGTAGCATTCTGCAGTACATTAATGACAGTTCAAGATATTATCTGTAAACTCGGTGTGTCATTTCGAGAAGGCCTATACTGCGGACCTCGTAACGAATAACATTCCGATTTCCGACCGGCTATGAACTGGACTCCATGTCCTCGGTCAACTTTTCTCTTACATCATCCACTCTCCAGCAGCCAACTCTGAAGGAACTCTAGTCATCATATCAGAGGCTAATATCTCTCTTAAACAATCGGACTCGATCCCACTCCTCCCCTCACCCTCATGAGCTGGTCTTCCACTCTCAGGCCGACCTTCCCCTCCGAAGTGAGTTTGGCTTATTTCTGCCCCACCCCGCTTTTCACTTGGTTCAAGTTGCGGCCGCCCTGTAGCCTATAGAGATAGAAGCCACTGCTAATGTCCGCTCTTCTGTGACCCAATTTTATTGCCCTCCCCTCATCCGTCGCAGTCAGTCCTGTGTTTCCCATCTTTCACCTTTCTCCATTAAGAATTTCCCTCATCTTCTTCCGACATTTGCCCTCACAGGTCGCCGGTTTGGGGGGGGGGGAACGACAGACGATTCCACTGGGCCTGTAATTTATGCGCTCTGCTCCATGTCAGACGGTAGTTGGGGTAGCCCACCTAATCCGTGGTGAACGACGTTCGCGCCTCTATTACCACGGGTAAACGGTTCATAGGCTGCGGACCATAGATCTATGTATATATATCTATGTATAGATCTATGTATATATATATATATTATACATACATATATAACTTTGAACTATACTGACTTGTGCATTATATATAAATATCATAATGAGAGGGTGAAAATAGCCTGTACGTCTCTTGAGTATTAATAATCCAGAGGTGACAGCTAGGTCATTGCTTAACTGGGCACACAGTGCCTTAGTACAGCCCTTCCCGTGCAGGTCTGCTCAATGGGCAAGGCATCTCCTCCACTCGTCCCAGTTCATCACCAGCTCCTCTGACCTCTTCCCAAGATATCTCCAAGCACCCAAGTCGTCTCTAATTGCAATGCCAGAGCAGCCAGACATCCGTCTGTGACCCTGTGTAAGTGTGTATTGTATATCCAACAGGCTACAGATCTTGCTACAGAATTTAGTTCAGACGGCAGACTGATCCGTCCCCCCTACCCCCACTCACGTCCCTGATATGACTGAGTAACGAATTCCATTAGTACCCAGTATGTACTGTGTAGAGATAACCGAAAGTTATATTGACCTATGCCAAAGTTATTGAAGTAGCCTAAAAGAACATAATAACCGCGTGGTTGGCACTCTGTCCCATTTTACCACTGTCCACTGACATTTATTCCAGAAAGTGCTATTATTAATATTTTGTCAGGATTTCCAGGGGGGGTCACGCGACCCCCCTTGACCTATGCTGCGGGCGCCCATGCATACATGTTATTCACTGTTGTTTGATTATTTCTTCAGTTTGACAGTTTCATCCTCATCTGCTCCCCGATTGAGCCAAACAAGAAACAGACGATCGAAAGCAAGGTCAAAGTCTCGGCTGTCAAGGTCAGTGACATAAATGTCAGTCTTATCGAAGACTTATCCGATTCTGAACTGATTATGTTGATTACCTTTATTGTGCCCCGGTAAACTATAAATTTGCTAGGCTAATTAATATTAATTTAAGGCGATGACGGAGGCTATCAGCCTATTTGAAAATATTGATGAGTCCGTTAGGGTCAGGTTGTATTGTATTGTATGCATAAATTTGAAAAGTACCTTCACAATGCATACTAATCAGAGGCACTCCCAATGCAAAAGACCCAGATAAAAGAAAGCATGCAGTTTTAGGACGGCGAAAGAATGTGATTCGGGCAGACCTACTTAAGTTAATAATGAAAAACGTATCAATTAAGAAAGGCGATATAGCTGATTCCAAAGTGCATGACCAGTGACGACAAAAGCTCGAGTTTTGGCCAAAGCAGCCAGTCCTTGCTCGCGGGACAAAGAGATCACGTGATTCACGTCTGTCACGTGATCGAGAGGATGACGAAGTCGGCAGCAGGCGGATGAGGTTAGGCGTTGTGAGGGTTGGTTTGGGTCAGAGTAAGAGTCTATGTCGTCATTAGAATATTACCAGTTGGCTAATGACAAAAAAGCTTTCGCTGCAGAAGTAATTTCTGCATACGCTTTGTGGCAGAATCTTTGCTAATTAGTATTCTGAATTTTCATTTTAGAACACACTCGTTGTGCTTAATTAGTCTCCGCATACTCTGTTGTGTTTCTTCTTCTCTCTGAAATTAACACTCACCTTTTGGCCTCTTGCAGCTGCCATCGACCGATTCTCTCTTTCAGTTAACTGAATTTTATCTATCGACCAATATTTCATGCCGACTGTGTTTGATTTTAGTGCGCCATCGATCTATGCCTTTTGCAATAGACTGCAGCGGCGCTATAGAAGTTGCTGATCACGTTGTGGTATATTGTTCATTATTGTTCATTATTGTGACAGTTGCTTGCGTGCGATTTCTTCGCATCGATGGGATACGACAGTGACTCTGGTTTCATCCTTCAGACTCCGGCGAAAGCCAGACTCATCGTCTGCTCGTCAGTTTACGATTTCTCTTCTGTTCAGTATATTTGCTTTTATTTCCAAGCAATCAGTTGTTTCACTTGGTTTCATTGCTTAGAATTATGTGTTGATCGTCAGGAATCTTAGAAATAGAAGTAGGTCTATTTCTCCCTCTTGATGTTACAGTAGGCCTATTGCGTAGGAAATAGTTGATTGATTGGTGATAAGGATAATTATAATCCATGTCAATGTTCAGACCAGTCCAACACGGAAGACACAGAGAGGCGGACTATTGTGGGTAAACAACATGAAAATGTTCTCTTAAGTGAAGAACAAAACGGCAGAGAAATGATCGACGGAGCCGAACGAACAGATAAAGGGAGAGATCGAGTTCCAAAGTCTTGGTCTAAAAACCGAGATCCCATTTACTAAGAACATTTCTACTTTCTACCGTCGCTATAATCCACACAGGATGAGAATAAGATAGTAAACTATAATTTTATTGCTGTGCATCTGAATTACTACCTGTCTAAATGATATGTTATTCTGTTCACCTTTAAGGTCTGCGAAAGATACGCTGGAGTGGAAAAAGGTAGGCCTACCATGCTTCGATATTTTTCTTCAAAACTATAGGCAGAAAGAATGTAGCATCTCTCATAGTCCGGGTAGATTACTGGGTGTAAGTATTTGTCATGAATGACTGGATGCAAATCTTGGTCATGAATATGACTGGATGCAAGTCTTTGTCATGAATGACTGGGTGCAAGTCTTTGTCATGGTTGATTTGCCAAGAGGACGATTCTTTAAAGATGCATCATTGCATTTTCGGGTTCATATGCATGATGCATCTTTGATCTGACCCTGCTCTTCATTGAATCGTTGTTTCTTTGCCTGAATCTTCAGTGAATCTTCACTGAGTCTTCATCGAGGTGAGAATTGCCGGGTGGGTGCACATGGGTTGAGAGGTTCAACTACCCATGGTCTTTCTTAGTAGGCTACTTCAACATAAAGTCTTCTTTTCACACACCAAACTCCACAAGAATCATAGTCCGAACTCCGAGGTATTCTTCTGAAATTCTTATATTGGTCTTCATTGATTCTTCACCGAATCTTCACTGAAATTTCATTGATTCTTCACCGAATCTTCACTGAAATTTCATTGATTCTTCACCGAATCTTCACTGAAATTTCATTGATTCTTCACCGAATCTTCACAGAAAGTTCATTGAATCTTCACCGAATCTTCACAGAAATTTCATTGAATCTTCACCGAATCTTCACAGAAAGTCCATTGATTCTTCACCGTAACTTCACAGAAATTTCATTGAATCTTCACCGAATCTTCACCGAAATTTCATTGATTCTTCACCGAATCTTCACTGAAATTTCATTGATTCTTCACCGAATCTTCACAGAAAGTTCATTGAATCTTCACAGAAATTTCATTGAATCTTCACCGAATCTTCTTCACAGAAAGTCCATTGATTCTTCACCGAATCTTCACAGAAATTTCATTGAATCTGCACTTATAGCCTGCACTTAAGCTTTGTCTCTGTTGGACATTTCCGTTTGTCATTCAGAACTGTTAAACGAACAATTATATAGAAGGTTATATAATATATATACACACATGTATATACGCCAATATATAATATATATATATATACAGTTATACACGTATGTATGTATGGATGTGTACAACGCCTGTTTGCACTCTGATCTCTGTTTGTAGTTGATTGAAGAAGCGGCAATCACAACAGCAGCAAGACCAAGTTTCAAAAGGGTCAGCACATCATTAATTTTAGCATATACTTGATATCTTCGCTTGCTCTTATCTCTGGCTGGTAGGACTTTTAAGTGAATTTTTATAACTGCACAGCCAGCAATGTTTAATATAACGTCCGCTGGACCCAATTTTTTAGTCATTCGCAAGATAATTCCGATAAGGTACCAAGTTCCTTGCTTTAAAATCTGATGACTTTTTTAGTTTTTCTCCGTGAACACACCTAAAACACACCGAAAACACACCTAAAACACACCTAAGACACACTCAATGTAGCATTTGTTTTACTGCACAACCTCTTCCTAAAATTTCAGTCCTCCATACTAAACAATTGCCTTCCAATCGAATGACCTTTGTTCTTACTGTTTTTCACTGCACGAGATTGCTTTTACAACTGCACATGTATGTTTATTTTGCAACTGCACATTCTGTGTACAACTGCACTTTTAAAGAACCTGCTGCATGGTTGGTATTTTAAAACAAAGAAGACACGATCAGACGGACAGATCCTCCCTATTCGACGAAAAAAACCCATAATAATTATACAGCATGCATACTTTCTTGCATACATAGCTAGGCCTACATGGGCTACACACATGGGCCTATGTAATTATGTCATAATTACATAGGTCTATGTGTGTAGCCCATGTATGTATGTAAGAAAGTATGCATGCCCAATTATATCTATGTATGTATGTATTTATAAAAGATAAGATAAGGCAAGAATATTCTTTAATGGACCAACTGCTATCCGCATTTTGGTGTACAGACATGTTATAATAAACAAACGTACAGCATTTTCTATATCCATTCAATGTCAAATGCTTTAAAATAGCACAAAATCCTAAATCCAAAAATCAATATAAAATTCTTTTACTGACCAACAATCTATGCTGCTCTTTGATTTATATATATATATATATTTATGTAGCCTATAATATTATGTATGAATTGATGTGCTTTGCATATACAGGAGGGTTCATTGAGTACGATGGACTTTTCCTGCGCTCCAGTCTGGATTCCAGATGACTACGTCAGCGACTGTATGCTCTGCCTCGAACGATTCAATCTCATCCGTCGACGTCATCACTGCCGCGGATGTGGAATCGTAAGTCACAACATTATATAATAGATATCTATATCGATCGACAGCTTACCAGCAGCTGCGTATCAACGGCAGCATAGAAGGCAGTAGACATATATATATATATATATATATATATATATATATATATATATATATACACATAGATGCCTTCAATTCTTAATACCCTTTTAAATGATTAGACACGTTGATTCTCTGCTCAGAGAAAGCGACGAGTTCCCGAGCAGCGGAGGAAGGCGGGCACCGGGGCAAGGATCACTGATCAGATATCGTGAGATATGATGCGCATAGGCCTATATACTATATTCATTCATTCAAGAATTTATTCATATATATATATATATATGAATTTATATATATAATATATATATAATAATATATATTACATGTATACTATAAGTATATTATACTTACATTCACTATGCAAACGTGCGTGCAAGGAAAGCGTTTTGCATTCAAGTCTGTTGTCTGTTGGTCTCAAGCTTAGTCTTCACAAATCCGAGCTCATCAGCTTTGACCTTTCAAAGCTCGAGATAGGCCTACAGTGGAATGAACTGTCACGCTCTACTTTCTCCTCTCTGATCCTCAATCACCTAGATTCCTAGAGACTACTTTTGAGATCTCAGTTATTCTCATCGATCCTCAGCTCTTCACTTTCTTCTGCAATGGTTGCAACTTCTCGTGCGTCACTTTTTCATCTTCGAAGAATCGGACATCTTCGCTCTACTCTCGATTCAGCATCGTTTTATACACGGATGCAAATTTGAAATTCTTATTATGACGAGAATAATTGACAACCGCAATGACAGAAGAGGACACTTTATGGTCTCTTTGAATTCATGCTTCCTCTTCTGTCTAGAAACCGCACCATACATATATCTATAGGCTCAAGATGTGTTGGCAAGTCGCGTTGAGCCAGCATGCATCATATGGCACTGAAGTTGAAGAAGAATAAGTATGAGGAGAGGTGAGAGAGAGGAAAGGAAAAATAAGAAGAGGAGGAATAGAATAGCAGTCCCTGTATAATTAAAGCATCAATGCGGATCAACGCAATGAAGATCCTGTTCGTGACCATCCGGAGTGATCTGCGTGCTTCGGGGCATGTCGATGAGTTGCTTGAGGCATGCTCTCGCTCACTCTACGCACTGAGGGTCTTGAGAACTTATGCCTGCCAACCGACGCCTTATAATTATGTGGTAACGAAGTCTACTACAGTTGCTCGCCTCATGTACGCCGCTCCTGCCTGGTGGAGGTCTACAACGGAAGGAGATCGGTCGCGAGTAGATATCGTCTCTTGCGCCGAATCCAGCGGATGGGGTTTCTGCCCGAAGCCTCGCCCTCTGTTGCTGAGATGGTTGAGGAAGCTGACGAGCACTTGCTTCTTCAAATGCACGCCGCCAAATGTGCTTCTACTTTACGTCCTTTTTATAACGTAGTCTAAATCCGCCTTAAAGCCCAGTCAACTTAAACCTAATAATCTGTCTTTAATTTAAACGCCAGATGACTACATGTAGGCTATGTTGGTGTTGTTGCAGATCGTCTGCTCCGATTGTTCCCCTGGAAAGATTCGTCTTCCTTACGACAACCTTTCCCTCGGAAGAGTCTGTCGCAAATGCTTCCGTCGTGCGAAGAAGCATAAGCAGGAAATCGTCAGCACATCCGATCGAAGTAGTGCAGAGAACAATCGGTCATGTGATGGGGCGAAGGAGAAGGACGACGCGGAGGCATTGGTTACGTTTTGGAACTCCGGCGAAAGTAGAGAGGAAGAGATCTAAAGGAGGATGCGGTTACAGTAAATTAAAATTAAATACCCCGCAGTCGATCGATCGAGTCGATCATATCTCGGCCAAGTCGAGTCGATCGAAAAATCGTCGATTCCATCGACTTGCAAGTCGAGTCGATCGTGAGTTTTGCCAAGTCGAGTCGATCGTTGTTTCATCGACTCGACTCGACTTATAAATATTTAACTTAACTTAGGCAGTGGCGTAGGCAAGGGGGGGGTTTCGGGGGTCAAAACCCCCCCATTGGCTCCGAAAAAAAGGTTTTTTAAGGTTATTTTTCCGTTTAAGTAAGAAAAAATAGCAAAAAAACAGGGTTTCCGGCCATAAAACCCCCCCATGAAAAATTCCTGGCTACGCCACTGAACTTAGGCCTACTATTTCTTTAAGTCTCAAAGTGACCTACATGATATAATGACGTAGCCTAATTCAGTTTTTGCACACAAGTTCAGCTAATGAACCTTTTGGCAGCCGGCGATTTGTGTTAGTGGAACTGTGAAAGTTGACTATAGGCCTAGACGTAGCCTACGTTTTCGATTTGAGTTGAACGAGTACAGGGGCGGATACATAAATTTTGGAGGGGGGCAACATTTTTGGTCTTGGGCCGACAAAAATGTCCATTTGTTTTTCGCCGGAAAAAAATCTTTTTTAGTCTTTCGCCCAAAAAACTTATAAAAACCCGTGGCAACTCCGGTTATTTAAAATCTGATGACTTTCTTAGTCATGTGTTAGCCTAGACCTACTTTCTCTCTCACCTTCCTGTTCCCGTGTCGTTGATTTGCAGCTTCTTGAAACCTGATCGAGGGGGGATCGAGGGACCACGTTCTACGCAAATCTCTGAATGGGTGGAGGCATGGCCGGATAGCATCTTGGATCCGCTCCTGAATGAGCATAATACAGATCTACTATTATGTGCCTCAATGCCTGTATACAAGTCATGTAGATGTTAATTTTGAGAATATAAAACGGGGCTTTTATGACGTCACTTCGATTATGATACAATTCTACAATTAAATAAGTTCAATGAGAAAACGAAACTAGGCCTATTGTGACGTCACTTTGATCAGATATATAAATTATATGCCATATAATTTAATTAATTTTGAGAATACAAAACTAGGCCTATGTCTATTGCAACGGCACTCTGATTATGATACAATTTTACTGTTATATTAGAAGTTCACATGGAGAATTTAAAAAAGACTATTGTGACGTCACATCGATTATGATACAAATGTAGGCCTACTAGGTCTATTATAGAAGTGCATTTTGAGAATTAAACAGGGCCTATAATTGTGACGCCAATTTGATTATGATACATTTTGAAAATATGAACAAGGCCTATTGTGACGTCATTGCGATTATTATACAGATCTACCAGTATATTATGTTCATTTTGCGAATATAAAACGGGGCTTTTTATGACGTAACTGAAAAAACGAAATTAGGTCTATTGTGGCGTCATTTCGATTATGATACAGATCTGCTGTCATATTATTTCATTTTCATAATGGCTTACAAAACTGGGGCTGTTTAAATGCAACATATCGCTCTGATTATGATACGAATCTATTAGCCTATTATACGTTCTGTTTGAGAATATAAAACTAAGCTCATTGTGACGTCACTTCGATCATGATACAGACCTACTATCAAAGAAGTTCAGTTTGAGAATAAACTAGGCCTATAATTGTGGGGCTAACTCCGATTATGATACAGATCTGCTATCATAGAAGTAGCCTACATTTTGAGAGTATAAACTAGGCCTATTGTGACGCCACTTCGATTATTACACAGATCTACGGTAATAATTATTGAAGTTCATTTACATAATCTAAAATGAGGCCTATTGTCATAGTATTGTGACGTCACTACGATTACAGTGCAAATCTATAAATTCACTGAGAATACGAAATTAGGCTTGTTACGTCACACAGATTATGACACAGATTCCTATCGACGCTATCGTTTAATTTCATTTCGAGATCACATAACTGCAGTGGTGAGCAAGAGACAAAACTAGGCCAAGTCGACGAAGTCGATCGTCGGCCCACGACTCAATCGACTGCGGGTACAGAAGTGGAGGATGAGGAGGAGGAGGAAGAAGGAGGAAGAGAAAGAACAAGTGGTCGGCCTCCTCTTTCTTAAAGAGTATATTTCGATTAAAGAAAATGTCGTTTTTGGCTAAACTTTGTGGGCGCTGAAGAAAAGTACATTGTTTAATTTCTTTAGTTAGACTTGTGTGACTACGAACAGCTGTTGTGGTTGTAGTCAGGGTGAGAATGGGTGGGGGAATTGATGGGTTCAACCCCCTAGTCTTTCCTGGGACCCCATTGTTAAGTCTTCTTTTCACAACCAACCACTCTAAGTGGAATATACATAAAATTAAATTTATTTTTTAAAATCGCCAAAAATTTAGGCATAATTCACAGAATAGAATTATTCTTCTTCCACTTCATATACTAAAAACATTGAATTTATCTCTTATAGCTTACAGCCATAGGTTTTTATTTCACTCTTATACACCCAATAACTTAAGTTACTGCAATCTCATCTGGTGGACATCTACATAATACGATGCTCAGCTGGGTCAGCTCACCTAACAAAACTAAATAGACTGCAGAAAAAAGCCATAAGAATTAGGGCCTACTACTAAATCCCCCTTTGATGCTCACACTATGTCAGCTCAACTTCCTAAATATCCCAAATTAAATTCATCCAAACTACTAGGCTCTTATAGCTACCAGGTATGTACAAATATGACAACAACCACTTGCATTCTCATCCTATTTTAAACCAAACTTATATACCAAAGGCATTAGAAATAATAGAATCTACATAGGCCTAGGTGTTTTTGCAAAAACGAACACTAGAAATTAGCTTAAGTTTTCTATTAAGTAGGCTAGGCCTATCAAGGTCCTCTCTTATGGAATATTATACCAAAAAGTATTCGTGCATCACTTTTCGGTATAGCCTAATATTCGCAACTGGGATGCATTGTTACAAATGAAGTCCAGAATCAACATCCAGGGCAAATAAACGTCAAACATAAATGCACATTTTTTATAATAGAAATACCACAATGGTCATGGTGCAGTTGTAAAAACCTTTATTAATTTACTTATTTACACAACAATAATATTATTAATAATAATACAAGTTCTGTGGTTTAGCAAAAATTCGTACGTGCGTGCAATGATAATGATAAACACAGAAGATGTCTTTTTCCTACTATACGCAGCATTCGAGAGAAGACGACCTTCATCAATTATTTTCTCAAGTGCTAAACTGATCACATACTCAAAGCTTTGATGAAGAAGAAGGGGACATTATTTTCACATAGCACAAAAGCTTAGCCACACCTTCAACAGGTTGCTAGAAGGTGTCGCCACCATCACGACCCGGCATGATGATTAAACACACGCAACAAGGGACGGATGGTCACACACGAATGAGATCCAAGATGGCCGTCGTTTGGAAATCACCTAAACATCATTTCAGTTCATTTACACGATGCATATTGTAGCGTAACAAAAGTTGCACGAAAAATGTCTATCCTCTGGCACCACGTCGTTCACCTTTCACACAAGCAAATATACTCACTCGTTTTATCCTGGGATATCTACTCCGTAGTTGCTCTCAAATAGAAAAAAAATTGGGTCGAGTAATTAGAAATTAGGTCAGTTCAAAGAACGCAAATAAGACAAACAGGTGAAAAAATCACATAAAACCACCACAATGATGTAGAGCATAATTCTGAAACAGTATGTACCATGCGTTTTCAGAGCGCCACAGAAAAGGCGCCACAAGCCTGCTACGCCAAGTCCACTATCAATAGTAACGACGTTAGTAGCTTCTTTCAGGACATTCATAATAGATTTACAGATTATGCTAAGCTATTTACAGTGTAAACCTGGCCGAGATGTAAATTCATTCAACTATTTGAAGAGAGCGAGCAGCAATTCATGAGTCAACGATGATTCAAATCTCTCTGAAAAAAGGCAACAAGTCAACAGAGAAATCATCATCGCTGCTCAGCCGCACCAGTATTCAACTCCACAACCATTTCCAGTCGAGTCTTCTCTCCCCAATCTCCACTCCAGAAAACATCTTTCTTCAGCGGTCTCTGTGAGGGGAGAGGAGTTTGGGCATTGCCCACACCAATCGCTCTCTGCAATACGACACCCCCAAATAACCATAATGCACGAGGAGGACTGTATGTTATGATTGCCAGAAGTCAAAGTTCATCGATCGATTGACAATACGCCAGACGCCATTTGATGCGTGTCAGAAAGTCCAACAGTTGGAGTCTTAAGTTGATTACATTTTGCCGTTTAAGGCTACGCGACGAAATAAGCTCTGGGTAACAGGTTCTGATACGCTGGTAGAATTACCCACTTCGATTCATCACAAAAGCGCAGCTTATGAGCACGTGGGTGGCGCTAAGTGGCAGGAGCGGGTGGAGCCTAAGAGTGGGTGGAGCCTAAGAGCCGGTGGAGCCTGAGAGTGGATGGAGCTTAAGAGTGGGTGAAGCAGTCTAAAGAATGGACTTCACACAAGTGGGTGGTACTAGGCTGCAGCGGCTAAACAACAAGCAGGAAGAGTTTATGGCGAATGAAATAGGATTTACTGGGCAATACCTGCAAGTGGGTGGAGTTTAAAATTGACATAGGAGTAAATATGAGTCAGTGAAGTTGCGCAAGCCTATGCAGAGTTTAAGAATCTGTGGAATTTAAAAATGTGACAAGGTGGTAAGGTTCAGGAGTTTCATTAAGACAACAGGGCAACTATGGAAGCTGAGGAGGTCATGAAGAGAGCACGGGGCAGAAGAGGCGTGGCTTAGAGGCAGATGAGGCGGAGCTTAGGCTAGAAGAGGCGGATTGTGGCCTACTCCTGTCCGAATCCTTCCGTTTCTTCGATGGCATACGTGAGCTTTTCGACGAGCTGCTCAAAGCTCTTGTAGGGAGGCAGGTCAAGGCGATTGAAACAGGTGTGGCTCCGTGGCAACCACGTGTCCTTGCCGACCTTTTCAATGCAGAAATGCTGTGGACCGTTGCTCCCTGCAACACACACAACCATTAATCATTTATATAGCACCTTTACTGTTAGCACACACTCAACTCATCTAGCATTGCACTAGTAGAATAAGCAGATCATCAGCAGAATTAAAATCTTTCATCTGTCCGTTACAAATGCTTACAAAAACACATGCTATAATATAAAGAGCTCTCAAAAGTGCTACATAAACAGGGCTAAACAATAAGTACCCCAATTGAACAGTCATCTGTACGAGATATATAGTCTAGGGTTAAAAGGACAACTTAAATGTAGAGTGTTAGGATCTCCACAATGGCATAAATACGCTTCTAAGTTTCTACTCCACTTGTACCTAATCATACTGAGCTGGAATAAGTTAGCAGACTGCGTACTGTTGGTGAGACTGCAATGTGACAAGGCTAGGAAAGGGAGGTCACTAACCCTTCTTGCGAGTACAAGTTCCTGTTAAGGATTGCTCCTCGCTGAATTCTTTAAAAGAAGCAAGAACTAACAACCTAGAAGATTTAACATCTCAGCATATGTGAAGATTTTATTCAGCACGAGAGCTTATATAGTTTAATGAAAGCGACACGCCTGAGTGAGCAAAGCGTGTTGTCGTCGTCGTACCCATCAATTCGGAAAATCCTCCGACTGGAAGTCGACATGTTCCAGTGACAAACTGGAGAAGACGCGTTCTCTTCTCGTTGTCCAGTTCACGAACAAACTGTCGATGCAAGAACAACAAAGAACACCTAAAGTCCGGCCGGGTCAGATAATCAGGTCAGGTCAGATAATCGCTTGCTTACTAAACGCCGTCATCAAAAATAAATCATCGAAAGTGAACAGTGTTGGATTGCAAAGTCTGTTATAATCTATAGTAACAGCAAAATGTGGTAGAAATTCGTTCATAAACTCTTTGATTATAAATACGTACAACACCTCACAACACTGGTTCTCAGATTTTTAATAGGAAGGTAACATACTACAAGTTAATCAGTCAATGGAACCTCTGACCTTCATTTCAAATCTCATACCTGTGGAGATTTCACTGAATGCAGAATGAAACATGTGAAATGTTTATATTGTGACTCTTCAAGAAACAGATGGAATCCAGCATTGCAAGTTAATTGCTTCATAGAAAAAATACTTAATTTGAACCATGGACAAATATGACCTACAGACAAAAGTCTAGAGGTGAATACAAAACGTAGGGCGCGGTGGTGTAGTTGGTATGTTTGTTGCCTTGCATCCGAAACGTTACAGGTTCAAATCCACCTCAAGTCACCGCGTAAGGACCTTGGGCAAGTCCTTCACTCACAATTGCTCAGCACTTCAGCGTGAAACTCCAAAGCAGTGTATGCGCTGCAGTCGGGAGCGCCTCTGAGTAGTGAGCGTGAAGGGGCGCTATAACAAGCGCACATACAAACAAAGAGACTTCAAGAAAAGCTGTACCCTCTGCTGATGAAGTGTTTCTTCAATTATTTACGTTAATTTATTGACTAATAACTAAGTCCATGTCCGCCTGCATCTATCGGACCATTTCAGTCTGTCTGTCTGTCTATATGTCTGTCTGTGTTTGTCTGTCTGTGTATGTTCCTCATACCTTCCAGAACCAGGTGACCTGTTTGCTCGTGCGTGTATAGTGACGGTAGATTGTGCTTCGTTCCCAGTCGTTGACATCCAACTCTTGCATTCCGCACAGCATCAACTGCAACACACACGAGAAACACAGGAACTGACTGACAGCTGTCAATCACACCACATTTACAGGCAGCAACGACAAGATTGGAATGACTGACAGCCATGTTCATAGTGAAAGCCAGAATGGCAAAAATATAGACACGAGTAATCGAGTATGAAAAGTACCATGATGAAACAAAGTAAGTGGATAGAGCAGGATGAGCAAATGGAGAGATGAATTGAGTAGCAATGATCCATTTAAGATCAGTCCTGTTACTGATTATGTGGTGTGTGATTTAGCAATGTTATCAAATGAACAATTATGTATAATATGTGCAAACAGAGAGTTCAAAGTGAATCTGCACTTTCGTTCATTCATTCAATCCAAACATTTATATAGAGCCCTTTCAAGAAACCTACTCAGAAGTGCCCCAGCCGAGCCATGGCTAAAGAGAAAGACCTGTGTAACTACGACTAATAATCCAATCACAAATAGGTTAGACTAGGTAAAAACCGATAAACTTTGACAACATTAACGATCTGCGGCTGACTAGAGTTCACACGCTGATGATGCCACTCGATCGATATAAAAGAGCGAGAGAGGCAACCGAGTGACGATGCGTTACCTCAAGTTCTCGTTCGTCAAAGTATTGCAGCCACTGAAGTGGAACGACCTCATTGAACCCATCCAAGAAAGCCCTCATCTGCTCTTCAACGCCTCGCGAGAAAATCCACTGAGTCATCGCACTGTGACCAACAATTAACATGCTTACATACAAGTCAGTTAGGGTAAGTTGTGTTGAGGTTGGGTATGGTTTACGGAATCAGTAACGCCATGGACACAAATTTATACATCACCTATGGTAAGGCATGACAAGTTATTCCAAGGCAGACTAAGACAATGTACATTGATCGGTAGAGTAAGTTACGTGATGCTTGGTAAGTTAAAAAAGATAAAGTACGGTAATGTAATCTAAGTTTGGAATACTAATACTGAGATGATGAAAAGTTATCAGGTTGTTTACAAACACCGTTTCTAATCCGAATTGATCTGTTGTTGATTTAAAGAAACTGCATCTCTTAATAATAACTGGTATCTCTTACCAACTATCTAATCATTCAATTCCACTTTCAAAAGTATCTTCAACCTATCGTAATTAAATCATTCAATGAACAGTTCATTAAAAAAAATAATTAATCAAGCAACTTAATGTACTGCATCATCATAATCATCTAATTTAATTGCATCTTAATTGCATAATTAAACCTATTTGAAAAGTTCTTCTCTTGATGATTTATTCAAATCACTTAGTGAACTACATATCTTACTTATTTAATCAGAAAATCTCCTAAAGTAATCTCCTACTAATCATCAAATTAAACCACTAAACAAACTGCAAGTTCTCCTAATTGTCTGTCTGTCTTACTTGATGTACTCCTGTTTGTTCTCTTCATTCACTCGGACCTGAGCCCCTCCCGCCTTCAGTTCGTGTTGCTCGATCTTTCCAAGGATCTCAAAGTCGGCTGCAAAGTAGAGTTCGAGGCCACATTCGTCGATGTTATTGTCTCTGTAAACAACAGAAGAGAAAGAATTCAAACGACAAAAGAAAAAAATCTCATCTACAAGACAACAACAGATGATTCAAAACTGACGCACAACTTCTCCTAATATACATGAAGAGATTTCAATATGCCATCTAAGATAACAGACCAATCATCATAATGCTCAGCCAACTTTCTCCAGCAAAACATCTCCCATCATCCTTGCTTACACGATATATACGGGTTTCCCAAATTAGTGGTCTTCTGTTCCTGCTTTGGGCATTGGATTCTTTCCATCAATAGTTTCACATAAAATGACAATTATCATGTGATCTGATATAACTTTAAAATTAAAAGTCTTACAATTGGTGATGATTCTGTATCATTAAGTGCAAAAGATCTATTAATTATCTGCGAACAACAAAAGATTTATTGAGTGACACCATCAATATTCTCTAGTCTATTTCACTGCCAAATATGACAACCAATCCAGTAGAAATGGGTCAACACATCCACCCAATCCATTCACTTATTCAACAACTTGATCCCTGCAGTGACCTGACCCAGATCCTCTCGAACAAACAGAAGGACCATTACCTGACCCAGATGAGAGAGTTGAAGAATTCTAGGTCAACTGTTTCGATGTCATTGATTGTCAGATTCTTCTTGAGCATCTTCTTGTAGAAAGGCATCGTGAATCCACTGTCAATGAACTTGCCATGGTACAACGCCTGCACACACAAACCCACATCACACAGAGGCAGCAGTATAATACATGTCACCATGACAATAGTGACATTAGTGAAGTGATGACTAAGAGGCAACATCATAGCTAACTACAGCTAATCAATGCATTCTGAGCATCACCAAGGAGCCAAGCACTTTGTTACCTTGACAACATCCAACACTTTCTGTAAATATTAATCTTCACATATCATTATGGTAGCACAAATATTTGTTTCCACAGCAACCAACAAGCAGAGCAACCAACAAGCACCTTATTAGGACGTAAACATTGGTGCATTGGACTAGATGAGCTCTATGAAAATTGCCATGAGCAGAAGAGGAAGTTGCCTTATTACCATGGCGATGAACCGTCCGATGAATCTGAAGTACATGAGGTGGTCGGGGTTGATGGAGGATGCAGGGTTGATCTGGAGACCGTAGTTGTTGTTGTTCGCATACTGGAAGAGGCAGTACATCGGGTTGAGCACGTCGTGCGACACATGGAAAAACCATTCCCTAAACAAGCAATTTTCACTAGCTCACTTTCACCTTCATTTGTAATTGAAGTGAACAATAATTTGTTTAAATTTATACAGTATCACTTCATGAAGAATTAGTTAAAGGCATCGAGTACAACAGCCAAAACCATTTGAAAAAGAAAAGTCTCATAAGTAAGTAAGTAGAGAACAAAACGACATCAACGAAAAGAATCAGAGGGAATTGTCACGTCGACTAATATCAATACCATGCATACCAGAGGAGCATAGCAGTCATTGAGTTTAAGGTTTGACTAGAACAGGATAAAAAGACAACCTTGCCAAATAGTGATAATAATATGAGGGAATAAGGAAGGACCAAGATAAATGTTTTAGAAACTACAAGCACCAATTTGCTGAAAACATCTATCCAATTGACGCAACAGTCTAAGTTGAGGGCTTATAAGTTCATATTTGATATATTTGTTGAGTTATGGTGAGAGAGACAGAGAGACAGACAGACAGACATAGACTGGTCAGAGTGCAAGAAGACAATGAGATATAGAAGAGGAGGTTTGTGAACATCAAGGAGGAATGAGCAGGAGAAGAGGCGAGAAGAGCAGAGGATGATGATGATGACTAACCTGGCTATTCCTCCGTAGTCAAGACCTTCTTCCCCTTTGAAGATGATGTAGAGACGTCGACGCAGATCAAACGGTTGAAGTCTCATTATCTGGCAACAGACAACATAACAACCGTGACAATAACAACCGTGACAATAACAACCGTGACAATAACAACCGTGACAATAACAACCGTGACAATAACAACCGTGACAATAACAACCGTGACAATAACAACCGTGACAATAACAACCGCGACAATAACAACCGTGACAATAACAACCGTGACAATAACAACCGCGACAATAACAACCGTGACAATAACAACCGCGACAATAACAACCGTGACAATAACAACCGTGACAATAACAACCGTGACAATAACAACCGTGACAATAACAACCATGACAATAACAACCGTAGATCTATTCTTTAAAGATCAAAGGATTCATTCATTTGTTACATGAATATACAAAGTGCCACTTCAAGGTTACTACTCAGGATGATGATAATCAATGATCACATCTTGTAAAGTAATTTACAATTCACAAGCAGACACATATATACGATTATATTGAAGATAACAATAGCAATTATAAATGATATACGACAATAGCAGTTATAATAGCAATGGTTCAATACATTGGGTCAAGATGATCTATCGTTTGAAGTGAATGGCAACACTCATGCACGAAATGTAGAAGATCAGCACAGACCCCCTTCACGGGATTGATTGCCACGAACCTCCCGCAGGTCGACTGAGCCTATCGTTCGATTGGTGGCGTTGGTAAAATCAGTGAGACACAATGGATGCCTTGCACGGCTGCCATAAAGTTAAATTCATCTCGTGTGATAACTTGTAATCATGCCATCATTCACATCAGTTTGAGCTGATGATGATGATGATCATGAGTTCTGTCCAAAGGCAAGTTCATTGACTTTACGCCTACTTATTACATTCAATCGATGGTGTGCAAGCGCATTATGGAAATGATGCTGAAAGAGTTTTACATGTACTTAGAATAGATGACACACACACCTGTTGGAACGAGTCTTCGAACAGGTTTTCTCTCGTCACATTGATCTTCACATGACCTGGAAGCGTATTCGACTGGAAAAACACAAAAGCACAAGTGAAGTTGAAACAACGGCTTCAACAAAAATCATAGGATATCAACAGATTTAATTGAACTACACAAAGACAACAGCTCCAATATGACCATTTAAAGACAACAGCTTAATAAGAACAAACGAAAACAAAAGCTTTATGATGGGGCCCGGTAGAGTAATGGTTAACACGCTGGCCAAGAGTGCGAGAGGTAGTGAGTTCGAGCCCCCGTTGGGCGGATATGCTTTGTAGGCTGCTATTAGCGCCGTGTAATTGCAAAGCTGTCTGATCTGTTAGTAGTTAAGTTTAATTAAGATTACTGCCTAACTTGTAAATGTAAAGCGCAGTGCGTTTGCAGGCGCTCAATTAAAGAAAAGATTATTATTATTTATTATTATTTAACTCATCCACAAGAAGACTGTTGCTTTATCACAAATAATAAAGGCAGCACCTGAATTTAGAGTTATGCAATCATCTGATTTTATGAAGTTATATACAATTTCAATGCAGAAAAACAATGACCAAGAAGATGAGTAAGAAAATGACCCCACACACTCACCTGACACAGATATCTGAACTGTCCCAGTTTCCACCGGAAGCTTCTTTCGTACTGGATCGGAACTCCATAAGCACCAACCGGACTGGTATACAACACGCCAATAAATATTAAATACATATATATAAGTAACTGTTCTTCACTTGTAACGCCCCAATAATCATATCAAGTGAAGTCCATCCAGAAATGCTGCTGAATTAAATAACAAACAGATAGTTGATAGCAGTTCTCATTTCTGGTGTTTTGTAAGATTTGAAAATGCAAGACACAAGAAGCAGAAGTCTTAACCCTTTGAACCCTTGCTTCTTAAGTAGAAAAAGATGAGCATGATCTCATTGTATTTGCATTTCATTCCAATTCATTCATTCATTCATTATTAGCATTTATATAGCGCCCCTTCAAGAAACTACTCAGAGGCGCTCCCAGCCCAGCCACGGCAAAAGAAAAAAGATTTAAGGGACTTAAGGAATAAGGATTGACTGGTCAGGTGGAGGAGATGGAGGTTAGGGGGGAGGTCATTCCAGATTGACGGCCCCACAACCGAGAAGGCTCGACACTGTCTGGTAGCCAAGCGAGCCCGTGGAACAAGCAGTTGTCCCTTCGCAGCAGAGCGAAGGGCCCGACGCGCTTCAATGTCAGAGACTGGGCGACAAAGAATGCGCAGGTAGGATGGAGCGCAACCAAGGATACAACGTGAGACCAGGGCAGCAATTCGATAATGGATGCGTTGGGCTATTGGCAACCAATGCAGCACATCACGCATGTAGGTAGAAACAGAGGAGAATTTAGGGATTCGTCCAATGAGCCGGGCAGCAGAGCGCAGAACACGATCTAACCGACCCAGAACCCCAAGGGGGAGGCCAACAAGGATTGAGCAACAATGGTCGATTCGACTGGTTACGAAGGCATGAACAAGAACTACCAGCGCATCATGAGAGAGAGAGCGTGCAATCACTCGAAGTTGACGAAGCTGGTAGTAACAGCTTCGAGCAACAAGATTGACATGCTGGCTGAGACTGAGTTCACAGTCAAGGGTAACACCCAGGTCACGAACCGTGGAAGAGAAACTAATGTCAGGAAAGATTTGGGCTAGCAGAGGCAAATCGATCTTCTCAAGTTGCCGACGGCCACCCAGCCAAATGAATTGAGTCTTACTGGGATTTAGGAGAAGCCGATTTGACGCCATCCAAGAGGAAAGGACGTCAACAGTCAGACACAAATATTCATAAAGTTCCACTCAGAAAAGTCATTGGCACTCTTTAATTCATCCATTAAATGAATCTGCATGGCACTTCTTCAAGAGGACTGCTCAGAGGCGCCTCAAAAACTAGCACAGCTAAATAAAACTGTTTTAAGTTGAGAAAGGAATGCCTGAGAAAGAGCTCTAGAAAAAGAGCAGGGCGTCATGGGGATGTCATTCCAGGTTGAGGGTCTGTCACAGACTATCAAATCTAGGGTTTTAAATCTAGTTTTAATAGGAAACTTTATGCTCAGAGGCTTTCGGGTGATCAATATTAGAATGAGCTAGGACCTAAAACAAATGTAGCTGAGATTCGTTTAAAGATATATTATAAGAAAACAATATCAAACAGTAAAATACAATCAATAATCTTATCTACTTATTTGTGGCGTATTATCTAAGATATATTATAACTTGTTTCTTAACTTCCACGTTGGACTTCTCCAGCATAGATGTAGAAGTTCTTCAGTTCGTATGGATTGGAATGAAGGTTCGAAGAGGAAGGAAGGTCACCTTCTTCTTGTTTGCCGTCGTTCCCAATTCTCTTCTGTAGCTGCGTAGACGGAGAATGCTGTAGTTGGGCACAGCACTCTGTAGTTTCGTCCGCCTCGTTGATTCTTCACAAGCAACGGTAGCTTCTCGTCGCTTGTACGTCCTTCGACCTCGTCTTGTTGTCGTTTCGCCCCTTTCTTCTGCCGTCGAACTCCAATCGCAATTGTAGTTCCGAATTCGACCTTCTCCCGATGTCGAATCGCAGTTCACTCGCAAGTGTCACATCAAACTTCGCAAAGTTTCGTTCGACAAGCCCTGGTATCTCAATTCCCAAGGTCTTATAGTCTCTAGTGGGACAGGCCGACAGCGTGTTGCCTTCCACACCCAATTCCACCGTCAGATCTTCTGAATTACCGACAAGGACGCCACATTTGTCAATGGCCGCCCTTGCTCAGAAATCTCCGTCTTCTTCCACCACTCGCTCTTCGCTGACTAACTTTTATCGTCTGCCGTTGTTGCCGTCTGCTCAGGTTGACGCTGCTTTCTGCCCTCCGTTGTATATCAAGAATTGTTGTAGCGCGTGTTCAAGAATTGTTGTAGCGCTATTATTATTATCTAACTTAATGCCACAAGTAATATTAATTATAATCTACAATACGCCACATATTGTCTAGCTTAATTCTTACCTATTTAATACTTATACAATGCATCATTTAATAGGTTTGTTTGATAAGAAGCATTCTACCGCTACAAATGCCCCTCCTTCAAAAGACTGTTTACAGGCTTTAACAAACTCACCTACTTAACAAACTAACCTAGTAAACTAATTTACTTACTATATACGACATGACAACTAATACACTTTACTCACTGGCTTACACTTCTTCATTTACTCTATCTCAACTTTTACTATACAATTCCTCTGCTCAAATAGTCGGACATAACATTTTCGGACCCTTTAATATATCTAATGTTAAAGGAATAGTTTTGGAGTGCCAAACTCCATCTCATCACCCTTGCATTTTTCATTCGACCCTCTTTCATATATTGCAATCCGCAATGGTCTGTCTCAATTGTAAATGTCTTTCTACAAAGATATCGGTCGAACCTGCTTATTCCCCACATGATTGCTAAGCACTCTCTCTCTTCCACAGAATATCTTCTCTCTCGCTCTAACAGCTTCCTGCTCGCATACGCTATGGGATGATTCGTCCCCTCGTACTGCTGCATTATCACACATCCGATTCCACTCCCACTTGCATCAGTTTGTAGGATGAAATCCTTCTCTAAATTTGGAAGTCTCAGAATTGGTTCTTTCGCCAATTCGTTCTTCAACTTTGTAAAGCTATCCTCCAGCTCTTCATTCCATTCTACCATTCCAGGTGCTATCTTCTTCGTTAAGTCACTTAACGGTGCCATGATTTCCGCACAGTGTGGTATGAATTTCCGATAATAGTTTATCGCTCCAAGAAAACTCCTGACTTGTTTCTTTGTCTTTGGACGTGGCATGTCTACTATTTTATCCACTGATTTCTCCTTTGGACTTATGTCATCCTTGTTCAACGTATGTCCCAAAAAGTCAATCTTTCCATATCCTATTGAACACTTCTTCGGCTTCAATGTCAAATTCGCTTGTCTCACTCTTTCGAAAAATATCTCCAATGTCTTCAAATGTTCTCTCCATCCTTTATTATGCGCTAGAATGTCGTCGACATAACTTTCAAGATTTTCTGTTCCTTGAAGAATCTTCCTGATTAAACGGTTGTAACTTGACGCACTATTGATCAATCCAAAAGTGCTTCACATTGCCTCGGCTCACTTAACTCACTATTATTATTAACTTAGTTCTACTTATTATATATGTGTTACCTTCTCAACACATGGCATTCATCTATCCTATTTCTCACAATGAATGACCTTTGTCATTTCACGAACATCTCATTATCTTAACTATGTAATACCAACAGTACTTAGCTCACTGAACATAGTATTTCCTCTTAACTACTTTCTCATCACTCAACTGTTTTCTAATTATCTAAGTGACTCAACATCACACTCAGATACTATATTCAACTCAATTTCATCTTAGTGCTTAACTACTACACAACTACAATAATTTTACTACTACCTCACTTGATCCTAAAATTCACCTTATCACTTAACATAACTCACTGAACTACTTAAAATAAGCAACTCAACTTCACTTATCTCATACTGTATTCTATTTACACTCACTCTTGATTATATATTCTCCACAAGCTACTGTCAGCTTCTATCTGCAGCATCTTTTCTCCTGCTTTGATAGTTCCTCCTTTCTACATCTAATATTCTACCGGTATCTCTTTTCACCTTCTCGTACAAATTCAACGTAATGCCATTTTTCGTTTCTAGTTCATCTGTGCGTTCCTTTTCAACACTCAATGCATCTGCATCAACATCAGATTTCCACTTAACATCTTCTGTTTCATTTTGTTTACTGACATACGAGTCCAGTATCTCTTCTTCCTCATTTTCTCCTACTTTTCCATCATGTACATCTGCCGAAATGCATGCCACTGTCTCGACATCTTGCATTTCTCCACATTCTCTTTTGTAGTCTTCACTACTTTTCCACTTTTCTACATTACTGTTAGGACATGACCATTCTCTGTCATTCCATAACCTACTTTTCCATTTACTCGTATAATTGTATCCTCTACAATTCTCATTCTGTCTTCTTCCAGAATTATCGCCTTGTTCTCTTCTGTACCATGGTCTACTATTCCAATGGTTTCCACGACTTCTATTCTCATCTCTTCCACTTCTAAATCTCCAATTTAAGTCACTAGGTCTCTCATACCTAACTCCATAATCACTACTAGACTCTCTCATCACATGTCTATAGTTTTTCCAGTTACACCTATTTGTGTCATCCAAGTTCCACCTTGTATTTCTCCTATCCACATTTGGATTCTCTTTGTATCTTCCATACATCCACTCATTGGATCTTCTAGACTGAATCTCATTAAACTTATCTCTATTCTCACCATTTCGCCAGTCTACTTTTTGCTTCCAACATTTATCCTGTTTAACACGACTATTATTCAATTCACTTCTTCCACCTGTGATTAAATATTTATTATGCGTCTCTACCAACCTCAATGGTTTATTTCTGAAGTTCTTCTTCATCGTTTTGTTAAAACTTGATTTCCTGTTGTCTGTATCATCTTTATCTTTTGTTACATCATCAGTGAACCTTACTGGTTTCTTCACATGAAAAGGTTTCTCATGTTCTGTTCTTCTTGTTAATATTCCTTTGTTCTTCATTTCAGTATTATTCTCACAAGTTTCTTTCGGTTTATCATTTGTTGCATTCTCGGTTCTCTCATTTTTAACCATGAATTTCAATCCTTTGATTTTCCCGATTATCACTGGTTTCACCGGTTGCTCCATTACCATGGCTTGCACTTCGCCATTAAAATGTTCACTCTCTAAATGTATTTTGGCTAAGGGAAAGCGTTTCACGCTTCCATCCCCTAACATACAATATGTTTCCTCTCCAGTTAATGCTTCGTCGTTTATCAATGATCGCTTCACAATACAACAGGTTGCGCCTGTGTCGTACATGCATTTTACATTATTGATCCCATTAACTGTTACTTGATGCTCACTTTCATCCTCTAGACTGATACAATCATCACCGGCTCTTGTCATCATGACACTAGCTGCCATGTGCATAGGTGTTTTCTTGGTGTGTTCACCTTGTTCGTTTCCAACAACATCACCTATTCTCTGCATTTCACTTTCTTGCATAATCCGGTGTGTTCGGTTCTCAAATATTTGCACTGCTGCTGCAGTGTGTTTAACAACTCCTCTGTTTTTATGTGGACAGGAAACTGCTTTGTGATTGTATTCCCCACAGGAAAAACAGGTAATCTTATGTTCAGCAGCATGTTCACGTTCTCTGCTGAACACTCTGTTCATGTGTGCATCCTGATTTATCTTCACATCGCTTCTACTCCTGTTCAGATTGTACCCAGACTGTTCCTTGGGTCTGTGTTCAAACGGTCTACCGTTCAACCTGTCGCTATGAAATTTCACATCTGGTTTTGCAGACTGCTCGCTGTATTTATAACCGTGCGCTTCAATGTGTGATTCCGCACAAACCAACATATCCTTCAAACTCATCTTCCCTTTCTCTTTTATAAACATACGCAGATCAGTACTGCATGTCAGATAAAACTGATCTTTCAACAAAAGATCTTCCACTCCTTCGTAAGTTCTTTCAAATCCCGCTTGTGCTAACCACTGCTGCATGTACCTCCTCAATCGATGTGCAAAATTAGAAGGTGTTTCTCCAGATTCCATTTTACTGGTTTTGAACCTGTTTCGGTAACCACCTTCAGTCAGTTGAAATCTTTTCAACAGCTGAGTTTTCAAACACTCATAATCCTGTACTTCTTCTGCAGACAACCTTTGGTAAACTTCAAGTGCTTTACCTTCTAAATGTCTCGCTAATGTCAACGACCAAACTTCTCTTTTGACTTCATATGCAACACAGGTTCGCTCAAATGTCAGTAGATAATCATCCAAACAATCCTTGTTCTCATTGAAGATGGGAAATTTGATGTCCTTCATCCCTTTATTATTCCCATTTCGATCCACTTGCAGTGGGTTGTCACCTGCCATTGTAAGTGTGCTTCCACTGTCTCGAATCTGTTCTCCGCTGAATTCGTCCTCACGCATTCTCACTTGTGTCTCCATTTTCTTCAGTTCTAACTGCAACTCACGGATCTGTTTCTTTAAGTCCGCAGCTTCACGAATCTCCTTTTCCTCTGTAGCTAAGCGAATTTCTCTTGCTTCTACTTCTTCAACTCGTCTTAATGCTGCAGCTGTTTCAGCCTCTACCTCTGCTTCACGGTTTAATCTGGCTTCTGCTTCAGCACTCCTAATTGCTTCCAATTCCACTTCAGCCTTTTTCGCTTGCATTGCAGCCTCCATTCGTCTCTCTTCAGCTGCTGCCTCCATCCTCCTTGTTTCAGACTCAACTATCTCAGCTCGTTTTTGTACAACTGCCCATTCAAGTCTTTTTGCTTCTGCTGCTGCTTCTATTTCAGCCAGCTTTGCTTCTTTTGCAATCTTTTTGTCAACTGCTCTTTCTTGTCTCCATTCAGCCAGTCTCTTTCTGACGAATGTATTAAGTTCAACACCTTCCATGTTCAATTGTTTCGCCACCTCAATCCAGGCTTCAAAATCACTGACAGACATACTTACTGTCTTACTTGCTGACTAGCAACTTATGACAAAAATATTGGCAACAATGTGCGCTATTTAAATTTCTAACAAATAGAAATTGTTCAATTCTGCAAAGTGTCAATTCAGTTCCACAACAACAACTAATCTATTAAACTATTAGAGATTAGTAGTTCATACAACCTACTGCAGTATCTTCAATCTACAATTTCAGATTTAGTCTCTAACAATCTCCTAGCTATAATTGTTCAAAGCTTTTCTAATACTGTTCAAAAGACAGTTATCTTTACTGACTTAAATCTTTCTAACTTAAATCTTTACTGACTTAAATCTTTACTGACTTAAATCTTTACTGACTTAAATCTTTACTGACTTAAATCCCGGGCATGGGCCCCCACTCTTGTCACAGACTATCAAATCTAGGGTTTTAAATCTAGTTTTAATAGGGAACTTTATGCTCAGAGGCTTTCGGGTGATCAATATTAGAATGAGCTAGGACCTAAAACAAATGTAGCTGAGATTCGTTTAAAGATATATTATAAGAAAACAATATCAAACAGTAAAATACAATCAATAATCTTATCTACTTATTTGTGGCGTATTATCTAAGATATATTATAACTTGTTTCTTAACTTCCACGTTGGACTTCTCCAGCGTAGATGTAGAAGTTCTTCAGTTCGTATGGATTGGAATGAAGGTTCGAAGAGGAAGGAAGGTCACCTTCTTCTTGTTTGCCGTCGTTCCCAATTCTCTTCTGTAGCTGCGTAGACGGAGAATGCTGTAGTTGGGCACAGCACTCTGTAGTTTCGTCCGCCTCGTTGATTCTTCACAAGCAACGGTAGCTTCTCGTCGCTTGTACGTCCTTCGACCTCGTCTTGTTGTCGTTTCGCCCCTTTCTTCTGCCGTCGAACTCCAATCGCAATTGTAGTTCCGAATTCGACCTTCTCCCGATGTCGAATCGCAGTTCACTCGCAAGTGTCACATCAAACTTCGCAAAGTTTCGTTCGACAAGCCCTGGTATCTCAATTCCCAAGGTCTTATAGTCTCTAGTGGGACAGGCCGACAGCGTGTTGCCTTCCACACCCAATTCCACCGTCAGATCTTCTGAATTACCGACAAGGACGCCACATTTGTCAATGGCCGCCCTTGCTCAGAAATCTCCGTCTTCTTCCACCACTCGCTCTTCGCTGACTAACTTTTATCGTCTGCCGTTGTTGCCGTCTGCTCAGGTTGACGCTGCTTTCTGCCCTCCGTTGTATATCAAGAATTGTTGTAGCGCGTGTTCAAGAATTGTTGTAGCGCTATTATTATTATCTAACTTAATGCCACAAGTAATATTAATTATAATCTACAATACGCCACATATTGTCTAGCTTAATTCTTACCTATTTAATACTTATACAATGCATCATTTAATAGGTTTGTTTGATAAGAAGCATTCTACCGCTACAAATGCCCCTCCTTCAAAAGACTGTTTACAGGCTTTAACAAACTCACCTACTTAACAAACTAACCTAGTAAACTAATTTACTTACTATATACGACATGACAACTAATACACTTTACTCACTGGCTTACACTTCTTCATTTACTCTATCTCAACTTTTACTATACAATTCCTCTGCTCAAATAGTCGGACATAACATTTTCGGACCCTTTAATATATCTAATGTTAAAGGAATAGTTTTGGAGTGCCAAACTCCATCTCATCACCCTTGCATTTTTCATTCGACCCTCTTTCATATATTGCAATCCGCAATGGTCTGTCTCAATTGTAAATGTCTTTCTACAAAGATATCGGTCGAACCTGCTTATTCCCCACATGATTGCTAAGCACTCTCTCTCTTCCACAGAATATCTTCTCTCTCGCTCTAACAGCTTCCTGCTCGCATACGCTATGGGATGATTCGTCCCCTCGTACTGCTGCATTATCACACATCCGATTCCACTCCCACTTGCATCAGTTTGTAGGATGAAATCCTTCTCTAAATTTGGAAGTCTCAGAATTGGTTCTTTCGCCAATTCGTTCTTCAACTTTGTAAAGCTATCCTCCAGCTCTTCATTCCATTCTACCATTCCAGGTGCTATCTTCTTCGTTAAGTCACTTAACGGTGCCATGATTTCCGCACAGTGTGGTATGAATTTCCGATAATAGTTTATCGCTCCAAGAAAACTCCTGACTTGTTTCTTTGTCTTTGGACGTGGCATGTCTACTATTTTATCCACTGATTTCTCCTTTGGACTTATGTCATCCTTGTTCAACGTATGTCCCAAAAAGTCAATCTTTCCATATCCTATTGAACACTTCTTCGGCTTCAATGTCAAATTCGCTTGTCTCACTCTTTCGAAAAATATCTCCAATGTCTTCAAATGTTCTCTCCATCCTTTATTATGCGCTAGAATGTCGTCGACATAACTTTCAAGATTTTCTGTTCCTTGAAGAATCTTCCTGATTAAACGGTTGTAACTTGACGCACTATTGATCAATCCAAAAGTGCTTCACATTGCCTCGGCTCACTTAACTCACTATTATTATTAACTTAGTTCTACTTATTATATATGTGTTACCTTCTCAACACATGGCATTCATCTATCCTATTTCTCACAATGAATGACCTTTGTCATTTCACGAACATCTCATTATCTTAACTATGTAATACCAACAGTACTTAGCTCACTGAACATAGTATTTCCTCTTAACTACTTTCTCATCACTCAACTGTTTTCTAATTATCTAAGTGACTCAACATCACACTCAGATACTATATTCAACTCAATTTCATCTTAGTGCTTAACTACTACACAACTACAATAATTTTACTACTACCTCACTTGATCCTAAAATTCACCTTATCACTTAACATAACTCACTGAACTACTTAAAATAAGCAACTCAACTTCACTTATCTCATACTGTATTCTATTTACACTCACTCTTGATTATATATTCTCCACAAGCTACTGTCAGCTTCTATCTGCAGCATCTTTTCTCCTGCTTTGATAGTTCCTCCTTTCTACATCTAATATTCTACCGGTATCTCTTTTCACCTTCTCGTACAAATTCAACGTAATGCCATTTTTCGTTTCTAGTTCATCTGTGCGTTCCTTTTCAACACTCAATGCATCTGCATCAACATCAGATTTCCACTTAACATCTTCTGTTTCATTTTGTTTACTGACATACGAGTCCAGTATCTCTTCTTCCTCATTTTCTCCTACTTTTCCATCATGTACATCTGCCGAAATGCATGCCACTGTCTCGACATCTTGCATTTCTCCACATTCTCTTTTGTAGTCTTCACTACTTTTCCACTTTTCTACATTACTGTTAGGACATGACCATTCTCTGTCATTCCATAACCTACTTTTCCATTTACTCGTATAATTGTATCCTCTACAATTCTCATTCTGTCTTCTTCCAGAATTATCGCCTTGTTCTCTTCTGTACCATGGTCTACTATTCCAATGGTTTCCACGACTTCTATTCTCATCTCTTCCACTTCTAAATCTCCAATTTAAGTCACTAGGTCTCTCATACCTAACTCCATAATCACTACTAGACTCTCTCATCACATGTCTATAGTTTTTCCAGTTACACCTATTTGTGTCATCCAAGTTCCACCTTGTATTTCTCCTATCCACATTTGGATTCTCTTTGTATCTTCCATACATCCACTCATTGGATCTTCTAGACTGAATCTCATTAAACTTATCTCTATTCTCACCATTTCGCCAGTCTACTTTTTGCTTCCAACATTTATCCTGTTTAACACGACTATTATTCAATTCACTTCTTCCACCTGTGATTAAATATTTATTATGCGTCTCTACCAACCTCAATGGTTTATTTCTGAAGTTCTTCTTCATCGTTTTGTTAAAACTTGATTTCCTGTTGTCTGTATCATCTTTATCTTTTGTTACATCATCAGTGAACCTTACTGGTTTCTTCACATGAAAAGGTTTCTCATGTTCTGTTCTTCTTGTTAATATTCCTTTGTTCTTCATTTCAGTATTATTCTCACAAGTTTCTTTCGGTTTATCATTTGTTGCATTCTCGGTTCTCTCATTTTTAACCATGAATTTCAATCCTTTGATTTTCCCGATTATCACTGGTTTCACCGGTTGCTCCATTACCATGGCTTGCACTTCGCCATTAAAATGTTCACTCTCTAAATGTATTTTGGCTAAGGGAAAGCGTTTCACGCTTCCATCCCCTAACATACAATATGTTTCCTCTCCAGTTAATGCTTCGTCGTTTATCAATGATCGCTTCACAATACAACAGGTTGCGCCTGTGTCGTACATGCATTTTACATTATTGATCCCATTAACTGTTACTTGATGCTCACTTTCATCCTCTAGACTGATACAATCATCACCGGCTCTTGTCATCATGACACTAGCTGCCATGTGCATAGGTGTTTTCTTGGTGTGTTCACCTTGTTCGTTTCCAACAACATCACCTATTCTCTGCATTTCACTTTCTTGCATAATCCGGTGTGTTCGGTTCTCAAATATTTGCACTGCTGCTGCAGTGTGTTTAACAACTCCTCTGTTTTTATGTGGACAGGAAACTGCTTTGTGATTGTATTCCCCACAGGAAAAACAGGTAATCTTATGTTCAGCAGCATGTTCACGTTCTCTGCTGAACACTCTGTTCATGTGTGCATCCTGATTTATCTTCACATCGCTTCTACTCCTGTTCAGATTGTACCCAGACTGTTCCTTGGGTCTGTGTTCAAACGGTCTACCGTTCAACCTGTCGCTATGAAATTTCACATCTGGTTTTGCAGACTGCTCGCTGTATTTATAACCGTGCGCTTCAATGTGTGATTCCGCACAAACCAACATATCCTTCAAACTCATCTTCCCTTTCTCTTTTATAAACATACGCAGATCAGTACTGCATGTCAGATAAAACTGATCTTTCAACAAAAGATCTTCCACTCCTTCGTAAGTTCTTTCAAATCCCGCTTGTGCTAACCACTGCTGCATGTACCTCCTCAATCGATGTGCAAAATTAGAAGGTGTTTCTCCAGATTCCATTTTACTGGTTTTGAACCTGTTTCGGTAACCACCTTCAGTCAGTTGAAATCTTTTCAACAGCTGAGTTTTCAAACACTCATAATCCTGTACTTCTTCTGCAGACAACCTTTGGTAAACTTCAAGTGCTTTACCTTCTAAATGTCTCGCTAATGTCAACGACCAAACTTCTCTTTTGACTTCATATGCAACACAGGTTCGCTCAAATGTCAGTAGATAATCATCCAAACAATCCTTGTTCTCATTGAAGATGGGAAATTTGATGTCCTTCATCCCTTTATTATTCCCATTTCGATCCACTTGCAGTGGGTTGTCACCTGCCATTGTAAGTGTGCTTCCACTGTCTCGAATCTGTTCTCCGCTGAATTCGTCCTCACGCATTCTCACTTGTGTCTCCATTTTCTTCAGTTCTAACTGCAACTCACGGATCTGTTTCTTTAAGTCCGCAGCTTCACGAATCTCCTTTTCCTCTGTAGCTAAGCGAATTTCTCTTGCTTCTACTTCTTCAACTCGTCTTAATGCTGCAGCTGTTTCAGCCTCTACCTCTGCTTCACGGTTTAATCTGGCTTCTGCTTCAGCACTCCTAATTGCTTCCAATTCCACTTCAGCCTTTTTCGCTTGCATTGCAGCCTCCATTCGTCTCTCTTCAGCTGCTGCCTCCATCCTCCTTGTTTCAGACTCAACTATCTCAGCTCGTTTTTGTACAACTGCCCATTCAAGTCTTTTTGCTTCTGCTGCTGCTTCTATTTCAGCCAGCTTTGCTTCTTTTGCAATCTTTTTGTCAACTGCTCTTTCTTGTCTCCATTCAGCCAGTCTCTTTCTGACGAATGTATTAAGTTCAACACCTTCCATGTTCAATTGTTTCGCCACCTCAATCCAGGCTTCAAAATCACTGACAGACATACTTACTGTCTTACTTGCTGACTAGCAACTTATGACAAAAATATTGGCAACAATGTGCGCTATTTAAATTTCTAACAAATAGAAATTGTTCAATTCTGCAAAGTGTCAATTCAGTTCCACAACAACAACTAATCTATTAAACTATTAGAGATTAGTAGTTCATACAACCTACTGCAGTATCTTCAATCTACAATTTCAGATTTAGTCTCTAACAATCTCCTAGCTATAATTGTTCAAAGCTTTTCTAATACTGTTCAAAAGACAGTTATCTTTACTGACTTAAATCTTTCTAACTTAAATCTTTACTGACTTAAATCTTTACTGACTTAAATCTTTACTGACTTAAATCTTTACTGACTTAAATCCCGGGCATGGGCCCCCACTCTTGTCACAGACTATCAAATCTAGGGTTTTAAATCTAGTTTTAATAGGGAACTTTATGCTCAGAGGCTTTCGGGTGATCAATATTAGAATGAGCTAGGACCTAAAACAAATGTAGCTGAGATTCGTTTAAAGATATATTATAAGAAAACAATATCAAACAGTAAAATACAATCAATAATCTTATCTACTTATTTGTGGCGTATTATCTAAGATATATTATAACTTGTTTCTTAACTTCCACGTTGGACTTCTCCAGCGTAGATGTAGAAGTTCTTCAGTTCGTATGGATTGGAATGAAGGTTCGAAGAGGAAGGAAGGTCACCTTCTTCTTGTTTGCCGTCGTTCCCAATTCTCTTCTGTAGCTGCGTAGACGGAGAATGCTGTAGTTGGGCACAGCACTCTGTAGTTTCGTCCGCCTCGTTGATTCTTCACAAGCAACGGTAGCTTCTCGTCGCTTGTACGTCCTTCGACCTCGTCTTGTTGTCGTTTCGCCCCTTTCTTCTGCCGTCGAACTCCAATCGCAATTGTAGTTCCGAATTCGACCTTCTCCCGATGTCGAATCGCAGTTCACTCGCAAGTGTCACATCAAACTTCGCAAAGTTTCGTTCGACAAGCCCTGGTATCTCAATTCCCAAGGTCTTATAGTCTCTAGTGGGACAGGCCGACAGCGTGTCGCCTTCCACACCCAATTCCACCGTCAGATCTTCTGAATTACCGACAAGGACGCCACATTTGTCAATGGCCGCCCTTGCTCAGAAATCTCCGTCTTCTTCCACCACTCGCTCTTCGCTGACTAACTTTTATCGTCTGCCGTTGTTGCCGTCTGCTCAGGTTGACGCTGCTTTCTGCCCTCCGTTGTATATCAAGAATTGTTGTAGCGCGTGTTCAAGAATTGTTGTAGCGCTATTATTATTATCTAACTTAATGCCACAAGTAATATTAATTATAATCTACAATACGCCACATATTGTCTAGCTTAATTCTTACCTATTTAATACTTATACAATGCATCATTTAATAGGTTTGTTTGATAAGAAGCATTCTACCGCTACAGGGTCCTACCACCGATAGTTGACGTGGGTCAAGTCTATCATAGCTGACAATCCAGAAAGTTTCCAGGTGGCAGTGGAACTGAGGAAAGAGATGACAGAGCCTGTTGCTACCTGCTGCATTGTTGTCACCTGCTGCATTGTTGTCACCTGCTGCATTGTTGTTACCTGCTGCATTGTTGTTACCTGCTGCATTGTTATCACCTGCTGCATTGTTGTTACCTGCTGCATTGTTATCACCTGCTGCATTGTTGTTACCTGCTGCATTGTTATCACCTGCTGCATTGTTGTTACCTGCTGCATTGTTGTTACCTGCTGCATTGTTGTCACCTGCTGCATTATTGCTACCTGCTGCACTGTTGTCAGTCGAGTATAATCACCTGATGCTCTGAATCAACTCTGAACAACTGCCGTTAAACAAGATGAACAGATGATGATGATGCTGCTGATGACTCACCCCTTGGATGCTCCTCCTCTTGGATCTTGGAATGTTGTCGATCGTGTATTATGATCGACAAAGTACCGGACCCCTTCAGCCGTGTACCTCATCTCCCAACCCTCCGGCAGAGGATCCTCCTGCATGATTCTGTGAAACAACAATTGAAATCAATCACGTGTTACGCACGAATAGTCGAATACCAAACACAGTCATCAAAAATCATCAACTTCACATATCACGTTTCATTCACATATCACGTTTCCTTCTGACTTCTGTTTATTCTCTTCAGCAATTTTGAGAGGTTTTAAAGAAATGCATCATGCCAATGTTCACAACAACAAATGTGCATTTATTAATTATTCATATTACAGTTCAAGCAACTTCTCTCACTTAGTCTCTATCTGTCGCTGTGTGTCTGTCTCCCTGTGTATCTCTCTCTCTCTGCCTTGGTCTGCCTCTCTCAATCAGAAAACCAGACATCCATCATACAAGCAACAAGTGCTTTAAATAAACAACACATAAATAAATAATCATTAATTCAACAATCTTCAGCAAATATAAAATAGGTAATTTATTTTAATAATGTTCAATAATAACGTAATTAGTTATTCAATTATGTGTATAATAACCATTCCGCTAAATATATAGTTTATTTCAAGTATATCATACAGTGTATACATGCAGGTTAATAAAAATGCATAAAGCTGTAATAATATACAGTGGTGTATGACGACTGATGTGAACTGACTGACTGACCCCTGTGTGCGTGGATCTTCCCATTGTGTCGTTCGATTCTTGTGGTTGACAAAGTAGACTCTTCCATTCTGATCAACTCTCCTCTCTGCAAAACAACAACAAATGACAACGTCAACGACAAAAGACAACGTCAACAACAAATGACAACGTCAACAACAAATGACAATGTCAACAACAAAAGACAACGTCAACAACAAATGACAACGTCAACAACAAATGACAACGTCAACAACAAAAGACAATGACTACACAAAGTATCAAAAGCGGATCATAAAAGAAATCAAAGGCGAGATAAAACAATAGGATCATCGAAAATATGAAGAAGCAGATAATTCAACTTCGCTGGAACTGAATAAATGAGTTAGATTGAATGGCAGTTTAACCATATCTACTGCCTCACCCCAACCCCAACTTAACCCAATCATTGCCTAACTAACCTTGACCTTCTTAACCTGACCCTGTTCCCTAGGGACGATGCACACAAGCAAGGAGTTGCCTCAACCTGTCCTAGATCATATTTAGATCACACCACATCACGAATGCCAAACAGCAGAGTACCATCAACCAAAGACTTACACAGTACCACAACACACTGGATTGCCATATATACCAAAGAGACAGACAGACAGGCAGACAGACAGACAGACAGACATACAAGAGAGCAGAGAGGTCAAGTGGCGTACGGTACGCACCCCATCCTTCGGAAAGTGGTCCAAGCGGATCATCGGAAGCGGTCGTCGACTGTGGAAAGAGAAATCGTCCGACAAGTTGGTCCATCTGTCGGTTCTGGTTCTGTCTCCACTGCTGAAAGTTCTGCAGATTGTTCATCATGTCTGCGTTCGGTCGTTGCCACGTCGTCGTGCGAGTGTTGTGGTCAACGTAGTAGACACGACCTCGCTCGTCCGTTCGCTTCTCCCAACTAAACAAACACACAAACATATATATATATAATATATATATATACATATATAATATACAATAAATATATATAGTGATAAACAGACACACGGCAATCAGAGGAGTTAGGGGGGCTGGCTGCCCCATTGTCTTATTCTGCAGCAGGGGGTCAGAAAATGGCTTTTAGCAAACTGAAGCAATGTTCAGTGAGTTTTGGTTCAGTAACGGTATTGAAATTAAGACACAGATTAGATTATTAACACACTAGTTTGCCACACAACACAGAGAAAGGAAGACAAGAAAGAGCGCATAGAGGGACAGTGGTGTACGCACCCCACCTTTCGGGAAGCGGTCTGACCCAATTGTCCTTGATGAGCATGCTAGGAGTAGCTGGCGTGGGAGTTAGCAGGTATCAATACATGCCTCTAGTAACGTTACATGGCCAGCACAGCACTAAAGCTTTATCCACTGCTAATACGCCATTTATTCTTGCGTAAACAAATAATTCCTGTAATTTAAAATAGAATCTTAAAGGAAACAATAATACTTTGCATATAAATATTAATGACACTTGTTTGCATTAACTTAATCTTACATCCATGGCTCAAACCTTATGAAGACTATTCAGTCACATGCACACCTATTCAGTATTCGAACGATATAGACGACAACATGGTCAATTTCTCTTGTAACTGCAATAATAATAATTAAAGTCACATAATCACGTCTTCATGCTTCGGTAAATTTCTTTATGATCAGAATAAGAGATGGACGTTTTAAACCAGAAATAGATTTTTTAGATTTACTTAAAATATAATTACTATGATTGATCTTATTACTCATAAACTACATTCGAAAACCCTTGTATAGGCTTACAATAGACATGGGCCAACTGATTAAATTGAAGGACCCTGAGAAGTGTCTCTCTCCTGAGGTCCGCCTTAGCTCTCGACGTCAGTGCAAACAGATAAAAAGAGATAAGGAGACAGGAAGACACAATTTACAGACAGAAAAGCGAAATAAACAAGACACACACACAGTAAGATGTAGTAATACAAGAAAAGACAAAGAGGCAGACAGACAGACAACATAGATAGACAGACAGACAATGGAACTGACCCTGATGGAAGGGGGTGAGGCCTTTCCCACGATGTTGTCTTTGTGTTGTGGTCAACATAATACGGTCGACCTGACTGGTCGAATCTCATCTCAAACCTACAGAAATAATCAATCAAGTAATTAATCAATCGGTCAATCAATCAATCAATCGGTCAATCAATCAGTCAATCAATAAGTCAATCAACAAAACATTTTCAGCCAATGAATGACTTTGAAACTGAACTTCAATCTGGCATCTCAAATGAATTCTGATTTTTGGCTGAGTTTTCAGTTGAACTGATCAACAGTTGATAATACCTCAGACATCAATTGTGATACTGGTGCTACAAAAACCAATAGAATCATTTAAAGAGGAGTAAATGACTGAGTGAATGCGTCAATCAGAAACACATAAGCGAGACAACATTCAATGGGCTCCTTGGCCATCGTCGCCCTGAGGGTCCTCCATTCTTTACAGCGAATGACTTCCTGTCTTCGCTTGATGTCAAGATTCGTGACATTCGACAGGCAACTGCGGACTCTCTGCCACTTGATTATCCTCCCTCTGACTGTCACCTCTCTACATTGAATTCAGTTACAAGTGCAGAACTACGACGCATTATTCTTTCTTCACTGCCAAAGTCCTGTGAACGAGATCCCATACCCACCTTCCTGCTTCACGAGTTCATCGACATTTTACTTCCTCTCCTCACAACACTCTGCAATCGATCTCTACAGGAAGGCATTCTACCATCGACACAGAAGAGGTCAATCCTGATCCTTGCTCTGAAAAGCGGTAGATTAGATCCGACTAATCCCGGAAACTATAATCAGATAGCGAATGTTACGTTCCTCTCGAACTTCATCGAAAAGGTCGTCGCCATGCAACTCGTTGCTTACCTAGAAGGGAATAATATAATCTGCTGCCACAGAATCAATCCGGTTTCAGAAGATTCCACTCAACTGAAACGCTTCTGCTCCGACTCCTCTCAGACATCTATGGAGCAATTGACAGAGCCCAGCTGACCCTGCTGGCCTTTTCGACATCAGTGCTGCTTTTGACACTGTAGACCATGAGGTTTTTTAGAGAGGTCTTTGGTTTGTCTGGTGCATTTTACAAATGGATAGATTATTTTCTTCATGAACATTCTCTCTGTGTGGTCCTTGGTTCTTCTAGGTCCTCATGGGTGCCTGCACAATATGGTCTACCCCAGGGTTCAGCCCTTGGTCCTATACTTTACATTATCTACACCTCAGGTCTTACCACACTCCTAACAGCTCAGGCGGTTTCTGGTCAGCAATAGACTATGCTGACGAGTCCAGGCTTACACCCATTGTCTCCCTTCTAATGCTGTCGAAGCGGTTCGGATAATGAGCAGGACTTTGGATGCTCTAGAAGCACAGATGTCATCCAAAAGACTACACTTGAACCCATCTAAGACTAAATTTATTTGGTTGGGCACATGACAGCAGCTTGCTAACTTTTCTCTTGTATCTGAATTTCCTGGCTTTGTCTTTGCAACCACGGTTCATGACCTTGGTGTCCAACTTGACCAGGAACTAACTTTTATTCCTCAACTTCACCGTCTTGCTCGAGACTGCTATTATCAGCTGCGCCAGCTGATAATATAATCCACTGTCATCCGTTCTCTTACGTCTGCTGCTACTCTTACTTTAGTGCATTCCTTCGTCACATCTCGTATCGACTATTGCTCTTCGCTCTACTTTACCATGAAAAATCGAGTCTTTCTGCGGTTGGTCCAATGGTCTGGAATGGCCATTTTTGAGCTACGCTTACACCCTGGGACTTTCCCAGGATCCTTCCTTACTAAACTTAAAAATGTTCTTTTTGGGCATGCTGGAGTCGGGAGTGCCTCTGAGTAGTTATTTACTTGAAGGAGCACAATATAAATGTCTGAATGAATGAATAATTAACGAATAACTCAAAGAGAAACGGTGCAACTGTTTCGATCATAGCAAGAAACAGAAAAGCAGAAACAGCAATCAGTCAGAACTGCTTAGAAAGGAACAAATCAGCATTGAAATCTGAAGTAATTGTAAAATTTAGTAGCGTCTATAGCACCGGTGTGTAATGCACAGCACATCGTCTGAGAGAGAGAGAATGTGTAACACTCAGATAAGATTAAATGGAGAAAAGCAACCAGGCAGAATGGACCAAGATAACCAGAGTTCGAAAATGATAAACATTCAGCAACGTAAAAGTCGGCCATTTTGAGCTTCTTCGAAAGCATAGATCTAGGAAATCTAGCTACTAACCCTGGAGGCATTGGTTCCAAGTTGTTTGAATGGTTCTGCGGAAGAGTGCCATTGCCAGTGGCACCTGAAAGAAACAACCTTCATCATCATCATCATCACCATCCAAGTTCAGTGCATCTAATGCAAACGTCCTTACATCTAAATGGCAGACTGTAATTCCATGCCAGACCACCACACCCTTCCTTGTGGACTGTGCACAAAGGATAGTAAAACATAAAATTTGCCATGCTTGCTATGGTACTTAGATCGCATATAGTAACTCCTGTTCAAAGTTGTGCTGGCAAAACATCCTAATTTCTTTCCAAATAACCTGCTTCACTGAGTGCATAGGAAAAGCGATTCCAAGCTAAGATTTCTATCCTACAGGTAAAATTACAGGAACAAAACTCCCAACTATAAAAATGCTGAGACTGAAACTTCTGGATGTGGTTAGGATGGAATTTCTTAAGTTTTAATGAGTGGATTGGATGAATTTCCAGTCTAAGTCTCTTGTCAATATCCATATGCAAGGCAACAGAAATGAGGAATATCGATATACATAGAAATACACACTGAGAATTGCACGGAATAACATTATAATAATAATCTATGATTAATTTCAAACAGACCCAATGCAGAATGATTACAATTCATAATATGACGAATGATCACACAAGTTATTACAGGATTCGAATTTAATTACCAGCAGCCCATGAACAATCTAACATCCAAAACAAGTCTGATTTCTCTCACTGAGATAAGTTGCCTTATGCATCATCAATGAAATAACTACTCAAGACTTACCTATTGTTGCTCTGGCTTCTGTATGACTTTAGGCTGGTCCAAAGTGGACATACATCGCACCTTTTATTCAGATTCACCTACCTCACACGTGCAATATACGCTTTAAACAAATATATAAATTTAAAAATTACTCTTCCTTTGCAAATTCTTCCCATCTGCACTGATTTTCAGAAAACTAAGAGTGTCAGTCACAACTCATTAAAAGTTTCTACGCAAAATTCTGAAGGCTGCAACTCACTGCTTGTTGTAGTCACAGATGACGCAGATGGTGGTGGTGGAGGTGGTGTGTTTGTAGCCATAGCCGCAGATGCAGAGGCGCTACTCCTCGAAGGACCATTCGTGGCCCCAGCAGCCGCTACACTCGCAGCTCCACCGGCGCCAGCAGTGCGTGTTGGCGCCACGGAGATGCTGTTGGCGCTCGTGGGTGTTGTCGAGCTGCTTCCGCTCGAAGAGGACGCACTTGGCTGAGCAGAACCACGAGTGCCACCAGATCCCATGGCAACGGCTGTGGGCAGCGAAGACAGGCTGCCTGTTGTGGGACCGGATGCGGTGGACAGGTTGCCAACGCTGCTGCTAGGAGCTGCTATGGAAACGGGACGATGTGGAGCAGGCGGGACGGGTCGAGCCGGTCGAGATTCGACCGTATTGCGAGATCGAGTTGGTCCTGAAATTTACACATATCAAATTGTTCATCTTCTAACACATCAAGTCGTTGAATTTGCGTGAAATCATTAGTCAAGACGTAATATTCAACTCCAGTGACTCAACTCATACCACAGCAAACGTATATGTCATGTTCACATCCAGGTTTACCGACCATACACGTCACATAAGAGCTTAGATTCAAAGCTGCACTTTAGAAATGCAAAGTTCAGGGTTACGTGTTTCGTATTCTATTTCACTGTATTTCTTTATCAATGTAATCTACTGCATTGCATTAAAATCTAATGTGCTAAATTTAATTGCAATTTAATCTACTGTACATCTATATAGTGATTTCAATCAATTAAAACCAATATTTAGAAATGCATTAGGTTTTTGTAACCAGCAGTACAAAGGAACAAAACACAGCCAATGCAACTAAACTGAGAGAAAGCTATTTAAACCATAAACTGTGAGCAGTATTTTTATAAACAAGGGCCTAACAACGATTTTACTGCAAGGACTATAACTATGTAGCATACTAAAGTAAACCATAGTTGCTTACAATGTTTTTCTGTTTGTTATTATTTTCCCCAATTTTTATTTTATTTTTCGTGTCGCTTTATTCCGGGTTTTTTTTATAAAGATTTATTTATTTACTGTTTGTAATTAGGCCCTAGTTTTTTTAATTTTTTCCTGATATTCCTAACATTTTCACCAATCTCAAGGATTCAGTTAACTAATGTCATTATTTAATTGTTTAACGTCACCATTTTAGAAATACATGCAGTAGACCAGGTCCCTACAAGAACAAAATTTATAAGAGCTTTTTTATATATAGGCCTAAACTTTTTAGAAGAAACTGATGACCTTTTTTAAAGTCATGCATCTTCATTTACTCGCATATACCCGTGTACCCTGCATTTTACCATGTATGCCCTGGTTTTCGGGAGGTGAGTATACGATGCCATTTTTCGCCGGAGTGAGTACACGCTGTATACCCGCGTGTACAGCCCTGATTTAAGGGTTACCTTTACATGAAAAGGTGCTACAGAAATGCCCAGATACATACATAAAATCAATGCAAATCTATTAAAATGAAATTTGAATTGCAATCTGATGTTTATGAACCACCATTTCAACAACAACAAAATATCATCAGTGAAAAACAGGGAACCAGAGTAGGAATTCTTTCTTAACTGAATTTTGTATTTATCATTATGCAGCATTAAATATGTAAAGAAACACGTTCTGGTTGCATGTCTTTCCAGCATCAAAATGATGCATGTACAATTGTACGTACACATCAAGTTTCTATTATTATGATTATAATCGTCCACTAGAACACTTACCATTGACACCATTTGACATTCTTCCAGGAGGAAACTTGTCCATGTCAAAGTTCGTTCCAGTCAGCGTGATGTGAAGGGCTCCAGTTTTCTTCGACTGCTGCTGACCCTTGACCTCCATGAACAACTCCACCATCTGTGAAACCTTGTCCACTGGAAGACATCAAAATACATTGACAATTATAACAATGTTATGCTCAGCATTAAACTGTTGTTAATTTGTTAAATCACATAAAAGTTCATCCTCCAAAGAGTTGCAAATGTCATCAATAAAACAATAAACCACAACAACACGGAATTCATTGAATTCAAGAAAACGGGTTATGGTGACAATTATGAATAAAAAGACAAGTAAAGACATCTTACATAAAAGGGTTATATTAAAATTTAAATAATCAATTACAATTTAAAAATTTAAATAATCAATTACAATTTAAAAATTTAAATAATCAATTACAATTTAAAAATGTAAATAATCAATTACAGTTTAAAGATCATACAGGAATACTACAGATATAAAGATCAAATAAACAAGAAATTAGAGCAATTAAAGATGATAAAAGTTCTGTGAGACTGGTGGCAATGAAAAATGATGACGCTGTATATTTTTAGGTTCTTAAAAGATGCTGTTTAAGCATCCAGACAAGAGAAAGAAGACAACAATTCGTACATTTTCCATTGTTTGTCTTCAGCAGCTGGTAGAGTTCCAGTTTATTCTGACCGAGGATTTGGTTCGAACGGAATGGATGGTAACTGGAGACCTTGAACTCAAGGTTGCTGTATGGAGTCACCAGACTACACCAGAATCAAAACCACAACCAACCAATACACCACAAATGCAATACAATACAATCATTTGATACAACGCAAACTTTACATAGTTCAGATAGTTGCAAGGTGTTACCACAGGTGAGGCATAGAGAAGACGAAAAAAGGAAAGTAAATGCAATTCAAATCCATTCAATATATTCTTTATTGTCAACATGATTTAAATGAATCGTAATCATCTCCAGCAAATCGTCTTACCAGCACATTTCAAAGAACTTATTATGTTTCTTAATTATCAACTCATTACTGCCACTATTCTTATGTTTTATGACTGAAATACTTTACCAACTTCCGACAGTTTTGTAATCACCACACAATGGAATGAAAACATTAACTAAGGATATAGAAGGTTGATTCTGGAAAATCAAGTCTGTCACAGTCTGATTTTACCAATATTATTATTATTACTATTGATACCATAAGTCTGAAAGTCTTTTCTTTTGTATGTATGTTTGTTTATATGTATGTACATATTATAATATACTACTAAAATTAGCTTTATTTATTATTTAGCTTTTGCAGTTCACGCAGAGCCACTCAACAGCAGCCTCATCGGCCTCATGTAGGACGGGCATTTCGCCCGGAAAGCGAGTTCTTACACAGTCATTTACAATGTGCGCCATAGTCTGGATTTTCCCACAGCTTTATTAATATCTATTTTATTTAGCGTTTGCGAGTTTTATTAATCTATGTCACAACATATGAATAAGGATGTCCTGCTCTGTATGTACAACAACTTAAGCAAACGCATCATTCAATTTGTGAATACGCTTCAGCACACATGAATACATATAATTGGTAATTATTTACTGTAGTATTATATTGTATTGTAACTGTTTGCATTGTTTTGAATTGCAGCTGTAGCTTAGCATATGGGTTAGCATGGGACGAGTGTTTACACAGTGAAATCCTCGTTCCATTTTGGGTTCTGTGTTTTCTTCTGCACTTCAGTTTTCCTTGGTGTCTGTCCGTCGACACCAATCTCAGCGAACAGATCTGGTTTCGATTGGAATACTCCACTGTGACCTTGGATCTTTGCACCAGAAACTAAAATGAAACAACCAGAAAATGTAACCTAACCATGTAATGTAATGTAACCAGGAATCTACACAGCACAACTATAAATAACCTCCCAAACTTCTTTCAGCAGCCATAATAAACTCATCATATTTGGATATACATATACATTGTAAGATCAGGGTTTAAAGTGGGTGCGAATTAGTGGAATCGACTTTCCCCCGGCTCTCAAAATTCTTTGCTTGCGTTCCCACTGCTCGCCACGTATGGAACCCTGGCAACACATGTGCTCCAAAAACCTCTTCTTCTTCAGTGTTTCCACTGCTCACCCATTCGACATTCTCATTGCTCATCCAAACCACTTTAACCAAGTGCTGCTTGTAATGAGACGCTAATTTGCACAACTTGTTCACAGATAGCCATCATGAACTAGCTTTAAGATTCATGACCTGATATTGGACTTCAAATATGATTCTTAATTATGATATCACTTGAAATAATCATCAATTGATGCTTTGGTCATTGTGACAACATTTGGCACCATATTAGTGACTGCATTAGAATTGAGACTGCACCAACATGTACAAACACTATTAAACACATAACAAAGGCAATCTCATCTACATGACAATGCCCAGCAAATGGCAGAAAAACTTAAAAACGGAACACTGTACTGAAATGGTCGGAAAGAGTTTAATGTTTTGATGTTTTCAATGCAACTTACAGTATGTATAAATGAGCACTTGTCATGGCACCCTTCAAGCTTTCTATACAAAGGTGCTCCCGACTTCGGCATGGACACTGAATCAGAGTTTCACACCGAAGCAGAGGAGCAATTGCGAATGAAGGACTTGCTTAAGGTCCTTGCACGATGGCTTGAGGTGGATTCAAACCTGCAACCTTTCGGCTCCAAGACACTGAACATAACCTACACAACCGTGCCCCACAGTGTACGCCCACGTACATTTCTGAGCAAAGTGCTTTGAAAATTTGCATGTTAAATCTTAATTGATCTTTGAAAGTCTGTTATCATTACATAACACATTATTTACAAATTGTAAGTAATAATGCAATCACATGTAGCACAGCCATCATAACTTTAAGTTTATTCTAAGATACGATATGCTAAATGACCCGAATGTTGTAAACTCAATTTACCTTTCACAACGAAGGTAATATCAGCTCCAATTTCAAAACAATATAACTTCAGTTGAAATCAGTTGAAGGTTATCCTTTTACTTGGACCGATGACACCATTCATATGGCACCATATAAATGGTGATAGTGCCATGGTGATATTGACATGGTGCTATTATACTGATTAGCCAATTCACGTGAATGATTTTTTGGCTGTAAAAAATGCAGAATTTTCTTTATACAAGATATTTTCAATTGTTTTGCACTGAATGACTTGTGATCATGACTCACTTGTGACTTGGAGCTGGGAGTACTGTGGTGTGCTACCTCCTCCTCCTCCAGAAGCAGCAATGCCTCCTTCCCCTTCCGCCATAACCGATGATAATTGATGTTCAGATGCTTCTCAGATATCTGCAAATGCCAATAACACCAGCACTTTGTTAAAGTTGTAATATGGATAAAAAGGTGCCAAGACATAGGGACTTCCACTCCACTCGCACAACAAAACTCAACAACCTCAAACTCACAGCTCATATAGACCACCTTACTGCAACCTGCTCCTCCTCCCTCTATGCCATCAGAAAGCTCAACACCCATGGCCTCTCCCCTCATCCATCCATAATGTTACCAAAGCCACAACCATTGCTAAACTACTCTATGCCTCCCCATCCTGGTGGGGCCTCACTCTGGCTTCCGACAAAGAACGCCTTGAAAAACTCCTAAAAAGAGCTAAACGCCTAGGTTACTTAGAGCAAACCTTTCCAACAGTCTCCGAACTTGCCAACATAGCTGATGCAAAACTCCTCTTCTCCATTATACACAACCCCAAACACGTACTTCACCAACTCCTACCTCCTCTCCGACCCCCCTCCTCTCACCAATTAAGACCTAGAACACACAACTTCACTCTCCCACTTAAGGACAACTCCCAATTTATTCCACGATCGTTATATAAAAATATATACTAGCTTATTTAAGACTAACTAAACATACTTTGAACTTCAATTATTCTTTATCACTCATGTTTACATTTTCTGTATTATTGTCAGAATGTCTTTTTCTCAATAAAACGAATATAATATATATATATAAAATAATTCAGCAATAATATGATAACATCAATTGTACACTGCTGCAGTCCTTAAGTAAAAAGACCGTGTGCAGAGGATGCCCTTGTGGTCACATATCACTGCCATGAAACTGAAGTCATAAAACTCCAGACTCCTGGCAACCTCTTGGATTGTCTTAACCCTTTACACATGTATGCAGACACCAAATCTAACTTCATCTCACAGTGGCGTAGCCAGGAATTTTTCATGGGGGGGGTTTTATGGCCGGAAACCCTGTTTTTGCTATTTTTTCTTACTTAAATGGAAAAATAACCTTTAAAAAAATCTTTTTTCGGAGCCAATGGGGGGGTTTTGACCCCCGAAACCCCCCCCCCCTTGCCTACGCCAATGTCATCTCATCATTTACTGATTAAAGGACCGAACTTTTTCTTTTTTCATTATACTAGGCTTTTAAAGCATAATGCAAAAATTATTTATTGAGAGGTTCCACGCAAAACAGAAATGCGGCAATGCATAAGACTACTTCTAATGTTGTTTTAGCATTTTGTCACAATTTATTCTAGTCTGCAAAGTCAAATGTTTCTGAATGTCAGACAAAAAATCCCTTCGTGCTTCACGTGACTATCACCTCACAACAGTCGTTCTTAATCATTCTCTCGGGACGTCTCTACGCGTCTTGTCCTCATTTCACGTCCGTCGAAACTAGCAACTGATAGACTGAGTCTGAATTTACTAACTTTGCGGGCAGCGACTTCAAAGAAAAATTTCATTAGCCGTCGACGACTTTAAATTCGGCAAAATTAGATTTCTGGGACTCGCAAACGTATCACGGTTTATCCGACAGTCAGTACGAAGCGAAAACTGCTTCGAAACATCCGCAAAGCATCGCTATAAACACAGCCGAACGTAGGCCGAATCGATCGAGTTCAGAGGTCGGGATATCTGTCCACCTGGTAAGACGAACTGCGAGGGGAGACAAGGGAGGGCAGCAGTCGAGAGAAAGTAGTCATCAAAATATACATCGCGAAATTCGATGGACCTCGACCTAAGTTACGCCATTTGCGCCTCCTATTTCCCGGACTCGGGGCGATTCCCAGAGATCGACCGCAAGCAAAATCTTTCAATCTGCAGCACGAAAGTGAACTCTAGAAGCGGATGAACTTACTCGACGCGAGACTAAGTAGATGAAATGATTCTTATCTCGAACCGTCGATCGGCGACATCGCGAAACCTCTAATCAGCAAATGTTATCGTCAGCGGCCATGACTGACCACGTGATCAACGTCATATGCGACACAGTTACATAATAATAAGGCAGCTACATGTTGAATATTCATTAGTCACGAAGCACGTGCCATAACAGGCGTGCCCCTTTCAATGAGAGTTTGCAAGACCAAAGTCATAAAATTTCATAAATGACATAAACTTAATCCAATTGGTCACTAAGGATTCATAACCTTTACCAAACAAACACGAAAACGGTAAAGAAATCGATAAAATGCTTAATATAGAGAGAAACCTGCGTATTTTGTCAACTCGACAAACAACTTGCAAAATCATAACATTTTTCTTTTAAACTGCTCCGTTAAACATCTCCGTACTGTTCGAGTTTTTCTTACTCGTTAATAGACATATAATTATATCGATACTAGATTGGAAAATTATAACACAAGATTGGTTGGCTCGAACGAATTCAATCGATAAATTTTAAACATGATAATCATAATAAAAATAATCAAGATCATTTTAGAAAACTTCACGCACCGTGTTTTCCCAAGAGTGTGTGACGTCATGTTTAAAGGTCATCTGTTATTTGAAAGAAATTAACTGCATCAAGTCAGGTAATATCTCAATCGTTAGTAATAATAATAATAATAATACTCCTTCTAATGATTCAATCTGACACACCGCAGAACGATTACAGGTGCAGGTTATACGAAATACGGCCCACTATAGCACGACACGCAGGTCGGCTTTACAGCAGTGGGTTCGGTAACTTAACTAATGGCCTAAGTACTGGATCACTTCTGGTCGGCCAAGCCAGAAGTGGGAGGGGCTATCTTTATTTTTTAGCAGAACCCGAGTCAAGCAGCACAACAGCAAAGCGCCAATGGCAGCTAACAGAAATTTTAATAAATTAATGCCCTGAGCGAGGCTTGAACCCGGGTCGCGCGGATGACTCTCAGTTTAACGGCCAGCGCTCTCTCCACTGAGCTACGGAACCCCCCAGTAGAAAGTTTGAAAGCTCCCTCTGTCTGCTTGTCTTGTATGATAAGTCGACTTCTGACATGATAATTACAGCCATGTTTTATGATGCATATCCCTACGATTTCCTTTTACTTCGCATCACACGCTCACAATTTCAAATTTGCCTAGAACCTGGAATGGGCTCCCTGTTGCTCTCTGCCTGGTGCCAAGAGGTCACACCACCATATGTTTCTTTCTCACTTAAAAACTGCCTTATTTAGCCGTTGTTGGACTGGGAGCGCTTCTGAGTAGGTATTCTTGAAGGTGCGCTATAGCATATAAAAAGCCAATAATTATAATTATTATAATAATAATAAATTAGCCTAAACCTGCGTGGGCTAATTAATGCAAGAATTCAAGCCGATTTTGCCTTGCAAATAGGCCTATTAATTTCATAGACCGATGAGTAACGAGACCTCAAATCCGCAACACATAGCTAGCCTAATGAGTGAAGTAACCTACAGTGCACTAAGGTAGCGCAAAATAATCTGTTTAGGCCTATTAGTAGGCTACGAGATCCAGCTACTTTGCGTCGAATTCACTGACCAACATGATTTCTTCATTGATTTGCTCGCGTTCATATCTTCATAAAGAGACGTGTTTAAAGTTATAATACATCTTAGGCATACAGGGTAGGCATACACCCTCTTAATATTAATTTTTTTATTCGCCATTTTTATTAAACGCAGGCTACGTGTAACGTTCTAACATAGAATAACAGTATAGACATATATATATATATATATATATATACATATATATATGTGTGTGTGTGCGTGCGTGCGTGCGTGCGTTGGTCGGCGGCGGACAATAAAATACCGAAGGGCGTAGGCCTACACGCAGCTGTTTTGCAAAGCCGACTTCGATGAAACAAAATAATTTCGCAGTCTCACGCGTAGGCCTACGCGGTAGATCGCATAAGTTAGAATTGGCAGGCCTATATGTCTCAGTCCGTTTCGTAAACACACTATAAAAAAGTTGAGAAAAACTGCTTTAATGCTGTACTAGTCTCACGAGTAGGCTAAGTCCATTTGTTTGAAAGTGAAAAAGTTAGGGGTTCTTGTGTTTCAAGTCGGTTTAAGTCGACCTGTGTAGGCCTATAAAATGTAAATGTACATTGTAAATATAATCAGATTTTTACATAGCGGCCGTCTCATGGCCTCGACCCTGAGGGTGAGATCCTTCACCACCGCTCGCCCGCTTGAATGGACGCCATGCCATTTAGGTCCCCGTGGACCAAATGCTAGCCCGAGATTTTGAATCTCTGAAATAGCCACCTTCGGGATTCGAACCGCGGCCCTCACGCTCTCTTCCACAGACGCGGGGCCGCCAGCTCTCTTACCGATGTAGCTAGCGTGGACTAAAACAACTGCAAGTGAGTTCCCTCAACAAAATTGGACTTGGGATCAGTTCAGCTGCGGTGAGCAGAAACGACTCGACTGATCTTGGATCGATGAACGACTGGGGTCGACTTATTGGGATCGACTTCTAGGTCTAACCCAGCTATATCTTAGGCCTATAGTAACTGTCTGTCTGTCTGTCTTTCTGTCTATCTGTCAAAAAGCCTGTCTAGATTGAAATTGTGAGCGTACGTGTGATGTGAAGTAAAAGGAAATCGTAGGGATCTGCATCATAATGCATGGCTGCATGTATACGCTTAATGATAATATTTTTTTCACTTTACATTGTAGTAAGAACAGTCTAATCAAGAATTATAGTCTTAATTACTTGCTTCCTCAATTAAATACACTCTATTACACTGGTTTAGAATTTTCCTAAGCTTGATCCTCCCTTTGCTCTGCTTCTTCTTCTTCTTTCCCTTCAGGCTAGGATTATTCCCTCTGGCGAGGGGTCAGCCTCCCTTTGCTCTGCTATGCGTCACAAAGCCAGCTGTAGCCCAGAGCCGTTTTAAGGCATAGGCCCGCGAGGCCCGGGCCTAGGGCCCCGCGCAACAGGGGGGCCCCGCGGCGACCCAAAATGCTACATTGCATAACAAATTAGCAACATGTTATACGAACTTTAACGTGTGCTAAGCTTAAATTTATTTTACACAGTACACTTGTAATACAAAGATTGATGTGCTCTAGCTGTGTATAGGCCTAGGTTCTTCTATCAATATTAATAAACGTAACAAAATGACACACATGCCCATAGAAGGCATGAATAGAGTACCGGCACTCTATATCTGAGACTGAGAGTTTGAGACGGGAATCGGGTTACGTTCAGTGTTTAATCTAAGCATCTCCCAGTGTGGAAGGAACTTCACCCAGAAATGACTACCCAAAACATTTGACCAAATTATAAGTTTGAATTGCTGCTTAAATTATTGTATAATACACGAACTCTAGTAATATACCGTGATATTATTTACTATTGTATGATATTATGACGATAAAATCTATTAATGTAATAATATGATACAATCATCTTACAATGAGTATAATTTACTAAGTACTATTTTTGTAAAACCAATTTTCGACTTTTTAGTGCTACCTTTCAAATTTAAAACTGTCGAAATTTAAAAAGGTTTTGTTACTTGAACACTTAGTAAAACAGCATCATTAGGCCTACTACATGACTTCCAGATTTTGGCGGTTCTTCCTTGGTTTGTGTAACATTTGTGGCAATTCCGAGAACTGTAGGCCTATCCTCCATGGTCAACAATACAAGCCTTTTTAGCAACGCGCGGGAATAAGTCAATTCCAATGCAAGAAAGTAGGTCTTATATAATTATAGCTGTTGGAATAATGATACACATTCTAGATGGCGCTAGCATAGATGACTGTAGATGACTCTATATAATTTAGTCTATGTTATACGTCACTTCCTTCTTCTCCTCCGTTCCGTGTTTTGTGCTAGTAGTTAAGATGACATGTGACAATCTTTATCTCCTTTAATCGTGAATAAAGCTCTGCATTCCAACAGGTTATGTGCCCAGGTCGAACGCAGGACGACTGGTTAATTCCCAGGACGACTGGTCGACTAATATTTTTCGAGTTTTCTCGTTAATTATCCGAGTCGATAGAAGCTGAAGTTTCTTCTTGGTCTCGCGTCAAAATGGCGGCATTGGAAGAACTACAGCAGCAAGTTTTGAGAATTCAGGAGAAAATTAGCACAGGAACAGGTAAAGTAGCGACAACAGTTACTACAAATTCCGTCGGAGGTTTACCGGAAGCGAAGCATCTTGATGGCAAAAATTATGGTGATTGGAAATTCTGGATGCAAAATTTCTTAATTGACGCTGGTTTATGGCGCTGTGTTTCGCCAAAAGAGGGCCAGACTGTTGATCCGGATTTGGACTTACGTGCGTTAGCCAAAATCAATCTCAGCCTAAAACCCTGTTCGACCAGAGTCACGAAGAAATGCCAGACTGCGAAAGCTGCTTGGGACGCATTGAGAGGTGAATATGAGAGCACTGCTCTTGTTCGTCTGATTGGACTGTATTCCAGTTTGTTTAAGACAAATTTTGAGAACTTTCCTTCGATGCAGCAGTATGTAGATCACATTTTGTCAATTGCAGAACAATTGGAATCAATTGGTCAACCTTTTCAGGACAATGTTGTTGGAGGCATAATTCTTGGAGGTCTTCCAGATCAGTATAGGCCTTTAATATTAGGCATCCAAGGATCAAAGCAAGACACAACAGTTGAGTTTGTAAAAAGTCTTTTGCTTCAGGACAGTGTTAAGGAGCTAGGAGCAAGTACGACTTCGGTTGCAACTCATTCAGCATTTTCAATGGGCAGGTCTCAAATGAGCAGGTCCCACAAGGGCATGTCCCAGATGAAAAGTAAGCCAAAAGGACCACGTTGTTTTGAATGTAATGATTTTGGTCATATTCGTTCGCAATGTGAGAAGGTCAAGGTTAAACCACATAAGAATTCAGCCAACGCGAATTTTGGTGCTGTGTCAGCCCAAACGAATTTTTCAGTTTCATCGGTGCAGCCTACCTCGATAAATGATGATTGGTATCTTGATTCAGGTGCCACGGTACATCTAACATCTCGACTTGACTTGCTTAAGAATTTTTCTTCAGATTCTAGTCAAGAGGTTGGAATTGCAAATGGAACAAAGTTAAAAAGTACTGGAATGGGAACATTATCGATTCCGTTGTCAACAAAGAAAACAATGGAAATTTCAGATGTTGTTCATGTACCAGATTTGGCTATAAATCTCTTAGCAGTTAACAGAATTGCTCAGGAGGGTAAAACTGTTTTGTTTGACAAGAAAGGCTGTCGCATAGTTAATCAGCAGGTGAAGGTCAATCCAAAAAGTGTCATTGGAACTGCCACAGAAGTCAATGGACTGTATCGTTTGAACTGTAAGCAATCTCGTATGTTTGCTGCGCTGTCAACGAACTCTGTAAACTTATGGCATCGTCGCCTTGGACATCTTAATCGGCCTTCTATGCGCCTACTTCGAAGCACTATGTCTTCAGGTGTTCAGTCTGAAGGGACGGCAACTATTCCCTGTGAAGTTTGTGTGAAAGGCAAACAGCATCGCAAACCGTTCAAGAAAACAGGAGCCAAACGAGCGAAGCACGTTCTTGGTCTTGTTCATTCTGATATTTGTGGTCCAATGCATGTTTCATCAGTTGGTGGAGCACGGTATTTTCTGACATTGATTGATGATTTCACGAGACACTCGGTTGTCTATTTTCTGAAATCAAAGACTGAGGTACTGGAGAAGTTCAAGGAGTACAAATCTCTTGTTGAGAATCAGACTGGTAAACGTATCAAAACTCTTCGAACAGATAATGGTACTGAATATGTCAATGAGAATTTTCTGAGTTTCTTACGACGTTGTGGAATTCGTCACGAAACCACGATTCTGTATACTCCTCAGCAGAACGGAGTTGCTGAACGTCTGAACAGAACTTTGGTAGAACGAGCTCGAACAATGATTCTAGAATCCGGAGTCAGCACAGATTTTTGGGCAGAAGCAGTAAATACAGCCAATTATCTGAAGAATCGGTCACCTACAAAAGTCTTACCAAATATGACACCTCAAGAGGCATGAACAGGAGAAAACCCTGACTTAAGCCATCTTCGTGTTTTTGGTTGCAAAGCTTTGGTGAAAATTCCTGAAAATAACCGCAAGAAATGGGACTCTAAGTCAAAAGAGTACATCTTCGTTGGTTACTGTGAAGAAAGCAAAGGTTACAGAATGCTTCATCCTGTTACAAAGAAATGCACTCGATCCAGAGATGTTGTTTTCTTTGAATCTCAGTTTCCTGTTCGACATTCGTCTTCAGATGATCCTTTTCCAGATGTTGCGGATGACAACTCATCGCAAACTGTCACTTCAGACATTCATAATCAACAGCAGTTTCAGAATACCCAAACTCATGTTGAAGTGGGGGAGTCTGACGGTTCAAAGGAGTTTGGTGGATCAAAGACTAATCTTACTGATGGCTCGAACACTGGCTCGGAAATAAACTCTGTGGAAGAAGATTCTGGTGGATCAAATATTTCAGTGGTCAATAAGGACATAACTGATGATGGAGAAGTGATACGAGACACATTTGAGAGGCCAAAAAGAACTCGTATTCCAAATAAGCAAATATTCAATGAGAATTTTGTTGTGCATCAAGCTACATTGTGTAAAAGTACTGATCCAGCAACTGTTGAAGAAGCACTTACTTCTCAATATGCAGAAGAATGGAAACGTGCAATGGAAGAAGAAATTCAGGCACATGTTGAAAACCAGACATGGACATTATCTGATGTACCTACTGGGAGAAAAGCAATTAAGTGCAAATGGGTCTTCAAAACAAAGCTGAAATCTGATGGTACAGTTGAGCGTTACAAAGCTCGTTTAGTGGCTAAAGGATGTTCACAAAAACCAGGCATTGATTATGAGGAAACGTACTCGCCGGTTGTACGTTATACTTCCATTCGTCTTCTGATGGCATTGGCTGCAAAATACGACCTTGACATTGATCAAATGGATGTCACAACAGCATTTTTGCATCCTGAGCTCGAAGAAGAAATTTACATGGAATTGCCAGGTGGTTTTCGGCTGAATGGTAAAACTTGTCGACTAAAGAAGTCAATTTATGGTCTGAAGCAAGCAAGCCGAGCCTGGAATAAGAAATTGGATAAGTTGTTGAAAGAACTTGGATTTGTGCAATCAAATTTTGACACTTGCATTTACTACAGATGTGAAAACGGAAAGATCTTAATCATTGCAGTGTATGTTGATGATCTTTTAATTCTCTCGAACAACAAGGAGGAGAAACAGAATTTGAAAGCAGATCTAATGAAACGTCTCAAGATGAAGGATCTTGGAGAGGCACACTATTGTGTGGGCATTCATATCCAAAGAGATCGTGATACAGGAACGATATCACTTGATCAAGAGAAATATATTGAACAAGTGCTCAACCGCTTCAATATGACTGAGTGCAATGGGGTTTCAACTCCACTTGATCCGAATCAAGATTTGTTTGGAGAAGAATTTCTTCCTAACAGTCAACAGCAAGAAGAAGAAATGAGAAACATTCCTTTTCAAGAAGCTGTGGGTAGCCTTATGTATGCAGCACAGGCTACAAGACCAGACATCGCATTTGCAGTGGGGGTCATGAGCAGATTCAATAACAATTATGGAAAAACTCATTGGGTTGCAGTGAAAAGAATCTTTAGATATCTTCGGCAGACTGCAAGTACCAAACTAGTGTACAAGAGAACCAATGAAGATTTGATTGGGTTTTGTGATTCTGACTGGGGTGGTGATAAAAGAGATCTGAAATCAACCACAGGATACACTTTTGTTTTAAGTGGTGCCGCAATAAGTTGGAACTCAAAGAAACAACCAACAGTTGCAAAGTCAACAACTGAAGCAGAGTACATGGCTTTAAGCATGGCTGCTGCAGAAGCTATCTGGTTAAAGGGACTTCACAAAGAACTTGTTCCTCAAGCTTCAGATGTCGTGGAGATTTTCTGTGATAACAAAGGGGCGATTGATCTTGCTAGAAATCCCGGATATCGACCCAAGACCAAGCACATTGCTGTGCAGCATCACTTCATTCGAGACAGAATTGCAATTGGAGACATTCTGGTTAAACAGATTGAAACAACAAACATGGTTGCTGACTGTTTAACGAAAGGACTGTGTAAAGATTTGCATAACAAATGCATTTCTGGGATGGGGTTAGAAAAATAACACTAACCTAATTTTCTGAGTGTGTATAAAGTGGGGGTGTTGGAATAATGATACACATTCTAGATGGCGCTAGCATAGATGACTGTAGATGACTCTATATAATTTAGTCTATGTTATACGTCACTTCCTTCTCCTCCGTTCCGTGTTTTGTGCTAGTAGTTAAGATGACATGTGACAATCTTTATCTCCTTTAATCGTGAATAAAGCTCTGCATTCCAACAATAGCCTAGATCTGTCTGCAGTTATTCGTTAGGCTACTAGGCCTATTATGCTGTTGGCCTAATGGTCCAGAAGCAGCAGAACTGAGTTGCTGAATTTGATACGTCAAGAAATTATGATTGTAATAATAATTATATTAATTTTATTGAAACTTTCAACCACTCTTGTAATCAGCACTGAAATAATAATCTGTAATTTTGCTTAGATCCCAGCTTACAATGCTGCATGTGGCCTATCATTACAATGTGGAAACTGAATAAGGAATTATTATAATTGCAAGAACAATCATAGAAGTCTTAGACTAGGCATGTCAGCACTGCGAATGTTGAGCAATTTTTTAAAGATGGCAGCTTAAAATGCAATGTGAAAATTCAACAATTTCTGACTTCATGGAGGGACACATTCGAACATTCCTTTCCCATAGCCCTCCCGTCTCGGCGCTACACGTCTCGAGCAATCGACCGACAAAAATGTGTGTGTAAATACTTGTTCTCCGTCCCCAGAAACCTTGATTTGGCTAGAGTAGATTAGACTTGTGGATATGTTTAGGATTAGGGTTTGTGCCTAGGGCCCCAAAACTCCTTAAAACGGCCCTGCTGTAGCCTATCTTAGGCTGTCTATAGCCAGGGATGGGCAAATTACAGGGCAACATGTAATTGAATTACAAATTACCAATTACTGGAGAAAATGTAATTGAATTACAAATTACAAATTGCTTTTGACTCAGAGCCTCAAATTACAAATTACAAATTACGTAATTTCAATTACATCAATTACAAATTACTTTAGGGCTGAAATCATTGGAATAAAAAAACTCAGGCAGGAAGTGCATGCCTTTTTTCTTATTTCTATGTGTATTATTATTTCTTGTGTTAGAAAAATTAATGTCTATTTAAATGTCTTTAAGAAGCACCAGCTATTCAAGCAATTAAAGCCTAAGCCGTCTGTTGGGCCTTACAGTCATGCCTCTAAAAACTAAAGAGCCTCTCTTCTATTGCAGACCAAGGCATGGCAGAATTAAATTGTATAAGCAATTTGTTAGCAGTTGGCTAGCAATGAAGCACTGCTAGTTCCATTTCTGTCATCTTCTATATGCTGCAAGATTTCTAAATCGTTTTTGTTTCTGCTGGTCGACTTTGTGGTCACTGCACGCTGCACACTAAAACCATAAAGTTCTTCATCTTCCTCTACTTCTTTATGACCACTAGATTCTCAATATTTTGTTCGCTGCTGTTGGCATTTTCAAATATTGTTACTAGCAATTCGTATATATTCTTTTAGTTTGATCTGCAATTTGTACAGGCAGCCAGCATAACTTAAAAATGGGTGAGTCACTGTTGCAAGGATCGCTTGATTCACCAAAGAATCTTAGCATAGTCACATCCAAAGTAATTTGATTTTGAGAAATGTAATTGAAATTACAAATTACAGGGGAAAATGTAATTGAATTACAAATTACAAATTACTTTGATTCAGAACTGCAAATTACAAATTACCAATTACAATTGTAATTTAAATTACGTAATTTCAATTACACAATTAAATTACTGCCCATCCCTGTCTATAGCCTACTATAGGCCTATATGTAGTAGGCTACACACCTCCATAAAAGAATAGCCCTGGGATTGGCTTTGTTCAGCCAAGTTGACCCCACTCGACCCTAAAATGAGTTGAAGTGGACGATTTGGAGCCAAACTACTTGATGTGACATGGCTGAAAAACTGAGTACGAGGCAGACTGTAAAAGTTAGAAATAGCAGGACTGTGTTTCGTTCATTTTTTGCGAAAGTGATACGTAGGCTACAACTACGGTACAAGACTTCGTATATATATAGGCCTATATATATTCGTTTTATTGACAAAATAACCAATCGACATAACGCGACAGTTAACAAGCACAAAGGAGCAGCGGATAAAGCCTAGTAGCCTTATTGGTTTTATTGGTTAGTTCGAATGGATTTTCCAGGGAGTCTATCGAAGAAAAATTTGCGAAGAACATGATTGTTGTCTATAATAATAGCTGCAAAGAGTGCAGCATCAGCAGTCTCAGCCATAATGACTGCTTTGGGGGAGTCGGATGGGAGGAATCGTGTGATGACTTATGATAGATGCAGTTTTGCTTGTGTCTCAAGTCGGGTTAAGTTGACTTGTGGGCAATAAACAAATAAATTTAATTGTCATCATAATAATGATAATAATGCATCGTCGTCGTCAGGATCGTCATCGTAGAATTAGGCCTAATCATTGACATCATTATGATCGTCGCCGTCGCCATCATCATCGCCATCCCACCACCATGGTGCCACCACCATCGTCGTCGTCGTCACCATCTCCATTGATAAAAGGAGGTCGCTTTACATCGTTGGTTCTCGCTAGAGGCAGCCTCAGGTATTATAAACCGATCGTGTAGCTTTTGTTCCCGCGATCTACCTTACTGGTCTTGGTGCGATTTACCCATTCTAAGCGGACGAGTAAAGCGCTCTGGTCTTCTTCTTCAGCCGCTGAAAGAATCAAGTGGCAGACAATGATGATAGTGGCAGACGCCGGTTGACGCCTCGGTTGACGCGGCGCCGCATTGGCGACCAAATTGCAATAGTGCTTCTAATCATAATGGGATCAACAATAATTGATAAAAGAATAGGATGTGTTTTAGAGCTGACTTGAGAAATGTGAAGCACTGGATTCAAGCTGGGTTTGCTGGGTTTCAGTTGACATCCGGTTAATTAGGTTGAAAGCAAAGAATGATTTGCTAGATGTGATAAATTGGAGCACAACAATTCTTCTGCAGGTCAATCTGCTTTGGCCTACTATAGTTTCGTTTGTATGCTGCTAACGTCCGTCTTGCATTTGCAAGATCTGCAGTTAGAGGATTAATGAAAGAGGAAAGGAGAGAAAATAATGGATTTGGCAGTTCTGCTTATTTTCTTAGGATCGATTGTTGAAGGTAAGCAAAACATATGAGAACGGTTTATAGCCGACTGAAACACGGTCATGTGTGTGTAATGTAATGCATTGCAAATTTTCGAGGATTTCGCAGCGCCCACCAAAGCCACGTCATAGCCATGCAGATTATTCACCGGCGCGAAATGCAGTATGACAGTATGACTATAGCATTATACTATTAGGCTTTGTAGCCTATCGGCCTATAGTTGAAATTGTCATTATTAAAACTCTGCATGCTGAGTCATATCGGAGTGAGGATTTTTTAATCACACGCTGTGTGAGATTGAACAATAATTATTGGCGCTGTGTAAGGTTTGATGGCAAACGGGTATATGTGGATGAAATTATTGGGCAGAGACTGTGTGTATAGGCCTATATGATGGATGGATGTGGATGGATGGTTGGTTTGGAGGCTACGGGTTCGATTCGTGTAGGAAAAAGGATCACAGCAAAAAATTGCATTCAGGAATCTGCTCAGACTTCTGTGTGGAGTTTTTTGCACAGTCCGTCACCTGGTAATGGGGGGGGGGGGGTCAGCTATAAACAGCTCAATCACCCTATGTATGGGAATTCATCGCTCAATGGATATACGAAAGTGAACTTTTTTACGACCGAATGCTGAATTATGTTGCAAGTGATGTTTCATCACCAGTTCAATTGTTCTTATAAGGATGATCTTGAACGTCATCGATTGTACGTGGTTGCATTTGCTATGCGTTGTCTTCAAACGGTGGCGCTATATAAACGATGACATTATTATAAGGATGAAAGATCAATTTGATGAGATTAGAAACCAATGAACGATATATATATATATATATATGTGTGTGTGTGTGTGTGTGTGTGTGTGTGTGTGACGACGAGAACGAGATGAAACATCAATGTTGGAGTTAGCTAATTTGTCGGTGATGCGATTGAAACGGTCCACACGGTGCATCACGCACTACACGTAAATATAAGTTGGATTGTATGCTTTTAGGGCATATATAGGCTGCTGCATCTGTAGGCCTAATACATGGGACATATAATTATGTCACAATAACAATTACGGTGATATAAGTATATATAGCAGTGTGACTTACACTACATAATCATTACATAGTAGACAATACGCTGTACCAGATGTGGATGTTTGGTGGGTCAGAGGTCAGAGGACAGAGGACAGAGGACAGATGGAGGGGGGTCTAAGAGGGAGAGGGGAGAGTTGGAAGAGGGACAGATGCTGATCCCTCGACCTATACTCGAGACAACTTATTATTTCGAAGCGCACATAATTACCAGAAGCTGAAAACTAATTATCAGAAGCTGAAAATGAAAGCGCAGAACAGAGATGAATGGAGACGTCAAACATTCGAACCTGCCTAATGGCAGAGCACGGAAAAGAAGAAGATATATAAACTCTTTCGGACAACCATTCTGAGTACAACTGGCTCGCTTGGCTACACCGGTAAGGTCGAAGGCCGCGCGCCTGTACGCAATTCACTCTGTGAAAGAGCGTGCGGGCCGCGGTTCGCTTCCCGAAGGTGGCTATTTCAGAGATTCAAAAATCTCGGGCTAGCACGGTCCGTCCACGGGGACCTAATGTAGGCTAGGCCTATTGTATATAAGCATTTATAAAGCGCTTCTTACTGACTAACTATTCAGATGCGCTCTCAGGTTGACAGCCCCGAAGAAATAAGATGTCTGTCTGTCTGTCTGTCTGTTTTACCTTCTCCCTCCATCATTCCCATTCTTCTTCTTCCCTCTGTCTTCATTCCGATCTATTGTCTGCCCATACACCGTCCTACCGCCGTTGTTCTTTTGTTTGCCGAAGTGGACAGCTGCTGGAGAGAAAGAGAGATGGTTTAATAGACGATGGAAATGCAAATCAAGATGGCCGCCGCTTCTTCTTCTTCTTCTTCTTCTTCTTCTTCTTCTTCTCATGAGTCCGGCAATAGGTCGTCACCGCCATCCGTCCGCGAATTCGTAGAACATACATGGATACGAGTCGAAGGCTTTAATTACCCAATAGGGAAGCGAGTTATAAATGGCGTGACCCGATTTGTAACTTTCGTACGTAAGTAAGTAAATATTCTTATTAAATGCAATTGGTTTAGAAATATTATTTTTCAGTGTCTCAAATTTTGATTAAATGGATACGAACGAAGCGCGTTTAGAAATTTTAGTAATTAGTCCTAATGATTATTCAAGTAACGTGAAATAAACATACGCGCTGCGCAGAAGGTTCATTGTAGGCCTAATCGATGGCCAGACGAAGTGCATTAGCGTGCGCGGCATAGGATCAGAGGTTGCCCCTAAGATAGTCAAAAGTCGTCCATTTGCCAGAGAAGTTGCATTGATGAAAATAACTCGTGATAAATCGAAAACAGGTTGCTGATGGCCTCGCTGCAAAAATAGACCGAGGAAAAGAGCGTCTCCTGAATGAAGTTGCATTGATGAAATTAATGCTTTTAAAAATTGAAGATGGACACACGAAACAATCGCGTTGCTAAATAGAAACTGGATTGATAAAAATCTTCTTGCTAAAATTGGAGCTGGTACGCTGAAAATAACGTTGTAGTAACGGAAACCGGAATAAGTATTTTTATACCTGAAATAGAAGCTGGATTGATGAAAATATTCTTGCTTAAATTTGAGCCTGGTTGGTGAGAATGTTTCTTTGTATGCCCTATATTGGAATTTAATTGATGAAAATAACTGTTGGTTGAACAGAGGCTGGAATTATGAAAATATCGCTTGATAAATGGAGGCTGGATTAAGATATTTTATGACTGGAATGCAAGCTGGCATGATGAAACAAACACTTGAGAAATGGAATCTGGATGAAGATTCCTTATAGGTGAAATAGAATCTGGATTAACGAAAGTAACGCTTAAGAAATGGAAGCAGGACTAATGATAAAACGCTTGTGAAACGAAACTGGATTAGGGCATTTTTATATCTTAAATGGAAGCTGGATCAAGGTAATTTTATATCTGAAATAGGAGCTAGATTAATGATAAACGCTTAAGTAATCGAAACTGGAATCAGATATTTTTACGCCTTCAATGGAAGCTGGATGAAGGTATATTTATATCTGAAATAGAAGATGGATCGATGAAAAATGCTTGATTGATAGTCGCTTGATAAAAGAAAGCTGGATATACGGCTTTACAGCTTAAATAGAAGCTGGATGCATGTTGAAATACACGAATGAAAATCAACAGTCCAGTTTCCATTTATCAAGCGTTATATACCTCAATCCTGCTTCTATTTCACCTATAAGGAATCTTCATCCAGCTCCATTTTCCAAGCGTATTTTTTTATTAATCCAGCTTCCACTTCACATATAAAATATCTTAAGCCAGCTTCCATTTTAGATATAAAAATACCTTAATCCAGCTTCCATTTCAGATATAAAAATACTTTAATCCAGCTTCCATTTTAGATATAAAAATACCATAATCCAGCTTCCATTTTAGATATAAAAATTCCTTAAACCAGCTTCCACTTCAGATATAAAAATACTTTAATCCAGCTTCCATTACACAAGCGTTTTTCATTAATCCAGCTTCCATTTATCAAGCGATGATTTTCAAAAATCCAGCCTCTGTTCAACCAACAGTTATTTTCATTAATTCAGTTCCAATATACGCAGAAACATTTTCACCAATCAGGCTCCAATTTAAGCAAGAATATTTTCATTAATCCAGCTCCAATTCAAGGACGGGCATTTTCATCAATCGAGCTTCTATTTCAAGTAAAAATACAAACTTTTTCCTGTTTCCATTTCTCAAGCGTTATTTTCATCAATCCATCTCCAATTTAATCAGGAAGATTTTCATCCATCCAGCTCCAAGTTAAGCAAGAACATTTTCATCCGTCAAGCTCCAAGGTAAGCAAGAACAGTTTCATTCGTCCAGCTTCAATTTACGGATTAAACGCTCTTTTCCTCGGTCTTTTTTGCAGCGAGGCCATCACCAACCTGTTTTCGATTTAGAATTAATTACTAAAATTCTAAACGCGCTCCGTTCTTATCCATTTCATCAAAATTTGCGCTACTGAAATATAATAATATTACTAAACCAGGTATTTTTTTGAATACTACCTTGTGAAATATGATTATATTTATCAGAATATATTTACTTACTCGCGTACGAAAGTTACAAATCAGGTCACGCTATTTATAACTCGCTTTCCTATTGGGTCGTCGGAGCCTTGGACTCGTATCCATGTATGTTCTACGAATTCGCCATCCGTCCAGTCATTCTCTTCAGCCATGCTGTGCTTCATAGCAGGAAAGGAAGGCAGCCAGAGAGGATTTCAAAAGGAACAGATGGATGAACGACGGGTGGGTTGGGGTGGGGGTAGAATGGAGGATTAACTTACATCAAGATCCTGATTTATTTGTCTGGTCGTAAATGAATGGAAACCAAGGGTAGGCCGATCAGGTTTCCCACCGTGTTCTTAACCTAATTGCTGTCTGTCCGTCAGTCTATCTGTCTGTCTGTCTGTCTGTGTATCTGTCTGTGTGTCTGTCTGTCTGCAGTCTATTTTCAAAGTCTAATTGTCGCCGTTAGTCATTAACAGACTGGAATCACCGCGATCCATGCAAGGCATCGCCTTCCCATGCTCCGCCTCTCCCTTCTGCTCTTCTTCTGTTCCTCCCTTTCTTCACTGGTAACTCTTCCTTAGTTTTTTGCAGAAATCTGGGGCGAAGCATGATCACGTGATAACGTGAAATAAGCCGAGATCGTGCAGAGAGCAAGGAAGGAAGAAAGGAAGAAGGAGGGTGGAAGAGAGAAGAAGTGGAAGAGGAAGAGGAAGAAGAGGAGGAAAAGGAGAAGAGGGGTGTGAAAGATGCATTATGCTGATGTGGACAGCAAGACAGACGTATACAGACAGACAAGCCAGCCAGCCAGACAGACAACCATCCATCCATCCATCCATTCATCCATCCAGCATGCATTTATTTATTTATTTAACCCATCTAATTTATGAATTATTTATCTACGATTTGGTTGTTTTCTGCTTATGTATTGTGTATTTGAAAAATAGATAGGTAAGTACTTTGATTGATTTTATTTGAGGTTGTGTGATTGGGGCGTTGTGGTGGCGCTGTTGCTTTGGATGCGAAAGGAGTGAGTAGCAATGATCGATCCGATTGATCCTGTATTCTCCACCTGGTGACATTCGTCATTTCCAATTCTCCATCATCAAAGAATCTCTTACATGATCCGTCGATTCCAGTTCTCCATTCATCGCTCACTTCTTCTTTCCGATTTTGCTGTGATCTGGAAAAGCGATTAACCCTGTATCGCATCTCGATATAATTCATTGCATATGTTTCCACTCGATTCGCTTATCTTTCCAGCACTTAGAGTCTCGTGCAGTTCGTCCAGAATCCAGACATGTCGTTGATCTCCTGCTGCTGGTCGATATTTTAATCTAGTCTAAAGTTGACTCTAAACGCAATCGTACAAACTGTGACTTGCAGGTCAGTAGCGGGAAAGCCAGAATTAAATCGGATCTGATGTTCTGATTAATAATCACAGTGATTGTCATTAATAAGAAAAAATACATTAAATCTTTTCTTTTGATTGTTTACATAACTAAACTAAAACTAAACGTGTTTTTGAAACTTAAACTCAACGAAGTTGAAAATTATGTTACAACCAAACTGGAAAGTTAAATCAAAACTAAAACTGAATCTGATAAGTGAACTAAAACGTAGACAACAAATTCGAGTATTTATATGCAATAGGCTACTATGTATGCAGGCCATGTATGAATGCTTGTAGGCCTTATGCATGTATTTATGGTTTACAAGGTTGGACATTTTCCGACTAAGCACCTTTAAATGTTGATACACACGCACACACACGCACACACCCGCATATCTTGCTACACAAAGGGTGTCCCGTTGGAAAAACTCTCCAACCGGTTCTTATTTTAGTCGTTCCCTGTGGGATGCATGAGCGGGATAGTATTTAACGGGTTATGTTTTTGTGAGCGCCTTCTAGGGATGACTAAACTCTGTGGAGCCATGACTCTGCCGTCGTCGGTCTCTCGTCTTTTGTTCTGGCCAATCGGCGTCCGTGTCATTAGGTCATAAATTCTCCCATTCACACCAATTAATTATGGATCCCGCTTCATGTGGCTGAGTCAGCCGACCGAGTAGGTAAGCAAGCAAGCAAGCAAGCAAGCAAAGGCGTTTGTGTCTGTTTCGTTTGATCATACGTTGATCCGAATATTTTTGTAAACAGCTGAAGATTCTGAATAAACAGCAACAGTGAATGACAATAGTTGGATCAAAGAGAATATTATTTTGTATATGTGGAATGAATGGATGGATGAATAGAGGAAGGGAGGGAGGAATGGATTGATGGATGGATGGATGGATGGAGGCATGGATGGATTGGTGGATGGATGGATGGTTGGTTGGAGGATGGATAGATGGATGGATGGATGTGCGGATGAAGTGGAGGTCAGAGTATGGCAGAAGGAATGGGTGGAAAGCATGGAGGTCCAAGGAGGAGGAGGAGGAGGAGGAGGAGGAGGAGGAGGAGGAGGAGAAGGAGAAGGAAGAGGAAGATTGCATAGACAGACTGTCGCTGTAATTGAGTCTGCTCTCTGAGGAGGAACGACCGAGTAATCCGATTAAGTCTCCGACGACAACCGAAGCAGAATCTGACAGCAGTCACTACTCGTCTGTCTGGGAGGGGGGGATTGGGTGACAAATGGGGGAGATGTCTCCGAATGAACAATAACTGTGGGGTTGGGTGACTATCGGTGAGTTTTTGAGTGAATGGGTCGGTGGGCGGTGGTGGCGCCCAGATTTCAGTTGAGGGGGGGGCAGGCTGAATTCCCGCGGAGGAAATTTTCCATTTTCAGCCGCCAAAATTTATGACGACTTTTTTGAGTCATTTGGTCGAAATCTCGTCCATATGGTCTCAGCTTTTAAGGGGGGGGCTGATCATGGAAATGTTTCATTTTTACATGTAAAATAACCGGATGGTCTTTGGGGGGGGGGGTTAGCCCCCTAACCCCCTCTAGTGCCGCTACTGTCGGTGGAGGATGGGTGAATGTGTGAGTGAATGGGTTGGGGAATGGGTGGGTTGGTGAATGGGTGGGCAAGTGAATGGGTAAGTATATGGGTGGGGAATGGGTGGATGAGTGACTGAGTGAATGGATGGGTAAGTGAAAGGGTGAGTGTATGGGTAGGTGAGTGAATGGGTGGGTAAGTGAATGGGTAAGTAAATGGGTAGGGAATGGATGGATGAGTGAGTGAATGGATGGGTAAGTGAATGGGTGAGTGTATGGGTAGGTGAGTGAATGAATGAGTAAGTGAATGGTGGATTGCTGGATATATGGGTGGCAACTGGGTGCTTGCATGGATGTGTGAGTGAGTGATTGGTTATATTTGCGGGTGGGTTGTTTGGTGGGTTAGATTGACATGATGATGATAGCACGATGAACAGCGTTACATGTCGGCTACTGAGTCTGAAGCAGAATGTTACTATGGCTACCAGCTTATATAGACGTCCAAAATACGAATGATACAGATTGTAGGAGAAAGTATCGGATAGGAATACGGAGGGGAGCGATGGAAGAGGGCGAGATGGATGAAGAGAAGGAAGGAGAGAGGGAAGACGAGAAGAAGAGGAGAGGGAGGAAGAGAGGAGGAGGGGAGAGTGAGGAGGGAGCAAAAGAAAAAGGAATAGGATAAGAGGAAAAACAGACCGAGGGCAGAAAGATCTGCAGTATCTGCTGCAGTTCTTCTGTTCGGTGCCAATAATTAGAATTAAGGCGCAATATAATTGGTTGAATACTAAACAGATCTTCTATACTGTTTTAAGAAGAAAGACAAAGACAGGCAGATAGACAGACAGACAGACAGACAGACAGACAGAGGGACAAACACAAACAGAGATTGATTGATGAGCGAAGGAGGGAGACCTTGATCCTTGAGCAAGTTTTCTCAGATGATAATTTATGTGGTGACTTTAAGTACATCTCGATGACCTTCTCCTCCTTTCTCTTTTCCATCGTCTTCCACCTGAACAGTCTTTCCTTATCACAACCGCACTCCTCTCTTCCGCTATGCCCCCCCTCCT
>OX457042.1:41226130-41231130 GCA_949752735.1 Lumbricus terrestris
GGCGGCCAGAATCTTAAAATAGCTATAACTGAAGTTATGTCTGCAGTGGAATCATGATTTCAGGGTCTAAATCAACATTTTCGGGGTCAAGGAATGCAATGGAAGCAAGGTAACATATGTGGCATTGCACGGAAACCAAGATGGCGGACAAAATGGCGGACAAAATCTTAAAATGGCCATAAGTGAAGACATATATGGAACTAAATCATGATTTCAGGGTCTAAATCAACATTTTCGAGGTCAAGGCATGTGATCAAACCAAAGTCACATATATAGCACTGCCTGGAAACCAAAATGGCGAACAAAATGGCGGCAAGAATTTCAAAATGGATGTTAGTGAAGTCATGCATGCAATGGGAACTTAATTCAAATTTTTTGCTGGGTCTTTGCAAGATGGTATCTGAGACCTCTGCAGTTGAATTTACCTACAATGTTCCCTTATTTGACCAGATATGATCATTCAAATTATCACAATGACTTCAGGAAGTCTTAAACCAAGGAGTGTTCTTCAAAAGAACACTGACAAAATTATAGAGGAAGATTGGTACATCATGCAGTGCCTTTATTATTACATCGTATCAAGCTGACTGTCCCATGGATCTGGAAACACGATTGTGCCATGGACTTTTCTCAAAACCAATGGGATTGGATTCTCTCTGCAGAAGTAACTTGTCCAGTCCGAATTTCTATAGCAGAGGCATATCATTTGTTTATTTAGAATATTTTACGTAGTGCCTCTTTAAGGTGGGCTGCCCGGATTCGCTCCCGACTTAACCACAACTAAATACGACAGTTTTTAGATTCTTAAGGAACAGAGTGGAGTGACCCATGGGCATGCAATAAGCTCTGTGAAAGGGGTTGGCCATTCCCATTCTAGATTTTAGAACCAGCTACAGAGAATGAAAGGTGATGTCGAATAGCAGACCGCGAGTTAGCGGACCAGCTCAGCTTGGTCCGCTAACTGAAGAGTAGATCGACGCTGGACATCCGAGGTTGAAAAACAGAGTTCTTTCAGACATAGTTGGTCTATAGTCCATCAAGGCACTACCTAAGCAACACACAGAGCCTGCAGGCAATCCGCTGCAGGAAAGGGAGCCAATGCAAGACATCCCGCATATTGTATGAAACATGACCAAATTTTGCGATATGCCCATAATTCGCGCCACACAGTTCATCCGACCTGCTGCAGACAAATTATTGTAGGACAAGCAATGGTTCAAGCAATAGGGAACCTCCAAACGTGAAGACATTTGGTGACCTGCAGACAGATACAGTGGATACCTGTGTACAGGTAGCCTACTTTCGATTGGCTACAAGAGGGTTAATAATTATTGCCTTCGATAGATATAGTGGACATTGCTTCAAAAAGTGAAATCGTACAGAAAATTACCGCCACAACTCTGTCACTGTGTGGAGTCTTGAAATACTCCGTTGTCAGAAAATTGGATGACTGTTCTTGGTATGCTTGAAAGAACGACTGATCCAGCTTCATTCCTGTCCATTCAGCTCTGAGCAGCCACATTTGGAGATATGGACTAGAGGCGTTGCTGGTGGCTACGTGAAAAAAGATAAGGTGTTGGCCACTGCCGGGTCGTATGTGTTTGCTTTATATTTAACGGTGTTTTGTTGATGGCAGGAACATCAGCTCATCCAATTCACACAACTATGAAGAAATGATTGGCTTTCATGCTACAACTGGATGTGATTTGACATATTTAGCAGGAATTAGCTGAAAGAATGCATGAATAAACTTCTTGAAAGTTCCCACTTACTTTCTACATTTGGAACATTCCCTTATGAGCTCATTACCAAACTGTCAGTTTGGAAAGGCCTATTTTTACTAGATAATGATGTTCAGATATTATCCTCATCTTCATCGGATGGAGTGTGGTAGAAGAAAGTAATCTTTACCAGTGTGTACCAAAGCCACATTATAGAGTTTGTCTACAGCAAATCATGTGAAGTTAACAAATGTAGCATCAGACCCTGCTCCTATCGAAGTGCGATCTTGTCATGTGCAATCAGGTGCAATTGCATTGACAGCAACAAGGCCTGAATTGACTCTACGGTACCCTATATCCGTCAAGTCATGAAAAGTTGAAACTATTGATACGTCAAGTTATGAAACATTCAAGCATGCATACTGTATATACATAAAGCCTTCAATAGTTAAACTGCAGTGCAGTCATAGGCTACTAAAAATTTTCACTATAGGTATGACAATTTCACTGCATAACACTGCATACATGTGATTTTGTTGGAAGCATATGACCTGGAAATTACTAGTCCAGACTGAAATCTAGTCCCCATCGTATATGTTCAAGACATCACTCATAACCAGTTGAAGTTTTTGTCCACCATTTTGGTTTTTGGTTTTCTGGCAGTGTCACATAATATATTCCGTGCCGTTAATTTCACTTTCCTTAAGTAATGCCGAAAATTATCATTTACATTCTGAATTGATGTATTCATTAGATACAGAAATTCACTAACAGCCAATTCAAGAATCTGGCCGCCATTTTGACCGCCATTTTGGTTTCCAGGCAGTGCTATATATGTGACTTTGGTTTCATCACATGTCTTGACCTCGAAAATGTTGATTTAGACCCTGAAATCATGATTTAGTTCCATATATGTCTTCACTTATGGCCATTTTAAGATTTTGTCCGCCATTTTGTCCGCCATCTTGGTTTCCGTGCAATGCCACATATGTTACCTTGCTTCCATTGCATTCCTTGACCCCGAAAATGTTGATTTAGACCCTGAAATCATGATTCCACTGCAGACATAACTTCAGTTATAGCTATTTTAAGATTCTGGCCGCCATTTTGTCCGCCATTTTGATTTTCTTGCAGTGCTACATATGTGTATTTGGTTCCATTGTATTCCTTGCACCCTATAATATCAATTTAGAGTCTAAAATCGTGTTCTTGTCACATACAATACTTTACTTATAGCCATTTGAAGCAACTGACCGCCATTTTGTTCGCCATCTTGTTTTCCCATTGAACGGCCAAAAATCCAGCTTGCTAACAGCGATTTTCGTTTTCAGCAGGGTCAAATTAGTCTAGAAACACCGGTTAGCAAATTGTTACATGATTTGCTTCTAGCAGTGCCATTTTGAGATTCCAAGCCTGGTCTAAAATGTCTCTTCTTTGTTTCAGCTGCCAGTGGTAGTCGCGGAGGAGAAGGAGGAGGAGGGGCAGGACTGGTTACCATGGCAGCCACGGAGCCCCAGTCCCTGATGCTGAATCTAGGTGACCTGGCGATGCTTTGGTGCCAGTCGACAGGTCGACCCGTTCCAGGTGCGAGGTGGTTCCGCATGGATAAGCAGCTGTCAACGTCGGGTGGTGGATCCGATGGAGGAGGAGGGAGTGAAGGAGGAGGGAGCGGAGGACACGCAGTCATCCATTCGGATGGAGTCCTTGAGATACGGAGTCTGCAGACAAAGGACTTCGGAGCGTACAGATGCAACCATCCAGATGCGGCCATCAATAGCAAACCAATCGGATTGGCGTGGATCAACCAGGACAGCCTTTCCAGTAAGCAAGAGCTCTCCTTTTCCAACGCCACAGATGTCAACAATAACCGTGGGGTTAAATGTGTTCCTAGCTTTTTAGCAATTGATGTTTCCTTACGAAGACATGCAAACAAATATCAATACTTTTTTGACAGGATTGCAACATCAAACGATAAGAAATTTGGATTTATAATTCCTGTACAAATTGTTGTCTCTATGATGCGTTCCTTTAGAATTTTCTGTCTCTATAGTGCATTCCTTTAGGATTTTTCTGACTCTATGATGCATTCCTTTCGAATTTTCTGACTCTATCATGCATTCCTTTAGGATTTTCTGTTTCCATGATGCATCCGGTTAGGACTATTCGATCTTTATATTGTCATAAATAGATTTCAGCCTTTTCCATTTCAACAACACCTTGTTTAATGCGACTTCTGTTGCTATAGTGCATTCCTGTAATGTAATCCGTTCTATTTAGTACTGCATTCCTTTGGACGATTTCTATTGCGCATCTGCATTCCATTTGGGCTCCTGTGTTTCAATAGTAATACCTTCCTTTTAGCTTTGCTTTGTTAAACTGTTGTCTGTGCTGTTGTTGTTCGGTTGTGTTGTTGTTGTTGTTGTAGAGTCGCAGGAGACAACGGTGCCTCAGTTTGTGATGAGACCACGTGACGTGATCGTCGTTGAAGGAAGTGTCGTCATCTTCCACTGTGGGGCGAATGGTCGAGACCGCAGCCGACACCAACCCAATGTCGTCTGGCTGAAAGATGGCGTCACCATTGACACCACACTGATGACGTAAGCAGCCGCAACAGACTGGCATCGGCGTATTAATGGGCAGGAGACTTACTTGAGTCACACCTCAGAAATAAATAATTTCCGAATTTTTAACAATTATAACCAGATAAGTCAATAGCCTATATACATAATCCGAAATATTATTGCAATTTGCAACGTTGTAACATAATGCATAATGTAACGTAATGAATAGTAGGGGCCTATGGCCTAGTCGTTACCCTGGACTCCGAATTTCTAATGCGCTACTGCAAGGCTATAAGACCGCGACTTGGCTCTGCAGTTATAAGAGAGTAGAACTTAGACCTACAGCTCGTGAATAACGAGCGCTGCGTCATGTCAAAAGGGTTGTCCACGGATGTCAAGTGAAGATCCGAGTCCAGTTGTCAGAGAGTTCAAAGAGGGGGAGGGAGAAAGAGACAGAAATAGAGACAGAGTCAGGGACAGATACAGTCTACAGAGGCAGATTGATGGTAGCCAGTGACAGAAAGATAAAGCGCGAGAGAAAGACTCTATATAAATCTACGATTGCAATTTAATGTTTAGAGATGATGACGATGCTGCTGCTGCTGCTGGTGATGCTGATGATGTTGGCGGAAGTGGTCGTTTTTCCATCATCGGTCGGAGCAGTCTGAGGATCGACGGAGCGCAACAGGAAGACGCCGGACTCTTCACTTGTCGGGCA